>QLNU02014802.1:164133423-164146253 GCA_006491805.2 Dysdera silvatica | reverse complement strand
CTCTCTCTCTCTCAAAAAAATAAACTTTGAAATTTCGTTATTACTTGCAATTTTTGGCTTCTAATTCCCTACATACAGACAGACAGTACGTAGAACCCATAACTCACAACTATCCGCATTTAGCGAGGAGAATATGGATTTTGTTCATCGTAATGATTAAGTACAATTTATTTTAACCTCTTTTAGTGGACAAGACTTTTACGAACCCCGGATTCAACGAGCAAAAAAACGGCCAGAGTTTTTAAATATAAAAAATCTTTTAAAAAAATTAAAATTCGAAAATTAAAAACTCAGTGATCGAAGATTTCTTTTTAGCTGAGGCGAATATAAGACGCAGGCTCTTTCCAGCATTGGCTTACGCAGTGGCGTGTTGATGGGGGTTGTAACTCCCATTGCAATGAATTTTTGTATATTTAACATAGGAATATGTGAGTTGTAGCTCTGTAACCCCCGGTCTGCTCGCGAATTTAGCGAGCATTTACTTTCGTCCAAAGCTCTTTATTATATATGGGTCTTACTGTACACAAACTACTGCTGAATATAAGTCTTCTCATCAAATTTTCAATTGAGTCGAACCCAAGTTTTTTGGCGCCAATTTGGACCAGTGTATGGGATAATTTTGCGACACCATCTCACCTTTGGTCTTTCTTTCTCTCTCTCTCTTGGATTTTTGATATCGAGAGGAATCCATTTCACAACGCCTTTGATCCATCTGTTGTCAATTTTCCCAGTTGCATGGCCTACCCAACTCCATTTTAAATTTTTTATTAATGTACAGTAAATCAAATGAGTAAATAAATACCCGTAATGAAAAAGAATAATTAAAAAAAACAATTCTTTTCTTTGCGAGTATTTGATCATCTAATGTAACCACATTATCGGTTATGATGAGAGAATTACTCTAATTAAATGCAGTAAACTAGATTAAATACTCGCAAAGAAAAGAATGATTTTTTTCCAAAAATATCATTCTTTTCTTTGCGAGTATTTGCTCATCCATATCATCGGCTATGATGAGAGAATTATTCTAATTAAATACAGTAAACTCTCAAAAATGCCCTCCTAATCGATGCTGGTATTTTTCCATTATATCAAATGCTATTTTTTAGGCATAACAGTCCGATTAACGTCTTTTTCTGTTAAAAGACGTTAATAGGAGAATTCGCGAGATACAGACTGAGAATCTGATTGACTGACTGATACTATTTTCAACAAGCAAACCTATTTTAAATTGCACCTGTAAAATCACAGGTGCGTTTATTTCATTCTTAAGATTTTATATAGCTTGTCCAAAATGTAATTGGAACTGGCTCTTTTTTCACTGCATTCAGCGTTGGCGAGAATATGGTGCGATTTTGGCGTTGGCGCCGTGTAAAATAAGGTATTGTACCATATCCGTGGGCTTTGTTATTAAGGACGATGGCGCATCTGCCGCCGAATTCCCACGCTCTGGTGGAGTGTCGTACTTGAATGAAAATCAGGGGAGGAGGAAGGAGAGGGAAATGGGGGAGGAGGAGGAAGAAGAGGGAAATGGGGGAGGGAGAACAATGAATCCCCTTTCCCCAAAACAATAGGATAGCATCTTGGGTTTTCTAATTGCTATCTGGGTGCTGCGGTGTGGGAGGGGAGGGGGATACGATTATTAAAGGGTAAATAGGTGAATGGGACGAGAAAGGAAAAGGCAACCTTTAGGAGGACGGCTATGCACTGATATATGTCAAAAGTGCGGTTTCGTGCTCGTACAATGATCATGGGTTGGGATATAACATGGCTCGTGGTGCGTTGACTTTTGGGTAAATGGGTATTTTAAATAACTGAATCATGAGAACTGCATTATAAAAATTATTTTTGAACGCTATTATTACTTTTAAGGTCGACTTCTATATATAAATTTCGATCCATGCTGCTTATTTAGAATAATCCCCCTTGTAGAAGATATACACGAACACAAAAGGGTAAAAATAAACAAAATGTCTTTAAGGTTTAGAATCGTAATCGGCTTTTCATTGTGGTTAGTTCTCTTTGTGGGAGGACATTGTGGCACCTTTTGGCGAAATTAATGAATATTTTCGCCAAATCTATGTTATCCGCCATTTTGAAAAAATGACCCTGGTGCAGCGGCTTGATGTATTGGCGACGCAACCCTGCCCAGTAAGGGCTACCCACGGGACTGGACATTTCGTCCCTTAAACAGATGTGCCTTTCTTCGGAGGTACGTTTGTTGGACTGTATTTCTTCTGTGAAGCCGAATTACGATATAATAATAATGTTATTTGCTTCAAACAAGATAGACAATGTTACAAACAATTCGTTTTTTAAATTATTAAGTAGAAATTTTAGCCCCGTTATTATTTTAAAGTCCCATTTTGTAACCCCGATTGCAATGAAATTTATTATGCGTATGCCTATGTTTAGTAGATGATTTTCTGAAGACACTAACATCATTTTTATATCCGCAATAACCAGAAAAATAAAATAATAATTTCATATTATTTAAATATTTTAGTTCAATAGGAACTTCGTTCTACATCTTAGTTCCCTTATATTCCATGCTGTCCCGTTTTATGTCAGTTCGTATTTTAGGAAGGTAGAAGTTATATGCTTTTCTAAGTATTTTCTAACGTTTTTTTAAAGTCTTAATATTTCCATATATTTATCTTCTTTTATTCTTTCGTACGTTTTAATTATTACACGATATCTATGGATTTTGGAGACAGGCAAGATATTGAATTTCTTTTGCTATGTCTTTCCAATTTATTTTATTTTTCTAAATTATTATACTAAAAAAGCTTTTTTGAATGTTTTCAACCATTTTTAAATTGATTTTCCCCTATATCCCCCCCATACACTATTGCAATACACCATTTATATTATAGTATATTATATATTACCTTAATTGGTGCATAATGACCATTGCTGTCCTTGCGCCATAAAACTACAATCAACCATATGAGTATGTATCAAAGAGTAGTATAAGTATAATTTTCATGAGTTTATTGCAATGATGTTTCTACAGCTGTGGTAGCAGAAAAATAGGCAGACAAAAAGTGTAGAATGTGTTTATTATAAAAAGGTAAAGATCAAAAGATATATATCCGATAATGGTATTGTAAAATCTATAATAAAAAATGGAATACATATCTATATATATTTTCCATATTGCAAAAATTTGAAAATGTATAGTGTAAAAAAATATAAAAAACCTAAAGGTTCCCCCAATTCGTTGACGCCTCTGTTTATGCTCCTTCAGAGGGTACGCAACGAATTATGTACCCTCTGAAGGGGCATATTCACAGTGTACAACAAATTGTTGCGGTCGAGAATGAAATTACTTGATTACACATTATAATTAGGAAGCCATTCCCCGATTAAACGTTGGGAAAAGGATGAATCTCGAAAATTGATATCAATTTAGCAAATTTATTCCAATATTTTTAGACCTTCATGCGCGTGAAGACAAGCACGTTACATAAAGATTATTTTTGGAAAAAGACATCGCATGTATGTGTATGTCATTTTTATATTTTGTTTCACATTAGACGAGTTTGTTCCTGGAAAGATGATTCGTAATTTGTGGGACGTCCCTCTGACGTTGCAGAAAGCGAAGTGTAAAGAGGGTACGAGGCAAAAAGAAAAGCAAGCCGTGGTGTCGCAAGCCTTCTTCCCAGCAGCGTCTTATCGTCCTCTGGCATTCATTCACAAGTAGTCCTCCTCTGTCCAGCCTCCCCACTTCGACCTTTCTTCTCCGGGCCTCTGCTTTTTGTGAATGAAAACGGTGGGGCTGGGGATGAATGGAAAAGGGGGGGAAGAACTTACTACGATGATTATCCCCCCTTCTTTTCCCATTCACCGGAAGTTCGCCATGAATTGGACGCTTTTAATTGGCTGTTAATTTAGCGTAACCTGTGACGTGCCCTCTTCCATCCCTACACACAGACCTTAAAGATGCGCGCTTTGCTATAGTCTTTTATCCCACCCCCCCACCCATCAAATCTTTCGTGCTGTTGAGCATGGAAAGAGGTCGTAAGGTGTAATTATAATTGTTTTGTGTCAACAACGTGTTCTGGGAACCAATGCACTGACTTGGTCATCACCATTGTCTTCATTGTGTTGGTGTAATTAAGTTCGTCTTTGATTGTAATTATCTATTTCGTGTATGCATGCTTCTGTTGATTTGTCACGTATTCACGGTGTCAATTTTTTTTTATGGGTCATCATTGGCGACACAAATGGAAGATTGGCGAGCAAAAATAGGGGTTCTACCGACAGTGGCAACTTTTTTCACTTTTGCGTTTTTAGAACAGCATCTTATTTCTACAATTCCACATCGGCATTTTGGAGACAACAGGAAACGGAAATAGCCATTAAAATATTATATGATATTTTAACAATTAATAGCTAATTAAAAGTTTGTAACTGAAATATTTTATAAGCCCCGGACTCATATCATCACCTTCGTTCTCTTGGATGAACTAACACTGTGCTTATAATTTGTTGCCTACTACATATTGTACCCTTTTCTCTCAATAAAGACGAACACCGGGGGGCTTTCGGGAACATTGTTCCTTCCTTGGCTAAACCCCTTCCACAATTTTTGGCCTTTCAAAAATTTCAAACATGTTACGCTGTCGGTGCATATTAGGGATGATACTCCACGCTGGATCGCATTCACCAGAACTCAACTTCAGTTCTTCGCCACTAAATACTAATTATTTTCAAAATATGTTCTTTTGTGCCGCTTGTATGATAACAATACGCGCTTAACTGATCAAATTGGATTTGGCCTTGTTTGCACTTCGGTCTTGTTTAGGTCATTTTGTCGCCAACCTCCCTCCCTGTGCCAAGTTACCGGTCGCACCGCCCTTGATCCGTTACTGATGATAATCTAGGGCTCCAGAAAAAGACGATGCTATAGACAGGTTTCACTGTTAAGTCAGCTGCGTAGTCCGGACGTTTTAGGAAAACGAAACGTATTCTTTTCCTCGGTGCGGTTTATAGCGTGGTTCTATTGATATTAGTTATTATGTAGACACTTGCAAAATTATGCAGAACAAAATAGAGCCAGTCTCCCCACATTAACTTGAAACACTGCACAATTGGGTTCATGCGCGGAGTGTATCTCTGCCCGCCAGGAAAGAAGTGTATGTAGGGCAGTGCCATCACTGTATAAGAACTTTTGATCATTTTTTATAACCGGTCTATATTTTGGCGACTGTTCCAGGTCTTGGCGACTGAAGTTGAGTTTTGAAGTTCGGGCGATCTGGAAACCTGAGCGACGAACTGTCAATTTTCCTTCGAAAATAATCGTGACTTTTATATTGTTAACTTTAAGATACAGTGTGCCACATTTTTTTTTTTCATTCTGTTTTAGAAGTTTTCTGTGTTTTTAAAAATTGCTACCAGATATAAAACAACTTTGTTTTTTAATATACGTGAATTTTTCAGTGTAAACGTTTTAAGTAAGTGAGTTAATTTTTCTTCCATAGAATTTGCATACAACTGAACTCGAAATTGTTAATTTTATTAAAAAATATTTTTCCTCTGTTTTTTTTTCTAAATTTGTTTATTTTGGGGGGCTACAAATCGCCCTAAACATTTTGCACCTATTTCATTACCAGATACATATGGGAAGTGGAAAGTAAGAACTGAAAATGAAACTAAAAAAAGAAAAAAAAATAGACCCCTTATCCGGGGGGGTGTTATAGACTCAATGGGGGGTTACAGAGCTACAACTCACATATTCCTATGTTAAATATACAAAATTTCATTGCAATGGGGGGTTACAACCCCCATCAACACCCCCTGCGTACGCCAGTGTTTCCACACTCTCCAGTAAGAACACCATGATACTTGTTTGTTTGGATGTTTTATGGCGTAAGAGCATCTGGGCTATACTGCGCTAACTATGATACTGAAATAATAATAAATGCCATTTTTAGTTTGTTGATGGGAACTTCAGCGCTTTATCTTCTTCTTTTTATAATAATCCTATATGTATTGATACTGAAACGATCATCCCCCTAGACTGGATTCGAACCAGCCTTTTCTGGGTTGTTGTTCCAATAACCGTGGATAGCTGTCATATTAGCTTTATTGTTGTTCCGTATTAAGACAGGTGGTCGTATTCCTGAACTTATTTACGACATGGAAATATGACATTTCACCGCATCCCATCATATTTCAGAACATTTTTAGAGCATGTCTTTTTTCGCTCTTTATCATTGTGCAATCAGCAGAAACGTTCTCCAGTTACAGGTGTTCCAATTGCATCATATTGCAGAGCTTGTTTTGTAATTGACAAGCTTTGATCATTGCACCCCTCCTCCCTTCAGTTTTGCTATCCTATATAACATGACCCCTGAAAGACCGCTTATTTCACTGCTACTCAAGGATCGACAGTGCATGCACGGCCTGTCATCTCCATTATAGTCTTAGCCTCTGATGAATGCGGTATGAAGAGAGAAGTATTACTCAGCCTGTCAATTTCGAATTGTCAGTAGTTCAACTCTGATGTACTTGTCGTCGAGCGAGTTCAGATTCCTGCGACCGTTGGTCAAGCGGGGGTGTCGATTTGGACATCCGTGCGATTATTTCTGAACAGATGGAAGAGTTTCGTATTGTCTGTAACCATCCTACACCTTTTGTTGCTATTGTCTTTCCAAATTGACAAGACTTTGATGAAGTTCGCTATTCCGTGTGTTGTAACCAGAGGTCATTTTCTCTACACGGTCACGTGTTAGTTCATTCACATGAAACGCATGTCAATTTTCTCTCTTGGTTTATTCACTTTCCACCAGTTGTTCGTTTAATCGGCGCTAACATTCGGAAGCCTACCAAATTGTACAATTCTCATTTCACTTGTTTATTAGACATGTTGCTCTAAGGAGAAAGGTTTCATGAATAATCTCTTTTCCTGTTTTCGCTCTTTTTCCCCATACTTCACTCTATAAATGCGACTGTAAACAAAATTTTGGTTCTTTTTAAAATTATCTTTAGAGAAGTGAGTTGATTTTAATCTTATATACACGACGTAAAAAAAATTTAGTTTTTATTTTATTTTCGCAAAAGGACTTGGAGATCGAGATACCGTTGCATATTAGTCAATTGCTATCCATTGCTTGCATTAGTCTTAGTTCTTTGTTTTGTGAAACTGACGAAGTTTACAGTTCAGTTTTCTGTTTTATGAAGTTGATGAAGTTTACAGTTCAGTTTATAGTAGTGTGCGGGTCACCACAGGGCTGTCTAGGTAAACAAAGCCAGAAGTGACAAGTATTGTATTGCTCTGTTTAAGTCGCCAAACCCAACCTTTGCAAGAATTTACTCATTTTATTTTAGTGTAACGTCATACCACTAGTTCCAGTCATGTGCTGTATTTCATGCGTTCGTTCTGACACTGGATTGACATGGACCTGTCATATGATGACATTTTTCGTAAACATTTGGAACAACTTCCACGATTTCTCTACTTTGAAACAGGGTTTCCACGATCTAGGAATCATCAGGTAATTTAAAATCATCCCCAAACTTTGGCGAATAAACGAGATTTTTTAGTCAAACCATGGAATAGTCCGGGAAATCTTTCTAACCTCTGTTCTGAATAGTTAGTTAAATTTCACGAAAACATGAAGCCACTTTTCCCAAAAATCGAAGTTGAATTTATAGTTTGGTTAACAATTCGTAGAGAATTTTGTCAAAGAAGTCATGAAATTTTGTCAAAAAAAAGTCGGGGAATTTTGTCTAAAAATATCAGGGAATTTTGTTTTACAAATGTGAGCGGGAACCCTGTTTCATGCAGAAGTTAGATGTGATGCGTTGGTGTGGGAAAAGGTCACATCGAGGTCAACTGGACGGTAAAAAGGTCATATATATTAAATCCAAGTCGAACTCGTTAATGCGAATTACTTTTAATACAAACTGTTTCTTATATCTCCGTCAGCAATGATTAGCTCAGTGCTGCGATTCCAACCTGTCTGGATGAGGCGAACCACTTTCGACCCGAACGAACTCCTTGTCACCATGAGCGTTCGCATTAACGGGGTCTGATTGTATCATTGAACCTACGAGACGCGTTACGGATTTAACTGGAATTTTAATGCCAGGTGCTGCTCTTGTAAATTTTCAGCATGGATGTGGGGGTGGGTGAAAATACGATATTGGGCATTTCCATGTTGTTTACAAAACCAGAGTTGCTCCTTACTGCTTGCTTATAAATCTGTTAGCTAGTTTTCTTTAGTGCCAGGAAATGGACGTACATGCTGTCTATAAAAGCTAATTTAGATTTCATAATAGGTTTCGGCAGTGCGGAATATTATTTCGATGTAAGCGCTTTACTTATTTACAAAGCGCCTAACGTTCGAGCAGTCAGATGGCCTTTTCAATGCCGCGCGCTGTGCCGCACACAACTCGTGAAAGGCCCACGCTTTTTGCCTGCCGAAATGGTCAGTTTCAACAGATTAAAGGAGGAGAAAATGACAGATTTAGTTGGCAGCCTTTATCATATGGCATTGTATTTACGATATGCCCCCAAGCCACATACACCGAGACAGAGCCAGAGAGGTAGAAATTGCTGAAAAACCGACCCCTCCAGTTTTAATGGACTTTTGAAACGAAATCCGGTTCAACATTTACCTGATGGATAATATAGCGTTCTCTCAACCTGTAATTACATTGCAGATGCGATGATATTATCCCCGAATGAGTCGAGAAAGAAAAGGAAAGCAGAGAAAAAGCAGAAAGAAAGAAAAAAAACCCTTCGGAAATAAACTACAAGAATATTCGCTTGTATAAATATTATGCTTGGTAAGGCGTTGATTAGGGGTTCTTCTTTTTCTATTTTAGGGTTTCTATTTTTTCCGTCGCCGGTTTCCCTGTCTCATTTGGTTCTGAGAAAAGTCGGAGATCTTAATTTCCAGGTAGCACGGCGAGGGGGCGGACCTTGCGACGAGATTTTGGGAGAAACCTCGTCATTACACTGTGATGCCAGATTTCGATTGTCTATTTTTTTTTTCTCTGTCTGTATGTTTTTCAGTAGTTACGTCGACCCTTTAACTTCTCAACTACTTTTTCTGTTGGCGGTGTTTGTTTGGAGTGTATACGGGTTGTGGGTGGCCATGACCCAGGGGTTGCTTTCTTTCCAAATCGCGTGCTTTAGCTGCTGTTTCTCACCTTTTTACTTCAACACTCTGTTTTTCATTTCTGCTTTTTGTCACTTCGGTCGAATTTATTATATCGAACGTAGCCATCACGTATCGAGATATCTCACAAAATGAGAGTAGCTCGTTTGTATACTCGGTTGCTCGGTCTAGTGTAACGAGGGGTGCGTTATCCCAAGACGCAACGTTCTACAGCAAAACCTCCACAACGGGCACTCGCGAATAACGGACACCTTTTTAGAGAACATTTTTACAATTCCCAGTTCTAATGCTTTCTATACCCGGACACTCCCGAATAGCGGACACCTGCCAGTAGCATGGCAGGTAGATTCTCTCAAGTTCCGAGGTGTCTGATATCTAGAGGTTTACTCTACATAGCAATAAACAGAGAAATGACATTTTTTTATATAGTCAGTTTCAAATTAAACGATGTTGCCCTTTCGTATAAGTGTTATTCCTTTCTGCAAAAATTGTCTTGCTTGCACCAGTCAGTGGCGTTGGAAGTGGGGGTCCTCTAGCCCCTCACATTGGATATCGAGACATTTTTTTTTCTTTAACGTTTAATCACATGATCTTTTTTTAAAGCCCCCATATCCTTTTTAACTGGTATGCCCCTAGCAACATCAGCTACACTAGAATATCAAGTGATGAAACGAATTATATTGTGTGTAGATCTAAGATAATTAATATATTTTACGTGTCTGATTATACTATTTAGAGCATTTTTTTAATATTTGTGATATGTGTGTTCTGCCATTTGTGACGGGTTTAAAAAACGATAAGAGATTCGAGACGCAGTGACGTAGATATTCAAAAAATGTGGGGGTGGGTTGCATAGTTTTAAAGACCATCATATTATGCGGTCCTAGAGAAAATGTTTTGATAGCCACTGGGGGGGCTTGAGCCCGTGAATCTCCCCCCTTTTTTTGCCACTGTTAAGACTACATTCCGTTTCCTTACGGCGGCCTCAATGCTGCACCGAATTTATCTGCTTGTGGAGAACCAGGGCCTGAATCAACAAAATAGTATTTGTTATTTTTTTTCAACCGATCCTTATTCCGGGGTTTGATAGTCTAGGCGACGGAAGTTCGGTTCCCACGAAATATTGTAGGCCCTGGTCCTCAATAATCATGGTTGCCCTTGCGCCATAAGATACAAGCAGCACAACCTTGACCCATTTTTACAATCTAATGTAAATGGTTCGAAAGTGTGCAGAATACGTTTTAGGTCTAATCAAGAAATTTAATCGAATGTTGCCGAAACTGAACAGAATATTCGTATGGAATCAATATTTATTGTAAAAGTAAACAAACCTTTCCACATTCGCGATTTACGAATTATTATAATTAATTAATTATTATTAATTACCATTATCATTAATTGTCATTACTAAGTATTTATCCTTAATTATTATTTATCATTATTAATTATTTGCAAATTATTTGCCTTGTATGGCCCAGAATGACCCTTGTTCTTGCGCCATAAAAGTACAACCAACTAACCAAATTATTTAACAGCAAGCTTTTAACTATTGCCAAGGCATGTGTTACACGAATACCTACATGATTTTCGTGACGTAAGTGCACCGTGATTTTATCATATGATTGCATGGCGATTTTGAGACATGAGTGCGTGAAGAGTTTTTTGTATGAATTCTTGGTAATATTTTATTTCATGCTCTACGACTGAGCATGAAAATACCCATTGCGACAAATATGAGAGACTTGTAATACCAAAACTACTAACATCTATGCAACAAATTAGTTTGAACGTTAATTTATGTATTCGAAGTGTGTTACAGGCAAGACGTGTCAAAGAGGATTTCTGCTGTTAGTAATTCACATAAAATTAAAAAAAAAAAAGGAATGCATCAATGTGACAAGCAGAAGTAGTAGTGTAACCTCATTGATATCTGGCTGATACCTCCAAGTTAGGTATCTTCCATTGAGCGGCAAGAAGCGATATGGGGTGGGGTGAGGGTTGAGATGATAATTGAAGGCCAAAAGATAAACATATTTAGTTTGCACACACCTGAAATTATCAAAGAATTTGAAATCGCCTCTAAAGGGCAGGGAAAACAGATTTATTTGGTCAGACCTGGGGGATCTACTTCTGTTTTAAATAGGTAAATCTCCCACGAATGTGGAGCCATTTTCTTTGCAACTGAAGTTTAATTTAAAGTTTTGTTTGTAATTGGTCCACGAATTTTTTTCCCAATGTGAGTGAAAACCCAGCATAGTTTCAGTGTGTTGAATAAGTAAATTTCTCTTTAATTTACGAATTCCAAAGTTGGACATTTAGGTTAGACAATAGCCCGAGTTTAGATTCAAGCGCGCCTTTGGATTGGCCCTAATTTTTCCCTCTTGGCGATAACTCGCCAAGGTTGCCAACGGCGAACCAGGGTCCCTCTGAATGATGGACCAACCAAAGAGAAAGAGGCGGTCAGTAGCCACCACAGGGGGCCGATGTGTCCACCACTCCGTCAATCACTCTCTCTCTCTCTCACCCACCCTATTTCTTTTACCTTTCCTAACAAATTCTTTTTCTCACTTCTTCCTCCTCCCCCTTGACCACAGGTAACCAACCTCCTCACCTCCCACTCGGCATACCAGAGTGTAAGCGCACACCTGAATCACATAAATCTGAAAATTCCTCCACGGCTGTGATTTTAGGGAAAAGCTGACTGTGCTGTCGCAACGGCTGTTAATTTTCCCTACCTCAATTATTTTTCCCTTTTCTTTGGAGCACTCCTTTTCTTTCGTCGTCGCATGGGCTTGGTGCTTTCATTCCCAATTGGGGAATTTTATGCAGGCATACATACTTCCATCATATTGTATGAGTTATGTCAATTTCTTTTGTCTGCGTCGTTGAAGAAATTTACAATTAATTTGGTTTAATGATTATTATTGCACCAAATCATGAAATCATTACGCACAATTACCATTCATAACATATATTTATCGCATAAAATTGTATACAATGAGCAGTATATTCTGGCATGATGTTTGATTATCATAAACGTGTATATATATTATCTGTTGATGATTATTTTTGTTACAGCGAAAAGATTTACCTTTTCTTAACAAACATTTCATTCATTACTGTCTTTTCCCATTTAAGTTATTAATGATAGTTACAAAATTTGAGTTTTTATTTATTATTTTTGTGCTTTAAAAGTAGTAACTTATACGTTGGAAATGTAAGGGGCTGTTCATAAATGATATCACACTTTCTGATGTTATTTTCCGTACACCCCCTTTTCACGCAATTTCCCATTCCCTGATCATAGTCTGTAACACGCACAGCAACCCCCACCCCCCTTAACCGTGACATCATTTATGGACGTCCCCTAAAAGATACATTTCATTATAAGCAATAATTATATTTGATATATTTCAATTCTGTCAAAATATTTTTAAAGGGTGCTCTTTCATCAAACAACAATGTCAATCAATCAACGTTTATTGGCGTAGTGATACCAACGCCGATGGTATGGCGTGATTAGATGGTGAAACGTTCGAAAGAAAATAAATATTTCTGCCTTCGGTGGGACCTGAACCCACGACCTTCCACTTGCCGGGCGGAGGCTCTACCCACTGAGCTACGAAGGACAACATATAATCTCTTTACGAACGTATATATATTGTTGCCAGTTATATCGCAGAATGGTGTAGTACA
>QLNU02014802.1:164108926-164133325 GCA_006491805.2 Dysdera silvatica | reverse complement strand
CAGAAATAACTGGCAACAATATATATACGTTCGTAAAGAGATTATATATTGTCCTTCGTAGCTCAGTGGGTAGAGCCTCCGCCCGGCAAGTGGAAGGTCGTGGGTTCAGGTCCCACCGAAGGCAGAAATATTTATTTTCTTTCGAACGTTTCACCATCTAATCACGCCATACCATCGGCGTTGGTATCACTACGCCAATAAACGTTGATTGATTGACATTGTTGTTTGATTTAATCTGCGTAGTGTTCGATTTATATAAAATAAATACATGCGTACTCTTTCATATTTTGAAATAATTCACACACACACACATATATATGTATGTGTGCGTGTGTATATATATAACTAAAAGTATATAAAATTGCTATTTTCCGATTTTTTTTTTTTATCCCAATTAAGGTTATCGTTTAACCGATCGTAATAGCTTTAAATTTTAAGAATATTATAAAACTAGTGTAATTACCAAACGTCTAATGTAAAGTATATGTTGAAAAACGCTCCAATTGTAAACTAATTATGAACTGCCTAGGACGAGGAAAGATCATTCGACCGTTTTTAATTAAATGGAAACAAATCTTCTTCTTATATATATATATATGTATATATATAATTTGAAATTATTAAAAATATAAAAGAATTTAAAACTTTATATCAATTGTTTATTATTCATTCATTTTATCATTATGAATATATAATTGGAAGTTTTGTTTACAGCATAATTGAAAAACCGTCGAATGATCTTGCCTCGTCCTAGGCAGTTGATAATTTGTTTATAATTGGAGCGTTTTTCAACGTATACATTAGACGTTTAGTAATTACATTAGTTTCATAGTATTCTTAAAATTTAAAGCTAGCAAGATCGGTTAAACGATAACCTAAACTGGGATAAAGAATTGGAAAATAGCAATTTTACATACTTTTAGTTTATAATGAGTTGTGTAAGAAGCGTTTATCATGCTTTAAAGCATAAAAGTCAGATTCTAGTTATTAAGTAAACGCTTTGTACGAAGCTGTCTCGAGGTCAGAATAATAAGGGGTTTGATAAAGATTTAATAAAAAGAAACTCGCGGTTTTGTAATTTGGATGCCTTATGTTTAATTCAAAATAAATATCATAATAAATATCAAAATATCATAATAAATATCAAAATGAGGTGGGGAAGGGTTTCGAACTGCATTCAGACTGAACTGGTATTCAGAATTAAAATGAAATAAAGTTTTTTTTCCCATGCTGCGAGTAGCCATATTGTTTCACTAGCCTTGCAAATAGATGTAGCTGCCCATGCCGCAATTTCAGCTATAGTTCTATTTGCGCCACGCTTTTATTTAACATTTTGCTAAGCCACAATTTTTCCTTTTCAGTTTAATTTTAAACTATCGCTTCGTTTGCGCCATAATTTAAACCCTAGTTTATTTATGCCATTGTTGAAAGCATGTTTTTAGTCACAGAATACCTTAGTTTAAATTATAGTTTCACCTGTGCGCCACAATTTAAACTAGAATTTATTTATGCCATAGTTTAAAGTACACTTACTTAAATACAAATTAAGCCACAGTTTTATTTGCACCACAATTTAAACTAGAATTTATTTATGCCATAGTTTCAAGTACATTTACGTAGCCACAAATTAAGCCACAGTTTTATTTGCACTACAATTTAAATTATAGTTTCACCTGTGCGCCACAATTTAAACTAGAATTTATTTATGCCATAGTTTAAAGTACACTTACTTAAATACAAATTAAGCCACAGTTTTATTTGCACCACAATTTAAACTAGAATTTATTTATGCCATAGTTTCAAGTACATTTACGTAGCCACAAATTAAGCCACAGTTTTATTTACACCACAATTTGAACTATTGCTTTATTCATGCACCATAATTGGAAATAAAGTGTACATACGTCACAGTTTGTATCAGGGTGGCTCAGCCCGCGTGTCGTATGTGGCCCGCGAAGCGCTTTTCTACGGCCCAACATTCAAGGAAAAACATTCTAAAATCTTAAACATTTTGTCTATCTATTATCAATATATATTTAATTATTTACATAAAATTTAGTAGTAATGGACTTGCTATACATGTACACTTTTGTATGTGGAAAAAATACCGAAATCAGCCATTTGGAAAACGTAATTGTGACAAATTTTTTTTAATACCAGGAGTGCCATCATGAAAAGCAATTCCTGTTAACGAAGAGCATGCTTCTGTTTGTATATTAAATTTGTTTAATAACTGGATATATTAACTGTCCTAATCATACATTTAATAATAATAATAAATTTAATTAAAAATATAATAATATTGTGCATATTAAATCTATTACGAACGTTTTAATCCATGAATTAGAAATTTAATTTTATGTGCGGCCCTAAAAGTTGGAACTCCCTGGTTTATATTAGACTTTTGCCTGCTCCACAATTGCAACCAAAGTTTGCCTACGTCATCGTATTATGATCGTATATTGACTACGTCATCGTATAAGGGCCTCCTTTTTTTTTTATGGATAATCAGAAAATAGGTTCTTTGCTTAACGAAATGCCTTCACTTCTCTTCCCTTATTTTTACTCGCCTTTTTTCTTCTCTTTCTTTCTCTGACTGAGGCCTTTTCCCACAGAAACATTTCTCTTAACGCGACATTTAGTTTGAAAGAAAAGCGTCCGTCATTTCAGAAGTAGGAGATCGTAAAAAGAGGGAAAAAGCTCGTTTTTCTCTAAAGAAGAGTGTGGGACAATTGGTTGGCAGGGGGCCATACCTGCCCTCAAACAAAAACGTCCCCGATATTATTGTTACTCATCCAGCTTTCTGCTGTCCCTTGCCCCCTTTCATACCTGTGCAACAGGACCGTGCCCCCAATCCCCTAAAATATATGTGTGCCTATTTCACCCCCCTACACATCACTTTCATGTTGGGTTGGCTGCCTTTCCAGATTGCATTTTTTGGAGATGACAAAGAGGATAAGGAACTTTGGCGTCTTTTCACCAAATCCCTCTTTTCTTAGCCATCTCGGTTAGATCGTCGATTAATCGTTATTAACAGTTAATTGATATATTCAGTATCATAATATTCCACAGTTGCACAATGTAAGACAGTTTTATTTTCCTAGTTTTAATATTGAAATCTTGAGTTTATCTCTGATAATTTTGCTAATAACTTAATTGTGTAAGTCCAAAACAGGTATTTTATTAATTGACCTATTAACTAAGTGATACTAAGATATTTAAAATTAGAGACGCGTTTACTGGGGAGACTTCTTTTGTCATCTGAATGTCATATGATGTCATCTGATCTATGATGTCAAATGAACCTCTTTCGTCATCTCTGAATTGTATATGCTGAAAAAAAACTATGCACAACCCTTTGTGGTGTAAATTCTACTTCGAAGAAGTAGTGTCTGTTCGACTTGCTGTTACTTACTTTAAATTGTCTATTTTGGATTGTTTTCCCTTATTCTGCACTAAACTGCTTATTTTGACTTTTTATCACTTATTCCGCATTAAATTGTTTATTTTGACTTTTTATCACATTCTACATTGTCTCATATGACATATCAACTTATTCTACATTAAATTGTCTCTTTTGACACATTAACTTATTCTACATTGTCTCTTTTGTCATATCAACTTTTTCTACATTAAATTGTCTCTTATGACATATCAACTTACTATACATTAAATTGTCTCTTTTGACATATCAACTTATTCTTCATCATCTCTTTTGGCATATCAACTTATTCTACATTAAATTATGTATTTTGACTTGTTATTGCTTGTCACTTTAAATTGTTCTAAACTATTCCCACTTGAAATGTATACTTTCAAATATCCGTGGACTTACCCCTCCCTAGTTTCGTAACTAATTTTGTAATTATTAGGTGAATTCTTTTATGCAGATCTGAAGGCCACGTTGACAAAGTAATAATTAAAATAAATATTTTTATTTGGTAATTTATCAATATCATAATTTGCCAATTTCAAAATTTTGTGAGTTGAAAATTGCATTGCATACAATCCAAACGTTGCTTACTGACGATCGTTAGTAAGCAGTATATCGAGCAAGGTTGCAGTAGTTGAATCGATCATAAATTTCCTCAGTATGTACATTGCAAAGAAATTGACAGTGTTGATGTACTGATGATCGGCTGTTGCTATGGTTTTCAAATGTCACTGAAATTATTTGAAGCGATTATTTCGCTTTCGGAATACCCTGATTCGTGAGATATAAAGGGTTTTGGAACGATGGATTTATATTAATTGAATAAAATCAGGTACGTCAGCTACCATATAGAGAAGGCAGATAAGACCTAGGCCCCCCCCATTTCATTTTTGAGCCCCTTATTTTGATAAGAACAAGGGGCCCCGAATAATTTCTATCCTAAGTGCTCCTCCTCCATATAGCTACGTCACTAAACTAATTCTAATAATTCTGCCTCATAGAGTGGCGTCATATATAAGGTAGATTTAATTTTGAGATTTTGTTCGGCCTTCCGTTGGCGATTTATTCGTTATAACATTTTTGGTTATGAGGTTATTGATAATGCTTTCGTCCCCCCTCTGTGTACCACGGGTAGGACAATTACGGAATTTGGTGGAAGACCGTACCGGGATCCTGGACGTTTCGTTGTAAAGCCCTCCCCATCTCGTTCATTGAAAAGGAGGGATCTGCCCCCCCCACTTTAGACGCTGCTTGGAATTAATGATTGGTTGTGACGAGAGCAGGAAGGGACAACAGGAGAAATCTTTGGCCAATGGATGGGCTAACAGGACAAAAATATTTCCATTTCTAAAGTGGCATTTTCAGGGGGGTAAGGGGGGCAGAACTGTTTTTTTGGGATCGACTGTATCCAGTGACAAGAGATGAATAGATTCGCTACCTGGGCTTCACTGTTTTCACCTGGTGTTCGGGATTCGATTTCGGGGGGGGACTGTTCCTTTCTTCTACGTTCAAAGGAATTTTTCTTCCTTTTCTGCACATATTATTGATTTCCGAAGAAAAACAACTTAGACAACATACGCACGATGGTAAACTGGACAAGGATAGGGGGAAGGATATTTTTGTGTCAGATTTATTTAATATTCCATTTATTGGCTGATTTGGCGCATTCTGTCAAACTTCGAAATTATGGCTCAAGCTAAATATTATGTTATCTCTGAATATTATTGCCATTGTTAAATATATTCTATATTCTATATTGTTATATTAAGGTATTAAATCATTACATTTAATTCACTTTTGATGCTCTTCGGCTGGGCTTTTAGTCTTTAGTCCCCTACAACAACGAAGTTGTACGTGAAATAGCTTGTTTGTTTGGCTTTTTTATGGCGCAAGAGCATCTGGGCTATACTGCGCCAAATAGCTTAGTGATGGATCTATTTATTTACATGGTATTTCCATGTATTTGTTCGGCTAAGATAATACATTTAGTAACAAAAGGTGAAACTGTGATTTACACAAATTGTGAATATATTTCTTTAGTCGTTATTTCAAAGAGATCTTCTGCATATGAGGTAAGGTAAAAATTGAAATTTTGCAGGAAGTCTCTGGAGTTGGGGGGGGGAGACAAAACATTTTTAAAGTTATACCTCGTAATTTTTTGCATTTGTATGCTCATTTATAGAACCGATATTGACGATTATTTTTAATTTTCGTATTATAAATCGGTGATGATTATTATTTAATATAATCACTTCTTAATATATGTAGTAAACATCTGCTGATATAAAGAATTTCACAGCAACTTTGAACAGTAATTTAATATAGGTAGGATCGTAAATGTATGTCATAATGAAAGGCGTGGCTATGACGTCATAATTTGAAATTATGACACAACAATTATTTTAAACCTGCCAGCACAAATTACTTTTTTTTTTCGTTTTATGTGGAGGACTTACGTAAGAATTCTTAATTAAGTTTCGAGTAAATTCCAATTTAAAGTGCGTTCGATTTCGAAATGAATTTAGGGACGTCATAGGGCGAAGAGGGGAATCACGGGTGAAATTAGCCACTCCAAATATTTTTTTGTGCAATTTCTAATTTGCTATTTCGAATTTTGACGCTCGTGGCATTTGAAAATTTCGTTTTAAAATATTATTAAAAAATTATGAATCTGTTTTAAAAGGTCGTGTAGTTTTTCGTGCGTTATCGCCATTTTGCATTTGGCAACGTAATTAAAGAAATGCCAAAACTAGGAAATTCGGTCTCAAATTTTGGGGCTGCTAGACGGCCACTGGCGACCAAAAATTTGTGCATAGCGACAAAAACATCCATTCCTATAAAGTTCTTTTTAAATAATAATAAATTTACTCACGTATACATTGTATTTAAAATTGGCATTTTTATATTTGCAAGTTTATGGAAGTGAGATACAAAGTCGGGGATTTTTTTTTTCCCCACGGTGAATGGAAACCCTGTAAAAGGGTTCGATTCCTCAGAAATATGTAGCTCCACTGCTCTACCAGGGTTCCCGTGTTACCTGGAGACCCGGGAATTTTAAATCACTCCCAAAGGTTAGGGAAAATTCGGGGAATTTTTTTCTCCACGGTGAATGGGAACCCTGTAAGAGGATTCGATTCCTCCGAAACATGTAGCTTCACTGCTCTACCAGGGTCCCCATGTAACCTGGAATTCTCAGGGAATTTTTAATCATCTCTAAAGGTCATTGAAAAGTCAGGGAATTTTTTTCTCCACGGTGAGTGAGAACCCTGTAGGAGGGTTCGATTCCTCCGAAACATGTAGCTTCACTGCTCTACCAGGGTTCCCACGTAACCTGGAATTTTCAGGGAATTTGAAATTATCCCTAAAGGTCAGGGAAAAAACCTGGAAAAGTCAGGGGATTTCTTTTCTCCGCAGTGCGGGAACCCTGTAAGAGGTTTCGATTCCTCAGAAACATATAGCTCCACTGCTCTACCAGGGTTCCCACGTAACCTGGAATTGTCAGGGAACCCTAAAGGTCAGGGGAAAATTCAGGGAAAAACGAGATTTTTGGCTAAACCTGGAAAATTCAGGGAAACCTTAACTTCCGTTTTGAATAGCTGAATCTCCCAAGAGCGTGAAACCATTTTCTCTGAGACTGAAGTTTAGTTGAATGCTGCTGGTGATTGGTCATTGAATTTTTTCGAAAAAGTCAAGGGGGGGGGACTTGGAAAAGTTAGGGAAAACCTGGAAAAGTTAGGGGAAAACCCAGAAAAGTTAGGGATTTTTTTTTCCAATATGAATAGAGACTATGTCTACGCTTGTGTAGTTGTAATGCATTCGTCACACATGTGTCGTTTTTCTGCCCACTGTGGTGCGTGGGTTGATTCCCTTCGCTGTAGAGGTTCAGAGTCTTCGGAAAACCGTAGATCCCGGCGCAGCATTACCCTTGCTATCCTTACGCCACGAAAACGGAAATTGGCATGAGAAATACACCGAAATGTGGCGAAGTGACATTTACAATTTCGTGTCTCTTACGAAGTCATCAGACGTTTTTCAAAACCCCATCTTCCGCCATCACGGCAAGTCTATTCAAGGCCTAATCACGAATCAAAATTACAATCGAGAGAATGAAGTACCAAAAGCATGGAACGAGGATCTTGTCATAAGACCGGACCTAATGGCCGAAGGGACGAATTATGGAGAGGCTGTCTTCATACACCATACCTGAACAAACGAAGTGGCCACGACGGGTAACGGCTTCGACTCCCTTGAGACTCACGATGGGCCCATAAAAATATGCAAATGCCGAGAGGAACGGCAATTCAGTCGGCCCCAGAACAATGAGGGAGACCGGAGACGCTTTCGGCCAAACGTAATACACCGAATTTCGTAAAACTGCATAGCAACTCGACATAATGGAGAGGCTGAGGCATCGTCTAAACAAATTAACGATTGCCATTTCACGAATTTCGATTTATAGCTGGACGAGCCTCGATATCAATGGTCACAGCGTAGTCTAGAAACATCTACAAATTTCAAAGTTGCCCCCGTCTCTTCGCATACATTTTCTCATCGCATCTTCTACCACTCTTGAGTCTTGAAAACGTGAAATGCTGAAGCATGTACATAAAGTAGGATTATGTCAGCACCGGCGGACGTTAGTAAATATAACGGGCTATTAATGATAACCAACAGCGGTATATTATTTAATAATAATTAATAAATAATATGGCATAAAATTATGATTAATTTTCTGAGCCCACAGGTAAGCACTTACTTAGGGGACACCCTGTCCATGTATTCTAAAAGTGAAGTCGGGAGTTCCAATTTACTAATGTCCATAGGCCTTGGTTACTTTTGCCAAATGGGCGTTACGCCCCCGACGACCAGGAATATGTGTTATATCCCTAAAAGAGGTTACCTAAATATTCTTGAGTTTGCGTCTTCACATACTTTATAATAAAGATAGAGAAAATTATAGAGAAGCATACAAAAATTTATAAGTTTTCAGCACAAAATTTACGTTAAGAAATTTATTTAGCACTGTTAAATATATTAATAAAATACAATGAAACATTTACTAATTTTAAGCCCCTCCCCCGGGAACAAACGTCTAGCTACGAGCCGAGTGTCGATTGAAACGTAAAAATATTCGACGTATATCCTTTAATATTACAAATATACAGTAAAAACAAAAATAAATGAAAACAGCCAGTAAAGGTAAGTTATCCTCAAGCCGGAATGGATTACGTTGAATTAGGAACATTCTTGCAACGGGTAAAAAAAAAAGAAAGCAAAAAAAAAGGAAGGAAATTTAAAATATATATATTTTCCATCGATAAAAGGTAAAAATCAATCAATAATTCGGCTTAACGGTTCCAGTTCTTTCGTTTAATGTCATTCATTACGCTCATATCTGATATCCCCGAAACTGGCACAAAAGACATCGTGCCAATTTCGGTAATCGATGACAATTTCAAAAGGGAAAAATAGGGGAAGGATAGAATGACACTCGTTGGAGGTTATTTAGTGCAAATACAGATTGATAAATAACTCATTAGCAGCCAGAAGAAGGAGTCGTAGGGTAAAAGAAAATAATTACTGAGTAGCCATTACGTCCCAGCCGACAAAGGAAACTAAAATAATACCACTTGGAGTAATTAAAAAAGGCAGTCTTCTTTCGTGGCAAAGGCACGCCGGTCTAATTATCGGCTCAATTAGTTTAATTAAACGTTCCGCTATCGTCATTAAAGGGATCTTTATTAATCACACACCTTCTTCCGAGAAATATAGCGAGGGAGGCGGGAAAAAAACCGGAACTGAATTGCCGCGCTAATTATACTTAATTAGCGATTCCCAATCACTCTGCTAATTAGCGTCACGAAATGGAACTGAAATGGAACTCCCGATAGCCTCAGGATTTTCTGCCATTCAAAGACCGATTACGGGATGTCGAATTTCCGAATTTTTATCGCTCCAACTCAGCTAAATGTCCCTACGCGTATTTTGTCCCTACGCGTAGGGGAAGATTAGAAAGAACTTTACAAGCGCTGGGGATTTAAACCCCCCCACCTCCTGCCTCCATTCTCTCCGGTACTGCAAGCATCACTGCTTACTCTGAAATATAAGACGAATAAATGATGCACGTGTTTTAAGAATGGAACGTAAACTTTCGAACCTGCTTATTTTCGCCAAGCGCCAATTTTTATCGCCAAAGGATAAAAATGATTTCAGGCCATTTTAAAGCACCGGCTTTAACAATTAATAAACCTGCGGGAATGTAAAGTTTAATTTATTTTCAATTAACTTTTTAATTCATTTAGAAATGTTTACAGCTTTTAGCACTTCCAGAAACTTACAAAATCTTAAAATTTAGTAATTTCAGTTAATTATGGAATTTGCAATCAGAAATATATTTTTCAATAAAAATTATAAATCCAGGCGAAACTTTTTTCGCAAATTCCCTCACACCCTTGTAAACTGTATCAATAATAATAATTCTAAATATTACTGGCTTAATTTCCCAAACGAAGTAAAATCATGTTGTGTACTAGAAGTACAAAAGGATAATGTATTTTGTTATATTACGAAATGTGGATATATTTATTTAAACACTCTGAGTGTTTAAATATTTGTGTTCTTTTTATATTTCTCATACTAAAAAATATCGCCTTTATGGCGGTTTTTTTTATTCTTAAATATATTTTGGTTTGAAAATTAAAATGGAAAAATTGTGAAATGAAAAAATAATTATTTTTAATGGTTTTTGTTGTATAAGTGCTTCTATAATTTTTCTGTTGTGCAAGGGGAAACGGGCTGTAAAAACAAAAATGTTTGGATTTTTTTTTCAAAATGGGCAGGGACCTTGAATTACCTGTGGCGGCACTACTTGTGTATATACCCACACAAATTGATGAAATTATATGCGATATTTCGTTTCCTCTTCCGTAAGTGTTTAACTAGATTAAAACATTGATCGCTTTGGCGCCAAATCTCACCACGGGTTTCGCCAACGATGTGTTCGTAAACATATCGATCACTTTTTCAGTGTTGTTGTGTTCGTTGTTTAAGCCATAGGCTTTTAGATTTACTTACTTCCTCTTCCTCTCGCTGTCCACACTCCGCACTCCTCTTATTTCACAAATAATAAAACTAATTTCTTCCCGTAGTTTTATAACTGTTTAACAACTCTGAATACGATGAGGCAAAATTGGTTCGCTCTTAGTTTAAGAATATCAGTTCAATCGAATTACCATGACGTTATTAGATTGCTGTGACTTAACACTTAAAGAGTTGTAGACCTCGACATTTATATTACTTAACGCAACACTTAGATTATCAGATTTGGACACTTACGTTAAACTAAATCAATAATTAAATTACTATAGCTCAATTATTAGATTACTATAGGCTCAATTATTCGTTTCTATGGCTCGATTAGATTACATGTAATAATAATATTACCATAGCCCAATAATAAGATTACCATAGCCCAATAATAAGATTACCATAGCCCAATAATAAGATTACCATAGCCCAATTATTAGATTACTATAACTCAATTATTAGATTACTATAGCCCAATTATAAGATTACATAGCCCAATTATTAGATTACTATAGCCCAATAATAAGATTACCATAGCCCAATTATTAGATTATCACAGCCCAATAATAAGATTACCACAGCCCAATAATAAGATTACCATAGCCCAATTATTAGATTACTATAGCCCAATTATTAGATTACTATAGCCCAATAATAAGATTACCATAGCCCAATTATTAGATTACTATAGCTCAATTATTAGATTACTATAACTCAATGATTAGATTACTATAACTGAACTCTGCATGAAATAATAAAATTAGATTCCCACTTACTAGGGTATCAGCCGTGAAACATATGCATATAAAAATGAGAAATTGTTCAACGTTATCTCTATACCAGTCCTTACATATTTGAAATAGGGAACGAACAACGCGTTCGTTCCGTATTGAAGATAGGCTGTTTGAGGAATGGGAAGACCAAAGATTTATAAAGTTATAAGTGAAATAAGTCTTTAATAATTTAGCTCACGTTTCACGAAACATCTATCATAACCTCTTAAAGACCAATTCATGCCTGCTTTCAAAACGAAGCAAAGGGGAAAATGTCATTTGATCTGTGATCTCGAGTTCCCCCCCCCACTTTTTTTTGAAAATTCCGGTTCGTTGTGAAAAGTTTTCTAAAACAAGGAGACTCCTTCAGGTATCCAAAACGTTTAAATAAATCGGCCCTACGGCCTCGTCATTGCGTGGCAAGGGTCCCGATGTACTTCGACGTAAGATATTGATTTCTTAGACAAGAGAAAACGACCGAACGGAAGCACGCTACGTACGCTTTGATCTGTTTCTGGAAGTAATTATATTTAATTTCATTTTTTCCCATTCGAATGATGTGAGAGCTGCCTTCCTGAGTAGGTGACTGCCAGACTGACGTTTGCTTGCTTGGCAAACAAAGCTGGCAAATCGCAGTTGCTCTTCGCTTATCGTAAATGCGAGATTAGGGATGATAAGTGCGAGAGGCCAATTTCACTCCTTCCGGCATTGGACTCCCGGAGAAGTGGAGAGGCAGTTGTGGCCTTGATGTGTGGTTCAATATCTGCTGTTTTGCTTTCACTTTTTTTTTTCCCCCTTTTTTTTTTCTTTCTGAGACCGCCGAAAAAATACAAAGTAAATGAAAACAAGTCTACAAGCATTGGAAAAATTATTGAAGAAGAAACGAAGATTATCGAACCTTGAGAACTGCAACAAGTCTTTAATTAGGGTACGTAATCTTTGTCAATGATTTTTTGTAGCCCGCCGGGTTGGCATAAATCTCCCCCTTATTTCAGCATAGATGGTCCCCCCCTTGTTTCAGCATGGATGACCCATCATCATCATCATGATGGTTTAGCATAGATGGATAATATAGATTACCTTCCCAGAGGTAAACCGAATCAATTGCAAAATGAATGCGCCATTCATTTTTAAATCCAGCCATTTACTGAGAGAAAAGGTTTATTTCAATCATCATGAGCATAGCAATCATCGATTAACAAATGTCTTGAATAAAATCTTCCTGTGACGCGAAAGAGATTGACGGATGAGTGAATCAACCTGCCGGATTAACGAAGCTACATTCTTAAAGTCGTCAAACCAAAAGTGTAACATAAAATGAGTACTTCCTTGTATTTTGTAGTGAGTTCAATTTTCTTTAATCCAAAATCTTGTAGGACTCGATCTTGTATATTTTAATACTTTTACAATTGAATGTTTTTCTATACGTCTTATGCAGTGCTTTGTAAGGCGATTGTTCATTTGGTTTTGCCCTATCGGAGAGCATTTTTTTTTTAATAAAATATATTGTTATCTGAAGATAGAAAATGACATCTCTTTTATGTTCTAGCGTAACTGTCAACGATTGCAATAGTTCGTTAAATGAATGATTCCCCCAACTTTGAAATGACTTACTTGAAATTGAGATTTTTTTTATCTTCCCTTTGGATTCAGATTATTAAGAAATGCAAGTTTTATTCCCAATTATTCCTATCGTCATTAAAAATTTTCCTTTCCAGTTAAATATTCTTTCGTGCAAATTAAAGAACTCGTGTATATTAAAATGATAAAAAACTTACGTGTGTCTTTAAGTGGTAAAATTTTTATATATATGTGTGTGTCTTTTTATTAATATATATATATATATTGTTTTTACATGACTTTGAAATTTTACGCACCTTTTGTAAAATCTGAGCATTTCAGATGCTTACCAAACGAGGGGAATTATAAATAGTAATGATCTGGTCGTAATTGAGAGGTGCCCACTAAAGACGTTCTCTCTGCATTCTCATTTGATAATTAATATTCCTAGAACTAGTATATATCTGACGTTTCCCAAATTGTGCGAAGGTTAATATAAGTTCAAAAAACCATCGAAAATACGAAAAAAAAAAAAGGAAGAAAGACAATCAGTAAGCTTGAGTCTACCTAGGAAGAGAGAATTTAATATTCAATAATATTAGAAAAGGGGGGAAAAAAAAAGAGTCAATGTCCACACACATTTTAAAAATATACACCTATCTCTATAGAGTCGTCAACGTATTCGGGGCCCCCTGGACTCGATTATTTTTGGGGCCCTCGTTCCGTTAACTTCTAAGTTTTCAATTTTTTGGCATAAAGGAAATATAATAAGACATGTTATATTAATAGCATATATTATATAACAATAAGAAATATTATTAAAATATTATTTATATACTCAGTCTTGCCAATTTGAGACAGCTGTTTGGATCGGGACCCAGTTGCAATAAAGAAAATATAGACGGAACTTGATAAAGTGGACACCTTGGTAAATTGACCATCTGAATAATGTGACTACTTTTTGTAAGAGGAAACTGACATGGATTTAATTGTGCCTATGCCAAAGTCTGTCGTGTATAATGACCATTGTGGTTCAGTCCCAAAGGTGGTCGCTTTAGACAGGGTCTACTTTATAATAATATTATTAAGGTATATAACAAATAAGAAGAAGAAATACAAACACACACGCGCAATCTTTGCCAATCTGGGACACCTATCGGGGCTTTTTTGCTTTTGAGCTACGTTTGTGTCACTTTCAAAGGCAATCTAAACTTTTATTGAATTGCAGGATTCCAAATTATAAAATTTCTGTTGGGTTGACATACAGTCCTTTTGTTTTTCTCGTATCTCACCCCATGGTATCTACGTTTCTCTTCAGCCATGATCGCTGTTTTTATTAATCTGATTGAAAATGAAAGTTTGCAGTTCTTTCTTTGTTTACCTCGATAATACTTCCCATAGCGCTTATCTAAAATTTGCATTTTAATATTTCCGCTAAGGTCAATTTAATCGTAGAATAGTCAGCACTTTTGGGCAGCCAGACATTTCGAAACTGGTGCGCTTTCGAGAATTAGTTCTTTTGATTTGATTGTTATTGTTATTAGTAACGTCACTTTCTCCCTGTCTGGACTTTCTTATCTGGAACAGATTAGTTGGTCCTTGAAATTTGATTATTAGGGCGGACTTATTTTTTATTTTCGCTTTTTCGCCCTAAAAATGGTTCACCATTGCTGGCATGATGTTTTTGATATTTTCTTTTTTTTTTTCCACCCATTTCCCGGTAATGAAATATTTATTTCGTTAGTTGAAAGTTGACCTTTGCACGGCTGCGAAAGAAATTTCTCAGAAATGTCAATTTCTCGCTCGCTGATAATCAGATCGATGGCGAGGAATTATTTGCTTTGGTTTTTAAATATCTTAACGCAGACAAACTACTTTTAACAATCAGTCCGTATTTCGTTTTAATTAATTAACTTTAAATGATGGAAGTCACATTAGAAAATTCTATGTGGTAGTTATTAATATATTAAAGATACCGCTTTTTTTCTTTTACTTATTAATTACTTGATCATTCTTTTTTACGTTGGAGGATGGGCATTTCCGTAAATTTTGTAAATCTCAAAGTAATTGCTGTCCTGTGTACAAATATGATACATGTATGGTGAAGCTTTTGCAAGGCTACTTCCCTGTACATCAGTGTGCCGTCAACCTGGGTTTGATTCTGATGGTGCCGTAGTGTTTGTGCCGTCTTTTCTACACACCGTTGTCCGGTGTTTGGTTCCCTGGATAACATAGCTTCGGGAAATTGTAGATTCTGTGGCCACTTTAGTCGTCTCTGCGCCGTAAATCATAAGCAAGACTAAAAACTTGCCACATTCAGAGGTGGCCAAGAGAGGAGTTTTCAGTTAATTTCCGTCATAATGCTTACCGTAAAATAATGATATTTACTCCTTCAAAATCGATATCAAAGATTATATTATCAATGATAATACACGTGATGAATTTATATATTCTTTCGGTGAATTACTTGTTGTGAAGCAAGCGGTTTACCCACGTCTCTCGTGGTCGAGCGTTCAGTCCACTGGGGCTTTTCATAATTTGGTGGTTACGTCAAATTGTTGATGCCATCTCATCTATCATAAAAGCAGTTTTTGGCTCACAAAACTTCGTCAGACCGACTTACAAAACGTTTTCATCAGATTTGGACGACTAACCCAAGATATTTGAGTAGGGAAAAAAATTTCCCTACTCGAAGATTTTTAAGCCCCACATTCCAGTGTTTCCAGATCTTGACGAAGGTGACGTCACCAATTCGTCAATTTCACTGTTAGCCGTTTCTGAGGAATCTTCCACCAAATGTCGACTTCTTGGCTATTTCCTTCGGCTCGCCGCCGTCTGTTGAATGAAGAGGTGTATATCACCATGCCAACCAAATGTTTACAATGGCCGCCTTCCTTCCGCTTCGATCAAAAGAGCTGCTGTCACTACAGTTCATTAGTCTAAGTGCTGCACTCGTAATAACAGTCATAATGAGGGAATTGTACCTGTGTTGGTTTTGGCCGCTACAGAACTGTCTGCCTTTTCCCAAATTTATTATTTTTTTTTCCCTCTTAATTCTCAGATATCGTGAGCGATTCCCCGTCCCACACCACACAATCTGCTGCCTGTCGGTGGGTCGTTTTTAGTTCACTTTATAGCCGTTACCAGGTTTATGTGCGTGTGGCACTCACTCCAAAACAAATAACTAGCTTATTTAGCTGATTATTATTACTGGACCAGCTTTGTGTTAGTTCTGAAATTGCCCGGCTATGATTTATGCAGATCCTTTATTTTTTGCCAATTGTCGGACTTGTTCTTCCCAACCCGCCCCTCCCCTTCAACGTGTGTCCAAAAAGCAATTGTCGGTTTCCCAATTTTTGTGCCCCTTTCCTCGAGTCAATTTCATTGCTGCTTTGGAAAAAAATAACATAATTACTTTTTTTTTCTTTCTAATTTGATTATTTGGCATAAATTTGTTGTCAACAAATAGCTTCTAATATGCGGCTTAATTGATCAGGGTAAAGGTTTTTAGTCCATTTGGGCTAAGTGTTATTGTATTTTTGGTAGTTTTTTTAGAATACTGGCAATCGATTTAAATTGCTGCCATTTCCCTTTAAGTTCAGGACTTTTTCGATTGGTTGAAAAGCATCCATAATTTGCTCTATTTGATTGGCTGGGACGAAACAACGAATCCATAACACGGAAGTTAGCCATTATGACGGATCATGTTTTATTTCTCCTGCGGCAGCCTTCTTCCATCCTCATAGCTCATCATCATCACCTCTGAAACGCAGTTCGTTCAAGTCTTTGAGTATTCGATCCAACCCTGTCTGGGATTACAAAGATTTTCTAATGCGACCGAATTTCCCATTAACGCCGATTATGATTCTTTTAAAATTTTCTGTAAATTAATAAAAAAATATTGTATTGGGGATTTTAGAGGGATGGGAACAGTAGAATTCATGCTGCTGATTATATAATTTTGAATGAGAATAAAAATTTCCCTTTTTCATAAGTAGGGTCCCCACGTTAAGGAGTATCAGTGTTGCCACCAAAATGAAAAGGGATTTGGTGTCCCTACGACAGAGTGTCCATCTCCATTCCTTCTTGCTGAAGAATCAGTAAGAGTCGGCAGTTCATTAAGTAAATGCAGTGGCCGCTGGACCGCGATGCTGTCGGATTTCTTTGGCAACTCTCATTCGATTCGGCCGCGGGCCTTTGTTCTGCGGCCCCACTCTTTAAAAGCGGTCTTTTTCTAGAATGGGTTTGCTTTGTCACTTGGCTTCGGACTTGGAAGGAAAAAAAAAATGGCGGCTCTCCCCTAAAGTCTTTTCTTCCCATATGAACACAATAAACACAGCCAAAGGTAGGGGCCAAACTGTTTTAATTCTGGGTCCCCTTCGCTATTTGCCTCCTTTGTGATCGACTTCCCTGCTCTTCGCGCTTTTATTTGTTCCTCCTCCCCCCCCATCTTTTCTTTTTAGGACTTCGCCTCCCTCCCACCCTGGCTCCTTCTTTATCTTACGTCCATATGTACCCGCGCGTCTTCGCGAACGGGGGTTAACTCACAAACAGAACCCCGGTTCGGTACACCTGGAACCCGAGTTCGAACTTTTTGTTTTGGGATCTTACTCCCGTACTCAAAAGCATGGACCCGAAGTGTCACCTTTCTTTGCGATCGGGTTTAAAGACGGAGGGACGGAATATTCATATCCCCCCCCCCCTGTTAAATACAAATGCTCGCGCCTGGTTGGTTCGCGAACCGGGGCATTGGAAAGTTAGTGGGGGATTGCCGATGTTAATCATGGTCTGATTTTCCCACGACTGTTCTGTTCTTTTCAGGTGAACTTATTTTCTCCGCCCATCCTTTCTCCTTCTTCTCCTTTTAGCATTTCTCCCGTCGCCTCCTCAAATCCCCCCACCTTGTTACCTCCACTTTTCTTCCGAAACTTTCTCGACGGCATTGTGCTCCCGTGTTTCGATGTGAAACAAGGGGCGAGGGAAAAATAAGGTATCGTTATCCCCCTCCAAATATCCCTGATTTTATTTGTCCCCAAAAATATTCCCTCTCCCGGCCATCCCGCCTGTTGAGTGGGGCTTGCTGTGGTGTGTTTGATGGGGCGATACACACACCGTCCTGTCAAAGCTGTAGGGAAAATAGATGAGTTGAATTGTCCTGCGAAGACGAAAGCACACGTATCTGTCCGTTAAATGCTTGTAGTTGTAAATTATATTTCTAAATGTTTAAATGCGATGAGAGAGAGAGAGATTTAAGAGTTTCCAAAAGACTGTGACGTTTAGATATAATCAAAGAACAAGGAGGGAATAATATTTGCGGTCTTAAATTTGGACATTTCGAGGAGTTTCGCCACTCCATTGGACGTGGGGGGTAATTTTAATATACGTATTTTTTTTTTGTCTGCACTGAAGCAAATTTCATGAAATTTTAAGTACCTTGTTTCAACTCATAAAAATCCATATTGTCTACTTTATATTATAACCTGTTCGGTTTTTTCTTTCCTTCGAGCTTAAACCTGCACAGCTCCAAGCTAAAACGTCAAGAAGAGGTGAAAATGCGCTTAAAGACGTTGTCGACTCGTGCCGTATCATTTATAGTTTTGGAATGAAATGCAGGTTAATCGCGTCCGTATATGAAACTAGTTCGTTGCAACCGACATGGAGAGTTGGTCCTTTTGCTCAGTGATCAGTTTCTTGTGTTCAGCAACACGTCGTTTTCAAAGGCGCTTTGTACAGAGATTTTCAACTATCGTCATATTTATACACTCCTCTTCAGTTTTGGCAAATGAAGCATCTCCTTATATCTTCTTCGGAGATTAATTTATCTTAGGGCGAAGGCAACTGCCGCTGACGTAGTCTCTCCCAAGCACTTTCCAATTTTTAAAGTATTCCTTTCTGCATCCACACTTCAAAAACACCAAAAACATGGTATGAATATTTTCTGCACATGCATACATGACAGCCAATCATTTTTAACATTCGGAACAGCTTGGCACCCCTACTTGAAAAGATTACTCAGAAATGTTACGTTTGACGAAATATAAATTTGAAACATTTCTATGACTCACTAAAGAAAGGGATATATTATTTTTATGGTATGAAATCATTTTTTTTCTTCCCTTTCTTGGATTGATGACAATTTCATGATTAGTGTTATACCTACAACAGTTTGCTTTTAAATTTTCTGCTCCATCGTCCTATACATTTAACGATTTTGTTTTGGATTTTAGCTACGAAGATTGTGTTTATGAATGGAGAGACAGTCCCCTTCATGATATGAGAATTCAGGTAGCCAAGTGATGCCACTTCCTCTTTGAAAGATTGCCCTATTGCTATCCGTCAGGTGCCTCCTCCCTCTTTCCACCTCCGAGCAAAGGATTTTTGTCTGGTTTCATTCATAGGAAAGGATATACGGTGCTACCTCCTGTAAGGGACACCTCCGTTTAATGGACAATTCCTCTTATCCCTAATTGCTTAGACTGCATATGTATTATCAATACATATACAGACTAAGTCACCTTCGAGGAAGAGACAGACACCTCCATTTAAGGGAGAGAATGTCCGGTCCCGTGGGTGTTCGTCATTAGAGGTAACACTTTATATACTCAGGATATAAAAATACAGGGTACCAGGGAGGAAATTACATACAAAAAGTTAAACACTGGTAAAATAGCAATGAAAAAGATCATCCAAGCTTTCGGACTTATCAGCAGCAGTCCTTCATCAGGAGTAATGATTACTCCTGATGAAGGACTGCTGCTGAAAGCGTCCGAAAGCTTGAGTGATCTTTTCATTGCTATTTTACCAGTGTTTCTTAACCCTTTTATGTACTTTGTATACTATTTAAGGATAAATTATCCTTTTATAACGACTGTCTTTGGTTAATTATTAATGTGTTAAAGTTGCCAATGAAGGAACACGGCTATTTTAGCGTCCTTATTTCAGAATGGCAGTGTATAATTACATCTGTTTACAAGAAAATTCTGTTTCTCAATTCAGTACGAATCATGGCACTTTTAATTTCTTTTGCATTTGGGTTAGAAATTATCTTTTCTTGCATAAATTATCTGAAATGGCCTTCATCTTTATCTTTTTATTAGCATATAATCAATTTTTTAACCACTTCTGCCAGCTTTTAAGAGTTTCTTTCTCCACTGGACTTTATCTTTTGCGTAATATGTTCCTACTTTAAATTGTTTAGATTTAGGTCGATGGATGCGCCAGAAATATGGTCGTAATTAGTTGTGTAATTGATAGTTTACTAGACCAAGCACCAAAACAATTTCAGTAGTACAATTTAGGAAAGCATGGCCTCTGTTCGTGATCAGCCACGAACGTACATTATGAACAGTTGAGTGGGGATTCATTGTGTTGTGTAGTGGTTACCATTGTACACTCCCAGAATTCTGCCTGTATTGTCTTGTTTCTGGAAATTTGGAATTAGGCTTCCCACCCCCTGTTTTAACAAGATTTGCAGAGAGGCCAGCGAGCTGGAAGCCGAAGAGAGGTGAAGAGGCGACAGTTGGCTCATTTTCGACAAGCAATAACCCCACTGTAGGGTTTAATTCTGTCCCGGGACTGGATGGGGTGAAGCTCCCCTGAAGAAGAAAGATGGGGGGTTGAGATATAGAGGGTCTTGCATTACCCCGAGAGAAAGCGCGAGAGAATGGGTCCCAAGGGGGGAAGAAGTTAGCTGAGCGAGGGGGTGACCGGGGAACGAAATTCGTTTCAGGGGAGGAGTGGGAGAGGCTTAAAACCAACCGAGAACATATACGCAGGGTTTCCTAGAGGGGGGTCGAAGAGGGGAGGGTAGTACCTCGCAGCTGCTTTGGTCCGAGAATATAGTGAATCTCCATAGACGACACTGTACCCAACCTCCTTACCACACGTGTTATCAACAGCGGGTCTGAAGGATTGAGGAATACTGGTGCAGCACGCAGAAACTCCGCCTTGAATGCAAGTGCGACTCTTGAACGCAGTGGTTTTCATTCATGAAGTTTCGTTATGGGTCTTTCCTTCTTGGCCACTATGGACAATATTGGCTTTAGACGGTGCTGGTTCTGGAGCAGCACAGCGCATTAGATTGTGTATCAGCAACTGGTGGCAATTGCCGTGGGTGGCGTTTTTACCCTTTGTCCAGACGATCGTTTCTTCTACGTGAACAACAATTTACAAACTTTGGCTTTTCAAAGGATATTGATTGCGCTAGCTAGCCGTTGTACAGATTTCGTGTTTCTCTTTGTAGGATTTTTATGTTTTTCCTTCGTTCAGACACTTTTTTGTGAAACTCTAGCGTGTGCCAAATAGTTTTCCGTGTTGTGTTGGATCGTTGCTAGGACATGGTTGCGAATTTAATTATTCGTCCACCGAAAAAAATCCGATTTTAATAAGCAGTAAGACTTAGAAGAGGCTTAGTAGTGTAAATGCGATTGCGGCTGGATAAAAATCAGTATGGATAATCATTTTGAGAACGGCATTAGGAGTTGAAGACAATTTAAAAAGGGTGAGATCCATCAATTTTCTTCGAGACTCGAGTAAGTGTGTTTGTCCTTCCATTTAATTAAATTTGATTAAGCTTTCAATGATATATTGATGATAATTCAATAATTATTAAATTAGTCATCATACTTTGATTTAATTTCATCACAATTCTTGAAATTAAAGGATAAAAATGCAGAGGTAAAACATATCACAAGTAATTACTTTTGTTTCGGTAACACTTCATGGAAAAATATTTCCAAATTTTTAAGGCTTTTAATAACGCGTTTTGCTTTTTTGATATTTCAACCATCTTTAGCTTATTTAAGAGGCCATTTCGAATTATATGCTATAAATGCATATATAATATTTACAGATGAACTTCCATATATCGAAATTCTCTATCATAGTTTCGGTGAACTCCGTAACATGGAATCCCTATTCTCCCCACGTACAAAAATTGCTGCTGCAAGTTTCTGCATGTTGAAAATTTTTTCAGGAACCTTCGACATATAGAGGCTCTGCTGTATATATAAACTCGGAAAGTATTGTTATTTATATATGTTTTCCATTTACTAATATTAGCACCCACAGAGAAAGAGCTACGAATCAAAATCTTAAATATAACACATTTTTCAATTGAAGAGGACAGACTGTTAATTCCTGTGGTTGATTGAGAAAAATGAGCTTAATTAGATTGTAATCGTAATTAGCGTGGAATTTTGTAAATCCCAGATAGGTAGGTGGTCGTGTTAGGTAAGGGGTAGTCAACCTTTTTATACCTACCGCCCATCTTTGTTAGTAGTAAAATTTCCTTACCACCCACAGTTTCCGTAGTAATTTCATGTGGCACAACTGCAAAGTTTTCGTAATTTTTGAGTGGAGGTTTAGTAAAAATATGTAATTATATTTTTATTTATACTCTGCGTATGTTTATAAAATACACAGAAAATTTAATTTGATGCTGCATTTCTGCATCTCGATCGATACAGTGCCTACTAGTGCGGAAGCTGCTTAATTGAAGAAAAATGAAATTAAATATAAAAACTATAAAGGCTATTGAAATTACCTTTGACTGATTATTAATGAGATCTTTGGGGCTGATGCTGTGAAACTCTTTGATATCTGGTTCAATTTTTGTAAGGTTTGTTCATCAGCTACAGCATCTGACAAGACTCCTACCGCCTACCATGTAAGCTTGAATAGCCCACTAGTGGGCGGTAGGGACCTAGGTTGACTTCTTCTTTTTGCAAGGGTTTCATTGGGAAGGGTGGCCGCCGGGGGCGGACCTAGGTTGACTACCCCGTGTTACACTATCCATCCCTCCATTCAGATAACATTTTGAACAATTTTTCGGAAACTGGGCGTGTAAAGTTTATTACAAAGCAGTCTTTTTTTTTTTTTCTTTCCAGAAATCTGAGAAGTACTTAAATTACGGTAGAACCTGCCTGAAGTGACCACCTTTGGGACTGAAATGCAGTGATCATCATAAATAGGTGGTCATCGTACATGACAGACTTTGGTATGGGCAAGACTAAGTCCCTACCAGTTCTCTCTTATAAAAAGTGGTTAATTTAGACAGATGGCCAATTTATCAAGGTGGCCGCTTTACCAGGTTCCTCTATACTTTACGTACTTTATTTTGCTATTTAAAAAAATGTTTTAATTTCTATTCAACAGTTTATTAAAATAAAGCTAATGTTTGAAAATTAGCCACATATTAAATAGCGCCGTATATGCATAAATCAATGAAGAGGTCACCGTCGTTCGGCATTTTATAGTAATAATTTATAGCGTTTTATAGTAATAATTATAGTATTTTTATTGTAATAAATTATAGTATTATTATGGTTGTTGGCTCCCGAAACGTCGTGTTTTTAAACCTTACGCCAGTGTCGAAATAACTGTTTGTTATGGTAAATATATCGTTAAGTAAATTAGGTTATTATAGTATAAGTATTGTTTGGATGCCATATATGAAAAAAAGGGGCTGTGCACTAAATGAATAGTTATTATATATTCGGTATTTATAGGTTGTGTTTCGTCAGTTGCTTAAATTACGTGCATTGTACACATACTCCATTTAAAGCAGCCCTCTTTGTAAATAAGGTAAAATTTATACCCTCCCCACCATCATCATTGAGAGATAGTCACGTTGTCATTTAGTTCACAATAAGCAATCTATCCCTTGCAAAGAATGATGAGCTTAAATACAGTAGCAGGGGTCATCTCCTAATTAATCAAGGACGTGATCAACAATGGCCCGAGATACGACTGTTTTCGGCCATGACGATTCTCCAATTTCGAGATTTATTGCCAGATACTTAAAGAACAATGAAAACGTCAATTTTTAATGACATCTTCCGATTCGACATTGTCTTTGCAATTTACTCATTTGTTATCAGCCGCCGAGCAAGAAAACCATTCTTTTCTGCAGGATTTCTTTAAAACTTAATTAAACTACGTCTCGGTAAGTATTTTTCTGCACAAACATGCCTCCTAGGACCACTCCTTCCCCCTCTATCCCTTCTTAATGAAAGATCTCCCGTTATCTTGAAATTGACTTATAAAACGTTATTGTCGATTGCCTTTCAAATATTCCAGTTCTTGTAAGCCTTTGTGGTATAAAGTGTAATTAAATTTAAATTAACCTGGGCTTTGAAATTTTATTTCAATAGCTTACGTTTCATTTATGTAGTTAGTGCTTAAACCTCGACATTAATTTAGCATTTTCTTTTTTAAAGCAAATTTCAAGTTGGCATGTTTTTGTTTTTTATCCACTTCGCCATTTTATTTCAATTGAATCACGAAACTTTTTATTTTTTTTTAAATGGTCATCCTGATTAGATGTAGAATTTGATAAAAACCCGTACAAATTTTGTTGTAATCAATTTCGTTCCAGATAACTTATTTTTCAGGCTTGGGACTTTTAAAAATACGAACGAAAGAATAAATTAATCAAATTCTGCAAAGTGTACCACTGATGTATCTTCGATATATTTTTGTAGACATAATGATTTCCTATTTATTATTTATGTATGAAATATATAGCCTACGTTATATGATATTTCA
>QLNU02014802.1:163999807-164100584 GCA_006491805.2 Dysdera silvatica | reverse complement strand
CCAAGTTCAATTCAAAGTTTTCTTTATGATTAGCCATGGGGGGAATTTGTCGGAAAAGTTAGGGAAAAACCGGGAAGAGTTAGGGGAAATGTGGAAAAGTTAGGGATTTTTTCCCTCCAGTGCTTGAGCTGGAATCCTACACGTACAACAACGTAATCGTTTAAATTCCGGGAGATTGGGAACTTCCAAAAATAGCTTATCAGCGGAAGAAAGAATGAGGGAGATTATAACGAGGCTCTTTTCCAAGATAATTTAAATTAATTGATATATCGAATTTTAAATGTTATTTTTTTTTTATTGCAGGCCCTGGTGGTTCAGTAGTAACGCGCTCACTTAGTGCGCCGTTAACCCGGATTTGTTCCCAGTGGTCCTTTAAAAAAAAAAGTCATTTACCGACTAACTTCTGCCCACTGTAGCCCGAAGGTTGCTTCCTAGGCCTAGACAAAATGTTGATCTGTTGTTCTACGGTGGCACAGGGTAGCCCATTCATTTTTCGTGCCGTGGGTTTGACTCTCAGCTGTATTGTGACACACGTGCCTTTTTTTTCCGAGATGTGGTTTCCTCGGAGCCCCGTAGATCCCAGCACTACATAACCTTTGACCCTTTTGTGCCGTAAGGCACAAACAAAACAAATTTTATTATTGCTTTACCACCATGGGCACCCCCAGAATTATATGCTAGGGGTGCATACAAGAAAAATTCCAATTGAATAATGTTGTTGGACTATAGTTTCTTGTGGATTCAGTCCTTTTTTCCCCCTTTTTTCATAAACCAAGGGGGTGCAAGTGCACCTTCCTCAGGGCGCCCATGTTTACCACTACTTCGTTACTTTGAGTTCCCTTGCTTGTGGGAGGCATAACATTTCTCCCAAAATATTTCGGCTGAAACAATATTAGATTTCTTGCATTATTTCAGAAACAACACTCGCTTGTAAGAAATGTGTTGACATGTAAGACAGATTTCGTTTTGAGTGAGCAAATGTTATAGATTTGCTGTTACTAATTTTTGGATTGTTATTAATTTTAAATTGCTGTTATTATTATTTTTGATTATTTTAAATTGCTCACGTGCCATTTACCTTGGTCCTATTTCACTGATACCGTGGAACGCCTGCAGTTTTCCTGCTCACCATAGTGCGGTGTTTGGTTTCCTAGTAAAAAGGGAGTCGGATTCCTGAAGAAACCGCAAATCCCGGAGCAGTATGCCGTTAGCTGCCTTTGCGCCACAAATACCCAAACAAACAGAATTTTTGAAACATTATTACAGTTAAACCCTGTTAACGCGAACAGTGCAAATTACTTTAACATGAAATTTTACTTTTAACAAGAAACTTTACTTTTAAAACATGTTTTATGGAATGCCGGCCAATCGCATGGTTATGATAATGCCATCCTATCTTTTCCTGATAATGTGAATTACTTTCAACATGGACAAATATTTGTGTCATCACAAGTGCTCATGTTTTAACGAGGTTCGACTGTATTAATTTAATAGCAATTTGTTAAATATAGGTGGAAGACGAGTTTCTGATATGCTGACGCACGTAGTTTTGTACATTTTTTATGTAATTTTTTACATAATTGGATAAAATAAAAATTAAAAAATTGGTAGCCTGGCATCTTAGAAAAGTTGTTTTAAAAAAATGGGCAAATATATTTATATATAAATAATTCCATATATTTTATATTTTAATCGTAGGTAACTAATGCGAAAGTTCATATATTATAATAAAATGAAAAATAAATAATTTATTATGTAGTAGTGTAAATTAATCATCTGTTATAAAAGCTTAATTGCAGCTTACATTGTGCGTACTTAAAAATTGCGTGCATGTACGTGTGTGTGAGATAGAGAGAAATCTTCCAAAGAAATTTCATTAAACTGACTACAATAGCCTTAATAAATGCGAAACTAAAATCTCAATTTTTATAGTCAAAAGATTTTATTTTCTTAGTATTTGGTATGGAATGTAATGAGTGTATTAAGCTTTCAGATGATATTTGTATTTGCGGACGCGCAATCGTATTTGCTTTTCGTGAAGAATTATTTTTAAAATGTTCACTAATTCCGTAAATATTGACTGTGAGGTATATGAATATTCGATTACTCGTTCGCTTTCAAAATTCTCACTTTTTACGCAACAATTCTTCAATTCCTTTAAAGAACGGTTGCTGGTTTTATACTTACATTTGCCCTTCACTCATGTTTCTGCATTAAAATTAGTGTGTTCTGGTACTTTCTTTAAATCCCTGCACTGTTAACGTCTGTTAGCTGATACTCGTGCATATTCATGTTGTCCTCTTTTTTGTAGGTGAAAGCTAGTAAGTCCATGTAAATTAAGTCTGTCGTTTGAAATTAAAATTCATAACTTTTTCTTTGCAGAATTAAAACAGGCTGACAGCGGGGAAGCGGACTCCTGTCAAACGAATGACAGTCGAAAAGATGAGACCATCGCCCACAAATCTCACGATGTCTCCATGCTAAAGCAAGCCTTACTAGACAAAGGGAGCGGCACCAATATGGAGGCTACATCGGAGTCAGGACAGCAACAGCAGCAATACAACTGCCCATTCTGCAATTATTCAAGCAGCAGCGAAGTTCGAATCCAAATGCACGTTGTATCGCAACATTCGCAGAAACCAACAACCTTGTCCTGTCCACTATGTCAAGAGAGCTTCTCGGAGTGGACTCAGCTTGAAAACCATGTCATGGATGTCCATCATGTAACTCAAGAGGGGATGCAAAGGTTGTTGGCTTTGGTTGATCGAACGGAGTGGCTTGGTAATGGAAATTCAGCGAATGCTAACAAATCTTCAAATAATACTGGTCAAAACGTGACTACAAAGGTTCCTGTGACTAGCCACGACGCCCCAACTTCGACGGCAAGCATGTCTGTCAACAATGCAGCTAATCCAGAACCCATTGATGCAAACATTGATATCAAACAAGAAGTTATGGAAGTTGATGCTAAAAGTGATAGCGGTGACAGCAGAGAGGAGAACGAAGAGTACCCTTGCAGTAATTGCGGACGTACGTATAGCGTGCTGGAAGATCTTTTTTGCCATCAAAACGAGATGGTACATTTGGAATGTAAAACAACGCCAAGGGGTACGGGATTCTATTGCTGGAAGAAAAATTGTACTCAATTTTACGGAACTTTAGCTGGAGTTCAGATCCATTTCAAAGAAGTACATGCGCAAAGATCTATGATGCCTATTTCTGAACGACACGTCTACAAGTATCGATGTACACAATGCAGTCTTGCCTTTAAGACTGTTGAGAAACTTCAAATTCACATGCAGTATCATATTATTCGCGCTGCCACCAAATGCGTGCTTTGCGGTCGTAATTTTAGAACCGTAGTAGCTCTTCAAAAGCACGTTGAAACAACTCATACCGATATGACAAAAGACGAGATCGAGCAATACAAAGCCAGCTTAGCGAACAATCCACTGTTATCAGGGAACGGCAGTAATACGGGTGGCGTTCTGGATCCTCAAACTACAGAATTGCTGAAAAAAGAAAGTAATAGAGATGAATTTGACGACGATGAAGAATCTGGGCTGATCGTTGACGAAAGCGATGTTATTGAGGATGCCGGTGAAGAGGTTGGCGAAACAAAGGAACAGCAAGTCTTGGAAGATTATATCAACAGCCAAGCTATCGCTGAAGACAGTTACAATGACCCTAATAGGAAATACAAGTGTCATCGATGTAAAGTCGCCTTTACCAAACAGAGTTATTTAACAAGCCATAATAAGACATTGCTTCACAGAAAAGGTGAAAAAATGAGTTACCCAATGGAAAAATATCTTGATCCGAATAGACCTTTCAAGTGTGAAGTGTGCAAAGAATCTTTCACACAGAAAAATATTCTTCTGGTTCACTATAATTCTGTGTCTCATTTGCACAAATTGAAGCTAAGCATGAAAGAAAGCGCAACCTCCACGACGAGTGTAGTTTCAAGCATTGCAACTACGGCACCAGCCACTACAAGCACAGCAGTTTTATCTACTTCTGCATCCACTGTGACAACAACTAGCGTTACTACAGTAACATCGGCCAGTTCGTTAACAACATCAACAGATACAGAGAAAAAGCCTTACAAATGTAATATTTGTAAAGTTTCATATACTCAAGCATCAACTTTGGACATACATGTTCGATCAGTTTTACATCAAACGAGAGCATCAAAGCTTCACGAATTAGCAATGACAGGTCAAGTAGATCTAAGCCTTCCACTTATAGAACGGTCCGATAATACTGCTGAGACATTAGCTGTTACAGTTCCTGAAACGTCATCTTGTTCAAGTAGTACCAATTCAGTATCGAATGCTACCCTTTCTAATTTACAAACCTCTAGGACTCTAGATTTGACAACAGCATCGATAGCTGTGGCCGCTTCGTCTGCTGCATCCTCTGTTGCATCAACTTCTTCTCAATTCTCATTTCCTATGCATCCTGATCACAATAATATTCTACAACAAACTTTGGGCTTATCCCCTTCTCTTGGCCATCCTTCTGCTATGAATTCATCGCAGAATGCGTTATCGTGTCAACGCTGTGGGGCTCTTTGCGGTACTCAAGAAGCACTAATTCAACATCAGCAATTGTACTGCTTCTTTTCGCAGCATCACCTTCCATCTTTATTGAGTGCTGCACCAACAACTCCACAACCACCTCTTTTATCCTCTATGTCACATTCAACTCACCCGACATTGAGGTCCCAGTTGCTTGTTGGACAAACAGAGAAGGAAGAGCAATCGGAAAAGCATTCAAAGGTGGTTCAAAATCGACCCGATGCTTCTACTTCACCTGCCTCTCAGGTTACTCCTCAAAGAAGCCCAACTCCTGGTCAACAAATGTTTAGATCCAGATTCTCATTTCTTCGTCCCAAACCTCTCATATTTAGACATCTTCTTGAAAGTTATGGCTTTGATGTTGTTATGCAATTCAATGAGAACTTCCAAAGAAAATCGAAAAAGGAATCGCATGAGAAAAAGGACTTGGTGCAGGACGCGAAAGACAATGCTCACGCGAATGAATTGAAGGAAAATTCGAAGAAAATTGATTTGCCAGAAATCAATCGATCTGCATGTGGGAAGTGTGGTAAAGACTTTTCCAGTATTTGGGTACTGAAGGCCCACCAAGAAGAAATGCATAAAGATATTGTGCATATAAAAGAAGTCGAAAAATTCGCTGAAGATTTTCGATCCGATTACGAAAGGCGAAATACAGTAACATCTGCCACCATTTCTGAAGATATGCCAAATATTTCAGAGGCTGCTTCACCATCATCTAGTGGAGAACTAAGCACAGGAGCTTCTTCAACGCCCGCCACACCATCTGGACAGACGCCATTATCGGTTCCAAATGCAGCTACCCCTCCCGCAACTTCTCTCGGATCTCAGATTTCCGACGTTTCATCTTCTGTAACAGCAAATCACATGGCTGCTCAAATGCAGTTCAATCAAATTTTGATGAGCATGGGACTTGGCATGGGACTTCCTATGCCAATGGGTATGAACATGAATCTACCTTTTGCTGCTGCCATGAACATGCATCCGCCTTTGATACCGTTAATGATGCCTCCGCCAATGGATCCACTGATGGCTTCGGCATTCAGTCATCCCATGATGTCAGGAGGACCCATGGATCCCAACTTTTTCGCTGCCCAGCAAAAGTTGCTACAACAGCAGCAGCTCTCCCAAGCTCAGCAGCAGAAGAGAGCTAGGACCCGCATTAACGACGACCAGTTGAAAATTCTGAGAGCTTACTTCGACATCAACAATTCTCCAACTGAAGAGCAGTTGATTGAAATGTCGGAAAAATCGGGCTTACCTTTGAAAGTAATCAAGCATTGGTTCCGAAACACCTTATTTAAAGAAAGGCAGAGAAACAAAGACTCGCCATATAACTTTAACAACCCTCCATCCACTTACTTAAATCTGGAGGAATATGAGAAAACAGGTGAAACAAAGGTTATGTCATTAAGTAGTGAGCAGAATCAAAGTTCAGAAGGGACAATTAATAGTAAGGCCCAAAAAAACGACGAACCGGTAAAGGAAAGTGAAAAGGCCAATGAAATTGCAAAAGTTAATGTGAAAGAGATAAAAGTGGAGAAGGAAACGTCTGAAGAATGTCAAAAGACACCAAGTTCCCAAAACAAAAGATACGAAAATGCAATCGTTCCATTTAGTTCCGCAGCGTCAGACTTTTTTGCAGCTGCTGCTGTGGCAGCAGCTGCAGCAACGACAAGCACTGCAGCAACATCTAATTTCGGATCGATGGACTTGAGAACCTCATTAGCTGAAAGTTTTGCATGTAACCCCTTTACCGGAGTCCCTTCAATGATGCCGTTAATGCCGCCTACATCGTCGTCACCGCCAACATCAGAATCTCCACACTCTACTGGCACTCCCAGTGGAACCCCAACACCTTCTTCGTGTTCTTCGTCTGGAAAGAGAGCAAACAGAACACGTTTTACCGACTATCAAATCAAAGTGCTGCAAGAATTTTTTGAAACCAACGCTTATCCAAAGGATGATGATCTAGAATATCTCTCGAAACTACTCACTTTAAGCCCACGAGTGATTGTCGTTTGGTTCCAAAATGCCCGTCAAAAGGCTCGTAAGGTTTATGAAAATCAACCTGCTCTTCCGACGTCGGAAGATGAAAGTTCTGGACGGTTTCAGCGAACACCTGGGCTCAATTATCAATGCAAAAAATGTTTACAAGTTTTCCAGCGTTACTATGAATTAATAAAACATCAGAAAAGTTCGTGTTTTAAGGATGAAAATCCCCTAGCTGGTCAAATTAAAATTACAGCTGGTAGCGATGACCGGTCGCAGCCTCCAACGCCGACGTTACCATCTCCAGGACAGCAACCACAACAACAACAACAACAACCCCAGCCGCAACAACAATCACAACAGCAGCAGCAACAACAGCAGCAGCAGCAAACACAAGTGGTGGCTCGAACTCCAGACAAATTTAATTCTAACAATCAAAACGGCACCTATCGATGCGACAAATGCAGTCTGGCATTTCCTCGTTTTGATCTGTGGCGAGAACATCAACTTGTACACATGATGAACCCAACATTGTTTCCTAATTTTCAACACTCGCCATTCGCCCTGCTGCAGTATGACTCTCCCTCTTCGCAAGCGGGATCTATGTCGTTGAATCAAATGAAGCGAAAACTTTCAGACGATGAAGAATCTCAATCTGATCAGCCTCGAGATAAACGACTACGGACGACAATCCTTCCTGAACAGTTAGACTATTTGTATCAGCAATATCAGGTCGAGAGCAACCCCAGTCGAAAGATGCTGGAGAACATCGCTAAGGAAGTGGGGTTAAAAAAAAGAGTAGTTCAGGTTTGGTTTCAAAACACACGTGCCAGAGAAAGAAAAGGACAATTTCGCGCTCATCAACAAGTAATTCATAAAAGATGTCCATTCTGCCGTGCATTGTTTAAAGCCCGATCGGCACTAGAATCACATTTGGCAACAAGACATGCTGATCAGTATACCAAAGGAGACATCAACATCGACGCCCTTCCGGATGGTGATGGAGATTCAAATCCAGAAGACTCAAATAGCCCTCCTGATGATAAGAGTGCCAGCATTTTTACGTCTATGGCTCCCACATCACCTGTAGCATCGTGTCCGTCAACTTCTTCCGAAGCACTTAACAACACTATGAAACGATACTACGAAGACTCTCTTCGAAAATATATAGATGAACTATGTGGTGTCGGTGGTCAGGTCCACGATGTTAAAGATCCTGCTGCACCTACTGATCTCAGCATTAAGTCTTCCGAAAAGGTTTCCGAAGTCCCGAAAAGAAGGGAATCGGGCGATTCGCCATTGGATCTCAGTAAACCACTTAAAGCTATAATGGAAAAAAGCAATGGCAGCATTCTCCTCGACCGACTAAATGATGATTGTGCGTCCAAAAGTGGCATCGAAGACGCTCCATCTGAAACTTCCCTAGATTACATGGATGCCGAAGATGGATCGTACGAGAGCAACCCCACTTCTCCTTCTGGTAGGTACCTCCAGAATGCAAATAAACGCTTTAGAACGCAGATGACTACCGTTCAACTGAAAGTGATGAAGTCTATTTTTGTAGATTACAAAACTCCTTCTATGTCTGAGTGTGAATCACTTGGAAAAGAAATCGGCCTCCCAAAGCGAGTGGTGCAAGTGTGGTTCCAAAACGCCAGAGCCAAAGAAAAGAAAGCCAAATTAGCTTTTGCTAAACACTTCGGTCACGAAATGGAACCACCTAAACCGAGTGAAGAATGCACCCATTGTGGCGTTAAATATAACCTCAAATTTTCTAACTCTAGTCTGCAGGAACATCTTTTCTCCAAAATGCATATTGAAAACTTAAGGAGCCACATCGATAACATGAAAAAAATGACCGATGGTCAAGATTCAGACCCGAATGCTAGCCAGGATCCAATTTTCAACCATATTTCTGCTGCACCGGCTGCAGCTAATGGTGGATCGGCGGCTTTGACAACTACCTCCTCAACTGCACCTCAGCATCCCGCATCGGCCTTGATGCATATGATGGGACTTCAAGGACTTGGCGGGTTAGCCAACTTCCCTGCCGCCAATCATCTTGGCGCAGCAGAGAAGGTGAAAAATGAGCCTTCAGTTGCTAGAAAGGACACGTCTGTATCTCCTGTTGTTTCCACAGGATTGAACAATGGTGAAGTGGCTGAAAACAAACTTGTTAAATCGGAAGAAGGCAAAGATCAAATGTCGACAACAGTTCCACCGACATCGTCTTCGACGACTACTACACCGTCTTCGTCCTTAACTCATGACAACCACGTGGTCGGTGACTTTGGTCTTCCGAGTAATGAAGCGGGAACCAACTCTTCGTCGGCCACTGCTGGACTCATTCCATACATGTATGCGGGATTCCCGGGTTATTATGGTGCAATGCCCGGTGCTTTCCTCCATCACACCATGTATCCAGGTAGGACTAAGCTCTGATCTCAATAAGACGTTGTGTAAATCGGGACGCTTTAATTTATTTACAGTTGGCGCAGCGAATCATGCTTGGGTAATAATTTTGGGCAAAATCGCCCAGTGTACCTAAAAGTTCCTAATGTCCTTCAAAAAAAGAAAAAAAAAGAAAAAGAAAAAAAAAAAGAATGGCATTTTTATTTTTATGGGGAACTATCACTTGTTGGTGATAACTTGTACATAATCGCATTATCTATGTAGACTGATATCTGTCATGGAAATGGTTCACGACACATAGTAATTGTTAAATTTATTTTAATCAATGATTTTTGAGGTTGTTTTTCAACAAAGCGTGAGGATCTTCAGGGCTAATCTTTGTCCACACCCTCCCCCACTTCTTTTCTTGTGTCTTATCTGACCTATTCACACAAAGATCACTCGCATTTTCGCAGTTTTATCCCAACATTATAGCTATGAAGATCATTGCTGGAATCGACAGTTCTGTGATATAATTTCTCTAAAGTTGTGATACCTCCTCTTTGAAATACTGTGTTCTCATTCGTTTGATGCGGCACTGTATATAGCAATTATTTTCTTATACCTCAACAATTGACTCTCCTTGGCTTGACTGTGCAGAACTGCAATTTTAAACCTCACACGTGGACGATTTGGGACAAATCTGCTCTGTATCGTATTAAAAAGGAAAAAATTAAACCAAAGAAATGCTATCGACGGGCTTTTGAACCAGGTGCTTCTAATCAAAAGGGAGTTTCAGCACATTTTTAAATCAAATTTTCTCACGTACAAAATTTTAATTCTGTTCCTCATTTGTTCCCCCTCCCAAGCGAATTTACCTTTCTTCTTTTAATTCATGTTTGATAGTCGTTTGAGTACCGTTACCAACCTGTACAGGTGTACGTGTACAGTCAGTTTTCTCAGCTTGTTTATAGCTTAGGACGCTATCGATTGTACTGTAGTGTATGTACCAGAGCCCGTGCTATTATGAACAGTGGTACTGGCCTTACTTTTTCATAAGATGGTGTGTAAAATGAATTTTAACCCTTTGCACTCGGAGATTATATTGTTCCATGAAAAATAACTGCTCTGTGAAGATTTTCAAACACAACGCTAAATTACTCATATGGGATTTCAACTATAACTTTTATATCGACATTCCCTGCATTTTTACTTTTTACACGATGTAATATATGAATTAGTCTACTTTGTTTTTACAAAAAGCAGGAGGCGACTGCAAAGGGTTAAAAGAGGAATGGCGTGTTCAATTAATCCTTAATTTTATATTTTCTTATCTTATTATTAGAATCGGTATCATAAATTAAAAATTTAGACCAGGAATAGGTTTGTATTTTATGTGATTGAAAAAAATAAATTAGCTGTTGTGTAATTCTGTTTCAACCATTTGTATAAATTCCATTTGAGTTTAATGAATGGTATTCGGCGAAGAATTGGAAATATACAATATTTTAATTGAGAGTATTTGTTGACACTCCTGCACAAGCTTTTAAGTGCCTTTCAATTCAAATTGTTTATCTTAAACTTATTTTTTTGGTAGAAAAAATGATTGTGTAATGAATGATTGTGGATTCCGTATTTGTATTTGTATCATTCTCCGTTGCATGCGACGTTTTGCCCTGTTGTACATTACTCCCCCTTTTTATACATTCAGTTGCATGGTTACACGATAATAGCTTCGTAGTGATCCCATTTATTTTGTTTTTGTCTTCGTGTAAAATTTAGCTTAAGCTATTAAATTGTCGTGTTTGTTACTTGCATGATGCTGTCTCGGTTTAGACTATTTGTAAATATTATTCGAATGCCTAGAAGAGTCATTTCGGTCCTTGTAGCGATGATTGTACAATAAAATATGTTGCTATTATTGAATTTTTTATTCTTTTCCTGTGTTTTGTTTGTTTTCGTTTTCCCCCTGGAAATACCTGCATCTATTTATCTGTTTTGTTTCTAGATTTAAATCCCAGAATGTTTTTTGGTAGAACATTTATTTGTAGTGTTATACCCAGTTCCTTGACTTTTATGTTAATTTTTTGTGAGCAAGGGTATAACTCTTCGTTATTTAAACACGAAATATGGATATAACATATAGCTTGTATACTAAGAGAACTCCTCCCACCAGTCGAAAGGTATGCGATGGATATACTACATGTAAACGTAATATACTCATTTCTTGTATACTATACACCATTCTCATAGCTATTCACCATTTCTCTAAGCACACGCTGTTGAGAATGGGATGAGGTCGGCTTCTGTGACAACAGGCAGGTGTGGACTTTGCGGCGGGAGGAATACTACAGGTAGACAGACCGTAGTTTGTTGCAAAGTAAAGAGAACGTGAAAAATGCACGGGCAATCTCTCGGCGGAATAGTCCAATTTAATCGTTGACGAAGCCATCGGGAATGTTTCTTTGACCAACTTCAATATTAAATTTTGGGAAATGTTACTCAATTATTCTTTTTTTTTATTACTAATAAATTTGACACCCACATATTATTAGCTCAATTATTCTGTTACGATTTAGTGGCAGAAAACAAGGGAGCAAATACATTGGTACGCCATTAGACAGAATCGAAGAATTTTACGGCCAAAAGGGAGGAAAAAATATTTTACTTTCCTGTGCATATGTAATTTTGATATCTTTCTTTTTTCCAATCAGATACTCAAGATATTAGTGGTGAATTTAAAAATGCTCTGCTTACTCTAATTGAAATAAATAAATAAATATATATATATATCCGTGAAACATTCAGGATTTTTTAAAATACGTTAACTCATCGACGCTCATTTCTTTAACCTAATTTTGAAACAGCTTTTAGATTAAATTAAAACTTGGTGAAGCTAAAAATTTTACAATTTATATAAATTATATTTTATGAAGGATGAAATTTTATAATTTGGCACAAGTGCACAGTTCGTCACCTAGTTTTCTCGTCTCCTAAAATGCTCTATAATTTCAGTAGATCGGCTTGTGACGTCATACTTAGGCGTCTCCTTAGTGTTTATTACGCCATTTGCACGATCTGTGTGTTTCCGGCATTTCTTAACGCTATCAAAATAATTTTCCGGCCGCACACGGCCGTCATCACCAAGATCAATAGAGGCGAGTACTTCCTTTTGTTTTCGCTGAAGTGCGAGAGTTACGAAAAACAGGCTGTTCTCATGCTTTTCCAAAATTATTCAACATTTCTAAGATTCAGGCATAACTCGAATGTGCTTGAGATGGAGAGCAAGAGGCGAAGTGGGGGGTGGGGTCTCTCCCCACTAATTCTTCACTGGTACATCCCCTTCACTGATTCAGGAAAATTACAGAGCCCCAAAACCAGCGTAAACAACATGGTGGCACGTTACGCGCCGTGTTGCCAGCCGGTTTGGAGACATTTAACAAAATCAGTTGGTGACAGACTGTGCACTTTTACCGATGAAGTTTTGTAATCTATATATAAGGTGGAATTTTATATGTAAGATGAAAGAATGTTCTGAAAGTAGCAGACATATAACCAATGTTTAAATATTAACGATAGTATTGTATACCAAACATTGAAAATTATACTCCACAACGTTAGTTCTAATAGTGAATGTATTTTTGATAATCACGCGTCAACTTTAGGTTCGTATTCCTCCTAACTTCAATCATCACGTGACACTTGGAAAGGAAAATGCACACGTGGACCTCAACGCAATTTTAACAATATTTAAATGTTTTTGATGATTACTTTATTGGAACTACGAATCAATAAATCATTCATATATGAGAAAGATAAGGGCTAGTATATCATATATAAATACGATAAACCCCCTAAATAGCGGGCACCTTGGGACTTGAGCAACCGTTACCAGTTTCCTATTCCGAAGGGTTAGGGAAGTGTTTCTTAAAGTGTGTTCCGCTAAACCCTAAGATTCCGCGAAGATTCTTCAGGAATTCCGCAAGCAATTTAGGGAACATCGCCGACAATTCCCAAAAAATCTGCAATATTTCACAATTCTCCTCCATGGTAACCACTTGGAGTTAACTAGCCTTCAATAACCAACATCCAGCACCGATTGACAAGCACCACTTGCTTTTTACACTTATATATTTATTGCTTTTTTTTTTTTTTTGCCCAAGTAGTGATGAATAATAGATCTTTGGGTTTCCGTAAATGGAGGGGGTTTCTCCGTGGCTAGACACGTGGTAAGAAAAGGGTTCCGTGGGCTCAAATATATGAGAGCAACTGCGTTAGGGGATGACGAGCGTTGCGACTGAGGAATTGCAAAGGTGCCCGTTATCCAGGAGTGTCTTTTAAGAAGGTTTTGCTGTATATGCGTTTCATGTGAAGGTTTTCATGTAATTTCTTGCTTCAAGGCAAATGACTTGAACGGAAAGCACGAAATGTTTTAAATAAAAATATTTGATATATTTAAAATCTCTTACGACCGCGGGATAGAAATTTCTTTTGTAAAATATCACATTAAAAAGGAGGGAAAGGGGTGGAAACCCTGCCCCCTTTATATTCTAACGAAGCCCGTTACATTTTCTGTTCTGGGCTTTCACGCCTCATAAAGCAAACCGGAATATCCATCGTTAGTTAATTTATGGCATATTTAACCCTTCGTTTACGTATAGTGCGTTCGCTAGCGCCAAAAAAACCGCCCTAACCCTTTCACGTCGGAACAATGGTTGAGGAAGGCGCTTTGTCGGTTTAGCGGTTCTAAAACTCCCCCTCACTTTTTTTATAGATGTCTGAGAGCCAGGTGGCCGTCGTTCTGAACACTGTAGCCCTCTGCTGTCCCTCATAATTATCCGTCCAGTCATCCTCATTATCAGCTCTGCAGCACAGAGAGAGCAGGGTCTATACTCCGGACCTTTTCCTCATTGTATTAGGTTCGGTTTTCGGGACATTATTGGGCAGGATGTTTTTTTCCCCTCTGCCGAGAACAACTGTTGCTCTCGAGGTATGAACAGTGAACTTTTCTCCACGCATCTTAAGAGGGATTATTATTATTGTTTTTTTATTTTTGGAATCTTTCCTGGTTTCTTGAGGAATCAAATTTCCAATCTTATGCGATCATTATTACAGGAATAACAATTTGGGGAAAGGAAACACAGTAAATTAGTTTTTATTTCATTGTCCCTTTTTCGTGTGTTGAAAAGGCATTTTCTTCATAAAGAAATTGAGCAGATGTCAATTTCCCCATTCCAATTCATTTTAGTATTTTATTTGTGGTCCTTTTCCTTTCATAGTTACCGAGTCTTATCAAAATTAAGGACCTTCTTCAGGTGCTCTTCACTTTTTTGTTAAAGTGATGAGTTCAGTTATTATAGATTGTTGTACACCCCCCACACACACATACACTAATATCATCGATTGATAATATCTGACTGATAATATTTGGTAGAATGCATGGTATGAAATATACCATAAAGTTACTTTCGTTTTCATACGAAGCTCATTTGATTTACTGTAAAATTCATTTTATTGCATTTTCTCACTCTCCCCCCTGGCTATTTCTCAAATGAATAAAATCTATTTTACCAAATTTTTAAAAATTTAGTAAAATATATTTTATTTAAAATATTTAAATTTTTTGCTAAATTTTTAAACCTTTCACAAACAGCCTTATCTTATTAATATTTTCCTTTATAAATCAACCATTCAGATCAAGGATATGAGTTGAAAAGCTCTAAAGAAAATATTGACTGAATTCCAGTTCACAATTCAAAAATAATTTTTTCGGTAAGGTCAATACAAATGTGATATACATATATATTGTTAGATACAATTATATATTTCTTGTTTCATTTAATTAAACCGACCTTACCTAGGTAACGCGAAAAAAACCGTTAGGCTGACAAATCTCGTGTTACTCAAGCAAAGGAAAGTTATCTTACCATAAGACTGAAAAATAAAGGACTATAAAAAGAAAGGAATAAAGGAAATTTAAGATGAATGAAGTAAATATGTTCTTAAATGCCGAAACTTTATTATAGTTTACTGAAGTCCCCGGCATTAAGTTCCACTCCAAAGGACCAGCGTAGATCACACGTCTATGCTCTAGACCAGTTCGCATGATATTGGTATTAGTTTATTATTATTAGAAGTAGGATATCGGTGCGTAGGAGACCTGAGGGGTATAAAATCAAGGTGCTTATCACATGCGTCTGTGCCCGAGACCAATTTGCATAATATTGGTATTAGTTTATTATTATTAGAAGTAGGATATCGGTGCGTAGGAATCCTGCGGGGTATAAGATCAAGGTGCTTATTACACGCGTCTATGCCAGAGACCAATTCGCATGATATTGGTATTAGTTTAATATTATTAGAAGTAGGATATTGGTGCGTAGGAATCCTGAGGGGTATAAGATCAAGGTGCTTATCATGTTTAATTCTGTTGAACATTGGTATGAGAATTTTATATCTGTGTAATTTCACCAAATCCAGAATTACAATAACCAATCACGCCGTTTTTTTTTAGCTTCATTGGTTATAATTTTTTGCCCTAAAATGGTGGATTGTTACGTTGAAATTGTGGCAACTAGCTGGCACAAAAACTAACATTCGTCTTCAATATAATTTTATCATACAAACACACACACGAATTGGCGTACGCAGAGGGGTGTTGATGGGGATTGTAGCCCCCCATTGCAGTTAAGAATAGAAGACAGTTAATTAACCTTAATTTCTATGTTAATAAAGACAATTAACATAGGAATATGTGAGTTGTAGCTCTGTAACTGAGCATATAACCCCGCTTACGAACTTTCTGCGTATTCCTATACACACACGTTATAAGATTATCCTGCGGAAAGTTACACGTAAGACCTCTTGGCCCTTTGGCATTCTAAAGGCCCAAATCAACCATTAGTAATAAATAATTGTTTATGTTTTGTGGCGCAAGGGCTGCATAAGGACCTTCATTTTTCCAAATCATTCGAACTTCTTGAGGCCTAGGAAACCAACCCTCGGACTGCAATGATTACAAGTGTTCTTTTTTTAGCATTGTTGGGAGTCGAACCTGGGTTAACGGCACACTAGGCGACGCGTTAACACTGTACCATCGGAAGGCTCAATAAATAAAAGGTTAATTGAGTAATTTAAGCATGCTAAAAACACCAAGTGTTAAGTGTTATTCTCGCTTTAGAATATTGAAAATATATATTAATAAAAAAATTTTAGTTTTTCAACCTCCAAGATTCTACTCATTATTAAATACCCAGAATCTATGTTATAGCGATTGAATATTTCTGATTATGATCTCGATGAGTTATAAACCCAGTTTAAATCAATTGATGAGGCGATTTTTTAATATTTTAAAAAAATACTCTAGAACCCCCATTTCACGATTGAATACAAAATCGTCTTTTTACACCGAACGCCTAATTTTACAGTTAACCATTATATTATCAGAAACATACTCCGCATCAGGGGCGAATTTGGAGGTCATTGAAGTGGGCGATTAATTACTTGATTTTTGGAAGTGATACATAATTGGACCTTTATCTTGTATATATTCAATGTTAAATTTTCGTACAATGAGGGCGATCGCACCCGCCTTTCCCCCTAAATCTGTCCCTGCTCCACATGTTGATCATAATATTGTGACCAAACCCTTTGGCATTTGGTGATTTTGTCATGCTCACAATACCAAAGATGGTGAATTAATAAATTTTGGCAAAGTAATATATGAGGGCGAATCAGAAAGTCTTTGCCCCTATTTTTTATTAGCCAAAATAAGGTACATACAGGTAATTACAAATATACGTACTATTCTACGTACCTTACACTATTTTTCCACATAGTCCCCACACCGGTTCAGACATTTGTCCCATCGCAGCACTAAATTTGAGATGCCCCTGTGGTAGAATTCGTCCGGCTGACTGTGGAACCACCGTCGGACTGCTGTCTTGGCTTCATCGTTGCACGTGAATCGCTGTCCTGCCAGAAACTTCTTCAGCGGACCGAAAACGTGGAAATCACTAGGGGGCGAGGTCCGGACTGTATGCAATCAGAACCGCCGACAAGCTCCGGTCATTTCACTGGGAGAGTCTGGACCACCCACCATACAGTCCGGACCTCGCCCCTAGTGATTTCCACGTTTTCGGTCCGCTGAAGAAGTTCCTGGCAGGACAGCGATTCACGTGCAACGATGAAGCCAAGACAGCAGTCCGACGGTGGTTCCACAGTGACGAATTCTACCACAGGGGCATCTCAAATTTAGTGCTGCGATGGGACAAATGTCTGAACCGGTGTGGGAATTATGTGTGGAAAATAGTGTAAGGTACGTAGAATAGTACGTATATTTGTAATTACCTGTATGTACCTTATTTTGGCTAATAAAAAATAGGGGCAAAGACTTTCTGATTCGCCCTCGTACATATACTGTATATGTATTCTAAATATAATTTTCACCTATGAATTTCAGCTGCAAAATTGCTAGGGTTCATGATGTAATAATACAAAAACGGTGTATAAAAAAAAATCGTCTATAATGTGTAAAAAAAAAAATTCCTCTTCTTAGTCTACATACAGGGTGATCATTTAAAACCGCCCTACCTTTATAACTCTGGCCCTACGTTAGGTACGATTTTGAGCAGAAGCACGTCAATTTTTATGTACAGGGGAAGCCCAAAATTAGTACCATATTTTTTTTGTTCACCCGACCTCGAGGCCTACAACTTTTAATTTTCAAATGGTAACCCCTATCTTGTAACATTTTAAACAGCGTAAAAAGTAAAAAATTTCTACGAAAAAGAAATTATCTTTACTGTTCCTTATCTTCAATATTCAGGTTTATTCACAATGTAAATTTCTCGGGTATTTATAAATAAACAAAATTAAGATCACTGTAAAACTTAAATGACAGCAGGACAGTTTGCTACCCCATAGTAACTTGGCCCTAAGCTCGGGCCTATTTGGTCTATACATAAATCTGGCACTGACGAGATATAAACTCGGCGATAGAATGGATCATGTGATGCTTGATAAAAGAATAATTCTAAAATAAGATAGCTACTGCACTTGACAATAGAAAGCCATTTTAGGCCAGCATTTGCTCATTGTTTCCTTGCATGGGATTATAAACTATAAATGTTGTAGAAAAATGTATATTTAATGAAAAGTTTTATTAGAAGTAACTGAGGTTTGAGCACGATTATGATATTTATATGAGTAGGGGGAAAGTACCGGTTTTACGCCACTGGCGCGACAGGTTCCCTCAGGGTGGTGCTGCAGTCTCCGTGTAACCTCGTTGGCACGTTTTTTTTATTTGGTGTTTTTCTTAAATTTATAATATTTTTTAAATCGAAATTTTTTAAAATTTTTTAATCAAAAGTTTTTAAATTTTTATTTTAATCAAAAGTTTTTTTAATCGAAAGTTTTTAATTTTTATTTTTTTCAATCGCGAGTTTGTTTTCAAACTAATTACAAATTTTTACCCTTTTTTTTTAACAGTTTACAATTTTCTTTAAATTTTTATATTTTTCTTTATTTAAACTTCATTCATTTTTTTTTTAACTTTTAACGTTTTTACCTTTAAACCTTTTCTTAATCTTTGTGTTTTTTTCTTGTCAAACAAATTGTTATTCACTTTTTACAAAACGTCTTATTTCTATTTTTGAGATGAAGAAGAATGATTTCCAGTTTTAAATTAAGTATTATACAAATGTTTAATATTTAAATTGTTCCTTAAGGTTAGTGAAAAGCTAAAATTTATGTCTAAATTGTTTTAAATAATTGTAATTAGATAATTTTAATCCCCTAGTTTGAATTGTATGCGGTCTTTTAAAATAAGTTTTACATAGAAGTTTATTCTTTAATTTCCTTTAAAGTTCGCAAAAAAAAAAATCACACATTTATTGCAATTTTGTAATAAGCTTGTAATTAGTAGCCTAATGAGATAATTTCAATCATATTCAAATCCTTATTTCAATTTATACTCCGTTTATTAATATCGATTTCAATTCTGTACGGTTCCGAACGTGTCAGAGACATGTTTCTTCCCACCAGATAATGCTTCCCCTTCTCCCAGTCGGGTAGACCCTGTTCATGCTTTTGGTTCCCGCATTGTGTCACAATTACCTAATTAGATCTTTTTTAGCTAGAATTTTCTGCAACGGGATGACTTTGCTTTTATTCTCATACCGGAAAAATTGCTATCTAGCTATTTTCCTCGTAGCTGAATCCACGTTTTTCGCTAACTATTGGCAACGTTTTCTCCTAAATGGATTATTCCTGATATTTGTTATTCAAAAACGTATTTCGCGAAGTTTTAACGCTATTAAAGGCATGGAAGGAAAATATCGATTGTTGGTTTTTAATCATGTTTTGCACAAAGGTTTATGCTTTATTTTTCAAAGTCCGTGAAGGGTAATCACCGATTTATTATATTTATCGATTAATTTATACTAGTCATCAATTTATTATATTTTCATAATTAAGTTTGTACTTAATATCCTAATTAAATAATTTCCGTCCTATTCAAATCGCTATTTTCAATCTCTATCACAGATGAGTCATATAGCTTCGTCAAAAGTCGTTCCAGACAGGATTTTAACCTGACGCCAAGACATTTGGCGTCACAGCCCTTCATTAATTACAGATTTTCACCTTTTTTCTTTAAATTTAATATTTTTTAATTAAACGCGAAATTTCCTTCTTTTAATTTTTATTATTTTCTGAACTTTTTCCTTTTTCTAAATTTTTTTAACACTTTTATTTAAACCTTATGGTTCTACAATAGTGGGAGACACGAGGTGATACCGTTTCTGGGACAGCAGACACGGAGAGGGTGAGGCCCACAAGAATGAAAGGGATAAGTCACCAATCCTTTCTTAGCGATCCCAGCTCCACTTGCGGTGAGTTTTGGAAAAATGTGTACATTTTTTTGTTTCAAGGGATATTTCTCTTGATCATTGTACATATGTAGCTGATGGTCACGTGACCCCTTTCTTAGCGATCCTAGCTCCTCTGGCGGTAAATTTTGGAAAACACGTTGGCAACCCTGCGATGGTAGCGCCCCAAGAAAATATTTGGTAAAAGAGATTAATTAGACGAAAAATATGCAGCGCTCCCTAGGAGAAAAATATCTGTAACGCCTCCTGGGGGAGATGCATTACCATCAGATAGGAATATAGCGCCCGCTATAACAACCAATAGTAATACCCCCTCGAAGCAGCAAAAATCGGAAAAAATTCCAAACTTCGTCGCTAGGTGGAGCTACGATCGTTCAGATAGGGAACACGTGACTATCAGATAGGTATATACAACAATCAAGAGAGATATTCCTGAAAACAAGATATTTACAAAAAGTACCACAGTAATTTGCGAGGGGGAGCTAGGGTCACTAAAAAAGAGTTGTGTGACCATCGGATTGGTTTATACAACACGTAAGAGAAATGTCTATGAAAACAAGATATTTACAAAAAGTTCCAAAATCCTCCCCTAGGGGAGCTGGGATCGATACAAAGGGGGACATGTGACCATCAAATAGGTATATACAACGATCAAGAGAGATATCCCTGAAAACAAAAATAATATAAAATTCAAAATTCACCGTGGATTCGATCAGAGGAAAATAGCTAGATAGCAATTTTTCCGGTATGAGAATGAAAGCAGAGTCATCCCGTTGCAGGAAATTTTAGCTACAAAAGAGCTAATCAGGCACTGTGACACAGCGCGGGAACCGAAGCATGAACGAGGTCTTCCCAAGGGAGAGGGCCGTTCCGGCGTCGCACTGTTCGGTGAGAAGAAACATGTCTCGACACGTTTGGAACCATCCAGAATTGAAATCTATGGCAATAAACGGAGCATAAATTGAAATACGGATTTGAATATGATTGAAATTATCTCATTAGGCTACTAATGACAAGCTTATTATAAAATTGCGATAAATGTGTAACGTTTTTTGCAAACTTTAAGGGAAATTAAAGAATAAACTTCTGTCTAAAACTTGTTTTAAAACACTCATACAATTTAAACTAGGGGATTGAAGTTATCTAATTACAAATATTTAAAACAATTTAGTCATAAGAAGAATTTAAAGATTAAACTTTTATGTAATATTTAAAACGGGACATCATTCTTCTTCTTCTCAAAAATAGAAATAAGACGTTTTGTAAAAAGTAAATAACAATTCGTTTGATAAGAAAAAAATACAAAAGATTAAAAAAAGGTTTAAAGATAAAAACATTGAAAGATAAAATAATTTGCATGAAGTGTAGAAAAGAAAAATATAACGATTTAAAGAAAATTATAAAATGTTCACAAAAAGGATACAAATTTGTAATTCATTTGAAAAAAACAAAACAAAAAAACTCGCGATTGAAAAAAATAAAAATTAAAAATTTTCGATTAAAAGAAAACCCTTTTGATTAGAATAAAAATTTAAAAACTTTTGATTAAAAAATTTTAAAAACTTTCGATTTAAAAAATTGTAAAGTTAAACAAAATTGTAAAGTTAAAAAAACACCAAATAAAAAAATGCGCCAAATAAGGAAAACGCCCCAACGGGGTTGCACGGAGACTGCAGCCCCCACCCATAGCACCACCCTGAGGCGACCTGGTGCGCCAGTTGCTTAGAACCGATACTTTCCCCCTGCTTATATTCATATTGAAACTTGCCAGTTATTAGTAAAATTTAATAATACTTAATTGTAAAACTTATAAGTTTTAACTGGCTTTATAGATGGCATGCACTTCATATTGTTATAGTTGAATCCCCTCAAAAAAGCAGCAGAACTGAAAATTTTTAAGGTTAAGCATCGAATTTCTACTGAAATATTATTTGCTAAGTGATATCCCATGTAACGCGTTTATCGTATGTCCCTACGATATGGTGAAACTTTTTTTTTTTTTTTGCGTCTCCTGTAAAATTTATATTTTTGGATTGTACCATTTTTGTTGCAGATGTGTGAAATGTATATTTTCCAATCAAATACCCGTGTCTTTTCTGTAAACAATATATGACAGATGACCACTATAAAGTACGGCATGTCAGTAAGATATTCTGGTTCCATTTGTGACACTTTAAAAATATTTTGAACTTTCCAATATTTTTGAAATTGGTTCGCGCTGATTTGTGTGTCCATCGAGTGTCTCTGCTTTCTGATGACGGACTGAGATTTCATGGACGTCGACACCCGCTTAGCTTTGGTCTGTGAATAAAGATTTAAAGCCAAAAGGAAAGAGCCCGTATATGGAAGGTGGGAGAATGGAAGGAAGGGGTTTGCCCTCCGGGGAACTCATATTTAGTTATCCTCACGTTGCAAAGGCCCCGGAGAAGGAATTCTGCGCCGATACTAACGCAGTTTCCCGCCGATATTAGTATTGTCGTTGGAAAAGCCTCGGATTTTAACGTCTGACGTCTAGCTAGCATATAAGTATGCAAATAGCTCCTCTGTCGTCGCAGCAAACATCCGACGGAGAGATTTTCTGCGGACTAATTGGAAAGCTTATTAAATTGGTGAAGAGGAGGAACTCTTCTCTGGCGTGCGCTAATATCTGAGCGAGAAATGTGTTTGGGAATATTCGCCGACTTTATATTTTCTCGTAGTTCCACTCTTTCATTACCACCGTATATATATATATACTTACTGTACGTCGCCACTACCACCACCATGAACGAAACTGTGGCATCGGTTGGTAGCTCTACAATTGAATTACTGGATGGTGTTTAGCCGGTTTAAAACCCGAGGTCCCGAGAGGGTTTTCTGGGTCGAAACTTTGCATCCAAATGCACGCCTAAATTTTAAATGCATTTGTGTTATATTCCCTTTGATATCATCTCTTTTGTCTGTCCGTATTAACTCTGACTTTTGCCTCCGTGTCTGTCGACTGGCTTTGATGTACATTCATTTACCTGCAGATATATGTATATTCAGCTCGCACTACTAAAGATCCAGGTAGAACAACAACTGATTTAGTTTTGGACTTTGCTCGTCGCAAACTTCAGCTAGGAGTAGTAAGCCTTTAATTGAATTGCCCGCGAGGACAGCTAACGAGTCGAAGGTGCTCTCCAACATCTTCATCTCTTTCCATATTCTTCCATAGCAGAATGCTGATCTTAGGAATTGATTAGTGGTGGCTATGTTTAATAAGGTAGATTTGAATTTGAAACAACGTGGGAGCTATCCTGCGTTCTGTTAGAGGGTTCGGTAATTAACAAATAGGAAAGATACAGAAATGCATCGCAAAAATTATCAGAACTTTGAGTTTCCACAGAATGAGTTATTTCGTATGCAAATTAATCATTTCTGCTGCATTTTAATTTAGCGTTCGTGTAAAGCCACCCTAAAAACAAAGCTAAAGTAATTATTATTACAATACTGAGCATTAAACACGTAATATCGAGAGTCTATAATAACCTGAAAGATTGCAGGGCGTTGTAAGTCTTTGAAAGTAATGCCAAGAGAATAATTCTTCAAGGGATGATATAACAAACGTCTTTAGTTAATGAAAATAAATTAATTTCCATTAACTATAATATTAAATTAATCAGCCGAAGAGGGGCAGTTATGTTTTTTTCTCTCTCTTTCTATACCTACGCCCATTATAATTTATGATACAAATGTCTGATGTAAAAGAAATAAGCTAACTCTCCACCCTGCAAAATTTTAGCATGTAGAAAGTAGCCTTTTTTTCGGACAACACAATTTTAATTTTTTATTATATAAATCGAACACTACGCAGATTAAATTAAACAACAATATAAATCAACGTTTATTGGCGTAGTGATACCAGCGCCGATGTTATGGCGTGATTAGATGGTGAAACGTTCGAAAGAAAATAAATATTTCTGCGTTCGGTGGGACCTGAACCCACGACCTTCCACTTGCCGGGCGGAGGCTCTACCTACTGAGCTACGAACGACAATATCTAATCTCTTTACGAACGTATATATTCTGTTGCCTAATAACTTCTGCGAAATAACTGGCAACAGTATATATACGTTCGTAAAGAGATTATATATTGTCGTTAGTAGCTTAGTGGTATAGATCGTGAGTTCAGGTCGATACTTTAGATCAGTGGTTCTCAACTTTTTTCCAAATCTCGACCCACTTTTATAGTAGAAAAGTAATCCACGACCCCTTTTATAGTAACCAAATGATCCGTGACCCCCTCCTTTTGCCCGACCCGCCACATTTACACAATAAAAATTAATAATTAATTAATAATAATTAACACAATAAATAATAATAATAAAAAATATAACATTAATTATGTATATATATTAATATATATTATAATAGGGAATACAACAGATATTAATGCATATATTAATAAAATTAACAACCATTAGTAGAATATTGCAATATGTGTGGCCATGTTGAAATATAAAACTGTCGACAACGTGTGGTATAAAATTCCTTATAAAAATAATTGCAACCAAAAATAGTTGCGGCGACCCACAGAAACCTGTTCGCGACCGCCTTGATGGTCGCGACCCCCAGGTTGGGAACCACTGGGCTGGATAATTGCATAGAAAGCTGTATGGACTGCTTTTCCCTCCTGAATTTCTATCCACCACTACTTTGAATTTATCATTTTTTACACATAAAATTTAAAACGATGAAGAGAATTTTATAACAGATAAATATAATTGTAATCAGTATTTTCTTCAATTAAAGCGTGAAGACGTAGCAGAAATATGAAATCTACAACGCTGCGTAACAAACTATGCTTCAATGTTTAAACCTAAATGATACTTGTTACTTGTTTTTAATTTTATGAAACAATGAATAGATTTGATATTAAATAAAGAAACATGTTTAGCACTACATTTGATTAATGGCAGTTGATTTTGATATACGATTAGCAATTTTGATTAATCATTTAATTTTAAATCGACATTATTAAATATAAATAACAGTATCATTGAAACATTTAATCATAACAATAAATTCATGTCAAAAAAGCATTATATTTAATTTTAGTAACATCTAATCAAATAGTTATACGGATGTTTGATATTTTGTTAATATAAAAATAATATGATTAATTCAAATTAATCTTTATCTCTCTCTCTGGCTTTTCATGAGTTTTTAAAATTTGCAGGAATGTTAAGTTTTTAGATCTCATATTTATCATTCTTCAAAATAATGTAACAATTTCCCAAACCTTTAACACTACCTGATGTCGTGAATATAGCTGCCCCCTGAAGCACATAACAATGCCCAATGGGCAAGTTTTTGTGGGGCCCCTATCTGTTTCGATAATTTTTGAATAATAGCTATTGTATTCAAAGGAATATTTTTCTAATATATAGAACATACTTGAGTGCGCACTTTCCAATAAAGTTTCGGTGATTTATGCATTTAGGGGACCACCCACATATTGACAGAATGAAAAAGTATATTTGATTACCCTGTATCATAAAAAGCTGGAAATTATTTGTAACTTTCAGAAAATATTTAACCACATACGCTTAATGTATGTGTGCATTTTTGTGAAACAAACATGTATATTCATGAAGATAGGAACGTTTCTTTAAGGAAACCCAAATTTTATCACATGTTTGTTGCTTATAATATCCACAATTTCAATCAAACTTCACGAAATTGACAGAACATTTGTCAACGTACAAGAAAAATATTATACTTACATTAGAAATTAATATATTGAATAAACGATGAGATACGAGCGTATGAAGAAAATAATTTTTTATTTCGCATGCGCGAAAGGTATGAATAATTTTCTCTCATAATTTTCTAGTCAATAGTTTAGGACAACTTTAAAAAAAATACCAGTCGGATATCTTGAAAATTCAGAAAGTTATCGACGATAATGTGAGCGTATTTCTCTAATTCTCTGAAAGTATCTAGATGATAAGGGGGTTTTCCACAAATTGTCATATTTCAAATTCCAAACACCCCTGTTCTAAAAATGAAATATTCCAGATTTATGCAAATAAGGATCAAAAGTATCCGTACACCTGCATGTTTTGCTTCTCCTTTACAGAAGTCAAAAACCTTGCTTGGTGCAGAATGACCATTGTTGTCCTTGCGCCATAAAAATACAACAAACCAACAAGAAGTCAAAAATTAGTATGAAGTGGGGCCATATTTTGCTGCAATGACGGCTACCACTCTATCTGGGAGGCTATCTACTAGTTTCTGGAATTTTTCAGTGGGAATTGCATGCCATTCTTGCAAAAGAATATTAGTCAGCTCTTTCACTGATGTGGGCCATTTTGGCCTAGCTCGCAGTCGACGTTCTAATTCATCCCATAGGTGTTCTATGGGATTTAGGTCCGGGCTCTGAGCATACATGTCCAATTCCTCCACGCACTGCACAGCCCCGTGCTGTGTGGATAGGAGCATGATCTTGTTGAAACAAGAATGGACCCACTCCAAACTGTTGCCACAATGTAGGCAGCATGGAATTGTCTAAAATGTCGAGATAGCCTTCCATCTTCAGAATTCCCTTCATAGGAAGCAGAGGGCTCAGCCCGAACCATGATAAACAGCCCCAAACCATTATGCTTCCACCATCAAACTTAACTTGCGGCACAATACAGTCAAGTAAAAAGCGTTTACCCAGCATTCTCCACACCCAGACTCTACCATCTGATTGCCAAATAGTGTACCGTAGTTCATCGCTCCATAACACTTCACGCCACTGCTGCAGGCTCCATGTTTTGCACACTTTGAATCATTGTAAGCGACGCTTGGCATTGGTTGCGGTAATGCTTGGTTTATATGCAGCTGCTCGGCCATGAAAACCAAGACTTTGCAGTTCCTGACGAACTGTTTTTGTGCTGACGTTGCATCCAGAGGCATCTTGAAAATCCGCACGAACTTTTTCCGCCGATTTCATGCGGTTCACTTTCACAACTCTCTTCAGCACTCTGCGTTCCCTGTCTACTAGACGAAGTGGTCGACCAGGTCGTGGATGCACCGTTGTAGTCCCCGTATGTTCCCACTTTACGATAACAACATTAACGGTGGAACGGGGCACTCGTAACATCACAGAAATCTCACGAGCAGATTTTCCACAGCAGTGACAACCAATGACTTCACCACGTTCAAAACCATTTAGTTCGCCCATACCTCTCATTTTACTTTTCTAGCTTTGAAATTATAATTGTTAAATCGTCAGACTTCTTTTATACATTAAACCTCTCAACAACAATATTATACGGACCGAGAAAAATTATCTTTGTAGAGGGAGTTATTGTTATAGGGAGGGTTCATTATACAGTAAAACCTCTCTACAACACTATTATACGGACCGAGAAAAATTATCGTTGTAGAGGGATTTATCGGATATTGTTGTTGGGAGGTTTTACAATACTTGTCTGAGAGCCAGAAATTTGACATCACTAACAGAATCCACCACGTAGAGAGATGCCCGGATACTTTTGATCCTTATTTGCATAAATCTGGAATATTTCATTTTCAGAACAGGGGTGTTTGGTAATTTGGAATATGACAATTTGTGGAAAAAACCCTTATCATCTAGCTACTTTCAGAGAATTAGAGAAATACGGCTCACTATATCATCGATAACTTTCTGAATTTTCAAGATATCCCACTGGTATTTTTTTTAAGTTGCTCTATACTATTGACTACAAAATTATGAAAGAAAGTTATTCATATCTTTCGCGCATGCGCAGTAAAAAATTATTTTCTTCAAATGCTCATATCTCATCGTGTATTCAATATATTAATTTCTAATTTAAGTATAATATTTTTCTTGTACGTTGACAAATGTTCTGTAAGTTTCGTGAAATTTGACTGAAAATTGTGGATATTATAAGCAAAAAATATGTGACAAAATTTGGGTTTTCTTAAAGAAACGTTTCTATCTTCATGAATATACATGTTTATTTTACAAAAATGCACACAGGCATTAAGCATAGCTGGTTAAATATTTTCTGAAAGTTACAAATAATTTTCAGCTTTTTATGATACAGGGTGATCAAATATATTTTTTCATTTTGTCAATATGTGGGTGGTCCCCTAAATGCACAAGTCACCGAAACTTTATTGTAAAGTATGCATTCAAACATATTCTATATAACTCCACAGTTAGAGAACAATTGGTCATGTAGTTTTTTAGAAATTCGAAAAAAAAAACAAAAAATCCAAAGTGTCCGGATACTTTTGGGCATATAGTGTATATATATACATACACATACAATAAATGTGATTAAATATTAGGTATATAATTAAACATAAATATATATATGTTAATCTATATTAGTTACATAATATTATTAACAATGTGTTAAGATGGAAGCAGGCGCTAAAACAGCACTATTCCATACCAACATTTGAAATATAATAAATGTAAAATAAAATAAATATGATTAAGTATATATAAGAAAATATAAATATATATCTATATATGAATGTATATTAGATAATCAATAATAGAAAATAATAATACAATATTAGTATATATTAAAAATTAAAATTTAATGTATAAAACTGTTTTTAAGAAAAGAATCGCATTTAATTAAAGTAAATAAATATGTATGTATGCCATTTTAGAACTTCCTCTAAATCCATAGCGCTGTACCCGGGTACATGTTGTCAAACATAACTATTCTATAATCGACGCACTTATCTAACAAGGTGTCCAGGACTCAAAAGATAAAATATTGAAAAATTAAATTACCCGAAAAAATGATGAAACAACAGGTAATATATACATATATATATATACACACACACAACCTATGAGTATGTATATGACCCGTATATTATGTTCTTGTACAAGTTACCAAAGTAAAGTATCTATATATACATAAAAATAAATAAAGCTGCCAAAAGTCGAGATATTTATAGATAACGATATTGTAATTGATCGTTATAATTTGTAATATATAATTTATAATTATTGATATTAATTTATTAACTTTCATTATATGTTGTGTAGGTAGCTTACGTTTAGAGCATTGGATCTTAAATTTTTTCCAAGGACGAAAGACCTTCTATGTCCATTATGAACATCACCATTGAAGCTGTGAACAGTAACTTGCATGCATTAAGTTAACATTGACATACATCAATCCATTAAGTAACTGTATTTTAGGCGAAAAATGCATTTTTTTTGTTGTTTACGATATACAGCCGTGAGTTTACTCTGCTTGGGGAGCAGAGGGAAAAGACTTGTAGAATCTATTGATTTTGGCCATCGATATATTAAATATTTGCTTAGTTAAGATCCCATTTGGAAGAAGATTGAACTGGTAGCCACTGTTACTCCACTGCTGTGCTTGAGAAATACCTCTGGCTATCTCGACGACTTTCGATAATAGCGAAGGGAGACAACAATTGCCAACACAATATTTGTTTCCAGAAGTGACTAACTTCTCGCTCTGAGAATAGTTCGACGGGCAAGGAATATAAATATGTTCTCCGAAGCCCATAATCGTGGAGGAAATACTTTGATGAAGTCTACAGCGAATATTCTCGCACCATAGAAGTTGAGATTCGTTCGCACATACTGCTTTTTTCTTTTCCCCTGCCCAAATGAGAGACCACTGCTTTTCTCTTTTTACCTAATCTCTCCAGCTAATGCTCCTTCTTGTCATTTTTTATCGGTTTTTTTTTCCTTCACTTCTCTCCTTCCTTCACGATATATACCTTTGCTCGGAACTTACCTGAGGAATCGGACCCTTGAGCCTGGTCTCTTTGATATTCTGATGTTCATCTTCCCCATTTTTTTACTATTAGGGAAAGGAGTTTTCGCTAACTAATAAAATATGTGCGAAAAAGGCCAAGAAATAAGAACCGAAGGATAACTATTCTAGGGAAATCTCTGCTCGAAATATATCTGGTGCAGAGGAAAATATCAGTTTTCTGGTCAGAGTTGGCTTATATATATATTTTTTTTTTTAGATCTTTTCGTTGTCCCGTTGAATGGAAGATTCGATTTGATACTACAGAAAAAATGGACTACACATTATTTTCAGATTTATTATATATTATATATAGTATGGATATTATAATATATATTCCAGGGTTATTTTCAGGTTTTATATCACATCGTGTCTATTAAAATTAGTATCGGATATAAATAAGAACTTTTAAAAATGGTATAGAAATATTACACGCACATATTTGTATTAAGTCAAAGCAAAATCGTTGCATTATTTAAAAAAACAATAACAATTTTTCATGCATTTACGCATAAATACATGCTAAGAGAAGTAACAATTACCAGATAATTCTTTTGTTCAGTTTGTTAATTTTGCAAAAATGTTTATATAAAAAAAAAATTCAGATTTCGGCATTTAATATATTAAATTGGATTCTATTGTAGGAAATATTTAATGCTTTATATTATACATTAATTTAAATATTTATTATATATAACATATATTTAAACCTACAGTCACTGTTTTTAATTTCTTTTAATCTTTACTTATGTATGGACACGTTATACGAATAATATATTTCATAGAAGTGTGGATATGTAGAAATTTGGTTCATAATTATAGATTTGGCCTCTATTTTGGCTTAGTACTAATCGATTATCTACACCAAGATATCGATTTATATTTTATATTTCATTCCCTTTTACCATAATCGATATTGGCTACTGGATACATTCCTGTGCATACGTTTCCCTCCCCTTTTCACGGTTCCGATTGCCACCACCTTAACTTGAGAGCAACGACCAATGGATGATCGATCATTTTCTGCTGTCATCGGGCCGTCCTTCCTTCTTCTTCCTGTTCTTCCCTTCTTCCTCTTATGTTGGCTAAAAATATGTTACAGAAATATGGAAGACAAAATTTGGTGTTGTACTTGGGTGTGTGTGTGTGTGTGTGTGTGTGTGTGCTGTCCATAAGGACTGGGAGAATTGATTGATTTTTATGTACTTTTGAATATCATTTTATGATTGCGGATACCGAGATTATTCATTCCGATTCTCTGTAATTTCTGTACTGATTCCAAGATTAATAAGTCTCTCTTTCGGTGGCAATATCTGTGATTTCAGTTAAACTTTAACCTCATATTTTACTGCGGATTGTATGTCGCCATGACGATTGTGAAAGCTCTGGTCAGTTTCATTTCTCAGCGGCTCTTCAATTTCCTGTTCAGAAAAGGCTGAATCCATTTCAACAGACAGGTCTTGGCCATTCGTTGCGTGTGTGAATGCAGGACGGAAACGTAAGGTATCGTTTATTAGAGGAATTTATCTAGATGTCTATGCAAGGTTCGGGAGATATAGGTGTATATATATATATTTATTTATTTCTACCTCCAAGCTCCAAGTTCGGAGGAACAACTGCCATCATTTTTCGAAAGTAACTGCTGCAGAGAAGGAAAACACCCTCAGGGATGTTTAGGGCATCCCCGAAATTGAAGCGTATGTTATGTGTGTCTATCTCTGAGAAAATGAAACGCGACTAAAAAGAAAGTGAAGTCCATCTATCGTTAAGTCGCTATCGTGGAAAAGTCGATGTCATCAAGAGAGGAAATTGATTTAGACATTAAACGTGGACTCGGACAGAAATTCTTAGAAACTTAAAGTCTATAAAACTGACCGTCGTCCATTCTTCCTTTATTTTTTTTCGTGTCCCGAGGCCCAAAATAGATTTCAGCGGGGCCGTTTTCGGCCGAGGGCCAAAATGAAAAGGTGGAATTAGTAGACCAGCAACTAGATATAAGAAAAAGGGGGAAGAAGATCTGTTCCCACCCAAACTAACGATGACCGATGGTCATAAATTCGACGCCTTTTGGACATTTCGCGCCGTTAATATACCATTACTGACTGACCATCTACAAAAGAAAAGGCCTGGTCCCGGAGTTTAAAAATTGAAAAGTTTCGAGGAATTGCAACTCTGGCGATAAGGCTTGTCTCAAATTGAAGAAAAAAAAAGTCGATAAAATCCGACGAGGTTTGATATATTGAATCGACTTCGATTTATGTCGATTAATTTTGGAAAATGGAATCGGGATACTCTGAAATATCCTCAGCGGACACTGCCGAATAGCGCACACCTCTATTTAACGGGCACTTTTGCACTTCCTAATCTTAATTCTTGCTGTCTTATAACCCTTCACAATAACGAACAAATACACACATCCAGAGGTGTCTGTTATTTAAAGGTCTTACTGTAATATAACGCTTTTCTTTCGTTTTCAAATACGTTTCATGATTAAAACAAGCAAGTGAAAGAAAATCGCCTAAAGTCGATATTTAAATTTAGCGGGTTTCAATTAACATTAATTCGCAACTCTCTAATCCGCAACTCCTAATTTACAGCTCTCTAATTTTCAGCTCCCTAATCCGTAACTCTCTAATCTGAAATTGTAATTTGCAACTCTCTAATCCGTAACTCTCTAATTCTCAAGTAACTCGGTAGGTTTTCAACGTTAACAATAGCCATCATTATTGCATTTACGGAAGACCTTTACCTTGTCCTTTTTATTGCGTATAGACAGGCAGACAGGAAAGCCAAAAGCAATAGCGGGTTCAATATCTATTGAAACTCGTCAATAGCAAAGACCTTAGAGAAATATTTGAAACTGGCAATTTAAGGAAAATCTTGAACTATGTATAAATTATTTGTTGAGATATTTAAACTGAAGGAAAAAGGAGTTCAGATCAACAAGAATTCTCTCTTCGCAATTTAAATAAAAGAAAAATGTATTAAAATAGAACAAAAATTTTGGTTGTTTAGAAACAATAATGGTTTATAGAGATTGGAAATTGTTTAATATGTATTCGATTTTGTGTTAGTAATGTCAATTTAACGCTACGCAGGGTAATATACACGGAAGTGCACGAACTCCTCTAAGGAGACCATCCATGTATCCTCTGAAATTCGGCCGCTTTCAGGGATGCGCTAAACCAGCACATGTGCCAAATACGGCACGCTTGTAGGCCTAGCCAGGGGGTTGTTTTGGGAGGGGTTGTAACCCCCATCGCAATGAAATTTTGTATATTTAACGTAGGTTGTTGTAGTTGTAGGTAGTTGTAGCTCTGTAACCCTTCCCATTAAGCCTATAACCCCCCCTTATGAACTTTCTGCCTACGCCACTGGGCACGCTTACTTCTTTTAAATGGCACGAGGAGTTATTTAAAACCGAAAACAAAATTCAGAATATACTTGTTAAAATTCAGTAGAAGTGTGTTATTTTAAAATAAAAACCCATTGTAAGGGATCCCCTTTCTAATAAAGGGTTCCCTTGTATTCTAGAGTTCTTAAGATCGCTGCGACACGTCGAAGAAAGTGGCAATATTACTTCGACACAGTATCCCTAAAAGGTTACCTACCCCTGTCCTAGACCAAAAAAAAATAGTTGCATAATCTTAAAAATTTCGACTCTTTGAGATACAGTACAATCTCGTTACAACGAATGCCGATACAACGAAAAATCGATATTATGAAATTGAGCACAATCCCTTTTCAAATATCATGATTATGACAATGTATTATTGACATTTCAATGTAAATTTCAATTATCAATGTATTATTATTAACATTTCCGATTTACCTAAGTAAATTTTTGAAAATTTCGTTGTAATGAAACATTTCTTGAGCTTAAATATTTTTTCCAATTATGTAAAAAAAAGCGCTTCAACTCCAAAATAAATAATATAAAATGCATTTTTTTTGGTGGGGGGATTTTGTTGAAGGAGCAGGTATTATTTGAGAAGTAAATCGAGAGAACTGACTTTTTCCACCTTTTGCATTCCTTTTTCCACTATTTAGTTTGTTCAAAACTTCCTGTTCTTCTCTCGCCTTTAATTTGGGTTTGTCTTTGATTTTCGAATTTTAATTTACAAAATTATTCAATTTAATTATTTTTTTCTCGCAATTATAGATGGAGAGTGTGATAAATACTTTGCATGTCATGTTTAAGTAAATATTTAAAGAAATAGTAATAATAAATTAATAAGAAGTTCGTTTTAACGAAAATCCCTTTACAACGAGGTAATTTATCGGTTCCGTAGAGTTCGTTGTAATGAGAATTTACTGCATTTTCAAGAGAGTAATGATGATTGTAATTAAAGATTATTTTCTATATTATTATATTGAAACAATAAAATACTATAGAAAAGAGTATTATATTGAAACAATAAAATACTATAGAAAAGAGTATTATATTGGAACAATAAAATTTTATAGAAAAGTATTATATTGAAACAATATAAATACTATTGAAAAGAGTATATTATATTGAAACAATAAAATGCTATAGAAAAGAGTATTATATTGAAACAATAAAATACTATAGAAAAGAGTATTATATTGAAACAATAAAATACTATAGAAAAGAGTATTATATTGGAACAATAAAATTTTATATTCTGGCCCTTTCTTCGAAGAGCAAGTCATTTCTGGGACACCGCCAAATCAAGCAATTTTTTTTTTATAAAAAAGTTTTTGGTGCCAGTATCATAGCAGAGGGAGGGGCTTAGAGGGCCTAAGATCCCCATCAGGTAACTAAGCACACTGTTCTCTTTAACGATGAAGTATTTGATTTTTTTTAAAAGATACTTGAGCCCTAAATCTCCCAATAGTTTTTACCAATAGTTTTTAAATTTCTATTCCTTGGTGCTCAATAAATTTTCGTCACATTTTATTGAAAATTTACTTTTCAAAATGTAGAAAATATACTATTTTTTTGCCTTAATTTCCGAATTCCGCAATCTTATTTTTTTTTATAATTAGGCGACAAGTTGAGTGTGAGCGTTTGTCTTCTAGTTTCTCCTTTCTCAACTGTTGAATAAGATTTAATATTGAAAGAGATGTCCGGGAAAATATAATATACAGTTAAATCGATATACGGAAGGCTTTAAAACAAAGTTCTAATGGCATCCAATAAATTCGACTGAAGGGGAATACTATATATTTCATTCTTGACTTTTTACCATATTTCGTTACAAATTCTTCGTAGCTGAAATAATTTATGTGCTTACGTTCGCTATAACTAGGAGGAACCGAGTGACGTCTATAGTGTTATCGATATTTAAAAAAGTATAATTCTAAGAAATCGAACAAAAAAGATGACCTTCCTTAATTGGAATCCCGCTGTATCTGTTTTTTACCGATTTACTCCACATGAGTTGAAGAATTCAAACCAAAGCTTGCGAGTCTAATTTGAAATTAACTGTGAGGTCATCACGGGAGGTTAAGAATTACTCACTTCACCGAAGAAGAGGCGATCGAAGAACGATTTTTTTACTAATATTTTTTGCCGCATTTTTTTTATTTTAGTTCCAAGAAGAAGGGAACGTGGCCATGTTAGTTATATCTATAAAGGTGGGAGGGGGACATTGTTCCCTTAATCTGAGCGTTAGACGATTTTGTGGCCGATTTTCTCGCTGAGACCCGAAAACTATAATTTTGAGTCTCTCTAATTGCAGAGAGGCCGTTTTCGTGTGACTTCGGTTGCCAGAGCACCACTCCCCCTCTGTTTTCATGGATAGGTAGGATGCAGACCCTCTCCCACCCTCCATGGATCATCCCACACCACCCCCGCCCTCATATATTCCCTCCCGACTTCGAGTTATGTTCTTTCTTTCTTTTTTCTGTGAGCTTTTCCCACACCTAACTGATGAGCCGCCATATTAGCTTTGTTTGAGAGAGATCTCTCCCGAGACTTGTTACGTCACCGCCAGTTGAGTCTATAGTGATTCCAATGTACCTTCACATTAGAACTTCTTAGAGAGGTGGGAAAGAATGGACGCTTTAGAACTTCGAGAAAGCGACGAGTTAGTGAAAGGAAAACTGTACCGGGTATTTGTACAGCAATACAAGACTGTCACTATAATGCCCTGGTATTGGATCGTCTCTCCACGCATGGAAAAAGTCCCTCTTTTTATTCAATCGTCCTGTCGCTCCAATCTGATATTTGTGTCGGAGCTTTTTTGTATTTTTTTAAGAAGTAATTCATTCGCCTGTGACAGAGAGTTCGAGAACAGATTTGTGTTTCATTTCTCTTTTTTCTTTCATTCTTTTTCCACGAACAGTTTGAAGGAAATCACCAGTTGAAAAAGATAGAAATATCCAGATTAAGTCACTCGTTTTATGCTTTTGTGGAGATGGAATTGAGAATTTGAGCTTTGCGAAAAATACCAGTTTTAATTCAATTCAGAATTTTACTTTGCAAAATCAGGAACTTCAAAGCACATTTGCCTTCGAGTGGATGAACTCGGGTTTTTGTTCCCACTTAAATAGCTTGTGCATGCAGCTTTAAATCTGAAATAAAATTGCATGTTCTGATTTTTTTTTATAATTACGTGCAAATAAAAGTTCGAATTGTCTGCAATTTAATAGTTGATGATTACTTTGGTCTGTAGAATCATTAGTTGCTGTAAATTGTAGCAATGTTTTTTTTTCTTCTTGTAGGCAATCATTTTTTCTTATGTTAGCACTTTTTCAAATCCTATTATAAGATATTTTTTCCTTCCTTTCATAAAAAAATTTCTTTTTTTATGGGATTTTTACATTCGGATAATTCTTACTTTGAAGAAGAATTTATTCCATTACTAAAAACATGAGTTCTTATTATTACTATAATTGTAGCATAATATATTATTATTAATATCTTATTGAAATTAATGCGTATTAAAGTTAAATTATTAAACGTAATTTCGCGTGTTTAATTGTTTATTTTGCTGTTGTTATTCTAGTAAATTTATATCGCACCGTAAATTAAGGAAGATTTTTTCCTTTCTTTTATCTAATGATATATAAGAAAATATATCATAGTATATTATTTCCAAACTTCTTTATTTATAAACTTTTTCTAATTTATATACTTTTGTTAGTAATATAGAAAGTTTAGTAAGTAGGCCATCACCCGGAGCAGTGGTTCCCAACCATTTTCAAGCCGCGACCCACTTTTATAGTAGCCAAGTAATCCGCGACCCACTTTTATAGTAGCCAAGTAATCCGCGACCCATTTTTATAGTAACCAAGTAATCCGCGACCCCCTTTTATAGTAACCAAAAGATCCGCCGCCGCCACATTTGCATAAAAATTTTCATTTTTAACAGAGTAAAGAAAACACATTAAATACAAAATTATATTATATTAATTATACATATGTTATAAATATAAAACTAACAACCATCAGTAGAACATTGCAATGTTTGTAGCCACGTTGAGATAAAAAGCGTTACCAATATTTGGTATGAAATTCCTTATAAAAATAATTGCAACTAAAAATAGTTGTGGTGACCCCCAGAAACTTGTTCGCGACCCCTAGATTGGGAACCACTAACCTAGAATAAATCGACCTATAAAAATCATCAATTTCACAGATTGTTCAAGAATTCTATTCTTCATGTTTTGAAATGTGTAAAGGGCTATGAATAGTAATTCTATAATAACGAATTAAATTTTTAGATTGTTTCTTGTTTTTTCCTTTTCTTTAGATTGTTTCTTATTTCTTCTTCTTCTTTAGATTTTTTCTTCTTTGTTTTCTATAGCTTGCACTTGCTCCATATTTTTCTACTTTTCAATTTTGTTCTGAACATTTTCCTTCTTTGATTTTATTGCTCAGCGTTTTTGCCTTTTGAATTTGCTTCTATGTTTCATTTCTGATCTTCAACTGAAGAAGTTACTTACTTAAGATATTAATGGTTACTTTTTACGTCTAATTTATTTAGTAAGTATCGTTAATACTGCTCTTCTCTTTAGTTTTGACCAATTAAGGTAGTTATTGAGTGGACAAAGAACATTAAAAAACTTCAGTAAAAAGGTGGGAAAATTTATAAAAAAATATAGACAACATTTGGATTAGACGGTTTATTTACATTATAAAGACTAATATAATATTGTGAAATATTACATAATATTAACATAATAATAATATAATATGGTGAATATAATAAATAGATAATATATAATATAATATGGTGAATATAATATGGTGAATATAATATAGTGAATATAATATTAATATAATATGGTGAATATAATATTAATATAATATGGTGAATATAATATTAATATAATATGGTGAAAATACTAAGAGAACGTAATACTCAAGCTTTCTGACGTTTCAAATTGCCCTTACTCTGAAGCTTTCAGTACACTATCTTCCTCGTGAAATATTTTTATTCCCGATTTTTGTATTTCTTGAGAAAATATGAAATAAATAAATAGAATTTATGCTACGTGTACTTCTCAATTTCACCTCGATTACAATTCAATAATTTGATAATACGTTTCGTTTCATAATTTCAGTTTATTTTATTAATAATTCGATTAATGAGGTATTCCATTAATTTCAAACAATTTCTCTCATTTTTGGTTCACAATTCAGTTAGTGGAAGCTCATCAATTTCATACAATTTCTCTCAGGTTCGGTTACTGAAATTTCATTAATTTCACGCAATTTCTCTTCCATTTTCAGTTAATTTTTTTTATATATTTAAATTTCTCAAAGAAATGGGTATATCGATCTTATATTATAAATATTACTTTTACATTCGTAGTTAAACTCGTGCCCAAAATTCAGTTTACGCCCAACGTTATTTCAATGGAACTTCAATTAAATTCAATCAAACTTCAATTAAATTTTTAGATTTTAGGCATCATATGAAGGAGAATCCACAATTAAAATTGATGTAAACATTGAAAGTCGAAAACGAAAATTCGTAAAATATGTGATTAAGAATAAAAAATTTTCTTACATAAACATGCAAAATTATTAAAAAATGATTGTTGACGTTTAAGTAAGCAATTTTTTTTATCTTAAATCTGTTTTTTACTGATTTTTGTTTTCTACCTTCAATTTTTGTACCATTTTTGATTGTGGATTCTCCTTCATAGGATGCCTGAAAAAATTTGCTTTGTTATCATTCTGTGGAGTGTTTATAGCTCTTTAATTTTCTGTAAAATTTTTTTTATATAAATAAAACACATCGAGAGTTATAGAGCAAAATATATACTTTTGCCATTGAAATAACTTTGAGTGTAATCTTAAATTTGGCTTAATATGTTACGTTTATAAGATACAATTTAATTTATAATACAATTATTTTGTTCAAACCAAAGATATTAATTTTGTTTAATAACTTCCCTTTTCAATACTATAAAGTTTTTCAACGTATAAAACTTTGCAAAATTACAAAAAAAGCAACCTTTGCAACAGGTCTGTAGCCAAGCCGGGGCCAGAAGGGGCGTGGCCCCATATGCCCTTTGCATTGCCCCAGTTGCCCCTTCATCTTGGCCACAGTCCTGCTTTGCAACATTACAAGGAATAAACCTTTGCAACATTAAAAAGAATCAACCTCTATAACTTTACAAAGCATAATTTTTCTTTTCACAACTTTTATTAAGTATCCAATTTTACAACTTAGTACAATTAATTTAATTTTGTTTCATTACGATTATTTTTATATAGTATTATACATCTGAATTAATGCTTGTGTTAATATGGTTGTAAGTTTTCATGGCTATAGTGTTTGTACAACTTTTAAGCACTATTTTGATTGGAAATGAGGTGTTAGTCGCTTAATCTACTCTATCCTTCTATTATCGGTACTTACAATCTGTTCGAATGCCGATAGGCCATTTTTCGCCACTGACTTCATTGTATTTTTCGAAATAAGGTACAACGCTTCCTGTATTTTAGATAAAAATACCATTTTACAGAGTTAGACGCTTTAAAGCTATATAGGTGCAAAAATGTCAGTGTCTTCCTTATCTTCCTTAGTGTACTCTCACCCGTAGAATATTCATGCCTTGTAGAAATATATTTGGACATGAATAATGTGAGGTTAAACGGATGTGTTTCTAAACAAAGCGTGATTTGGTAAGGAATAGTAGTTAGTAAATAATATTTATTATGAAATTTGCACATTTTATTTGTTTTCATTTCAAGTTCATTTTTTCTACAATAACTATAAGCTGACAAAAATTATCTTTATAAAGACTATGCTTCATTCATTCATTAATTCGTTCATTCATTCGTTTCCTCCAAAAATGCTTCGATTTTTATTTATAAGTCAAAATAGTGGTCAGTGTTGCCAAATTTGAGTCTAGAGAGGGTCTTTTTAGAGAGTTTATAGCTTAAAATAGGTTTAATTGGAGCCGTCTCGAAATCTTAAAGTGCAATGGCAAAAAGCTTTTGTATATATTTTTTGAAATGTATGCTAGAAGTTTCACTTTCTTCTGTAAGGAATAGAATCCGAACAAAAAAAGGGGGTGTGAACACTCTGTGGGGGTGAAAGATATCGAAGGTCGCCTTGGGGTTATTTAGGGGTCGCACACCTGGACAGGATTGCCAAGTTCATAGGTCAAAGGGGTCCGAAAACAAAAGTTCGATTTAGAGGGAAAGGACAAGGGTCCTACGTATTTATGGGTTTCTGTCAGTTTTCACCTGGACAGAAATGTATTCCATGCGTTGGAAAACAGGAACCAACAGTGAAAAGACATTTGCTTTGGAGTTTCTAAGGGAAAGGGATAAATGGAATGCAAAGAGGGCTGTCTTGGTCGATGACCAATCAAAGACGTGGAATTTATCCCCCTTTTTCCCTACGAACTGGATGAGCGTTCCATTCATGATGAAAGCATCATGTGGTTTTAAAGTTTAAAGCATCAATCTCAACATTTCCATTTCTACCATAATCAGTTCATCATCAAATAAATGAAAAGTATCAACAATGATAAAAACAATGACATCATTAGTAATTATTATTAATATCATGAAAACATCGATGTCAATAGCAATGATGAAACCGAGTTACTTGATTCGAGAAAGATAATTCATATTAAATATAATTGCTGATGATAGATGCACGTAACTCAACAATCGAAGATTTGTATTACATGCGACTATCATCAAAACTAATTAAGGTTAGACCTGTTTCTGATAACAAAAAGAAGGGGACAGTGATAACCAGGTGATGACCAGGGTGCAGAATTTTAACAACTTGACAAACATAATTGGTCGGGAGGGGGCAATCTGTTAAATTGCCTAGGGGCGCATAAACAAAGGTGACCCTAGGGTAAGGAGAATCAGGCAGCCGCTTAGGGCCTGCGAATACTACATTAGTTGCATTAATTTTTCTAAACTTCAAAACATTACGTGAAAATTCAAATATTTTTCATACTAAAAAAAAAAAACTTTTACCAGTAACAATTTAAAATAGCGCATAATTTCTCTGATTAAAAAAAAGAAGGGAATTGCTACAAAATATTATGTCTCTGCAAAAAAAATAATAATAAATTATGGCCCTCAAATGAGGAGAAGGGAGTCTGAGAGTTAACTTGGAAAGAGAGAAGAAATTGTAAACAGGATGAGCACGTGATCGAGAAAGAGATAATTTTTAGGAAATAGTTTCCATACTATCTCTGAAGTGAGATTTAGCAATTATAATATGCTTGGATTAATTAATTATTTTTGAATTTCGAAATAACTGAAGCGGAGGAAAAAAATTAGTTATAATAAATATTACTGATCCCGTTGTTAAGACCTACATCTGAGTGTAATTTATTTAGAGGTCACGTTAAGCAATCGATCCCATCCCAATCCTATCGCGCCAATCCTGCCCCCCTATTCCCCAATCCGATCCCCCAATCTTATCGCGCTGTAGGCGTAAAATGTAAGCGAACAATACAAAGCATTCACGGGCGGACGGGGCCGGCGGCCAACCGGTCCCCTGGCCGGTACGCTCTTATGGGCGATAGATCTTGCGCCCTCGGGGGGTTCTATAGGATTGGCGCCCTCCTATAATCTAAGGTATTCCTTTGAGAGGACTCAATCCGCCCTTGGAAGCATTTGGGAACAATTTTAGATATGAATAAGCTTTATCGAACGAGAATATCATAATTTGAGCAATAATTTACGTATGAAGCTATTAGGTCAATAAAACCTAATTAGGTTTGCAAAAGTAAGTCACAGTGTAAGATATTATTACCCTTCACAGGGATAACACAATTGCCAAATATGGTCAACACAGAAAAGCCTCCGGGGCGAGATTTTTGTGAGTTTTCGTGGGGGAATTTATTATACAATAATTTTTGCCACCCACGTATATGTAACTCAAACTAGAGCTTTCTGTTTTTTAAGAAAAAGAGTTTTATCTCCAAAAATAACACTCTCTTTTTTCCTCTTTTTCTCCAAAATCAAAAAGTCTTAAAAGGTTAAATTATAAATTAGTAGTTGCATTGATTACAATTCTTTAAAAATACTGACATTAGGATTCCAGACGATTCCAGAATATCCGTTCTGCAATTCAACGATCTTTTCTTGTTATTTTTTGTTTCCCCTTCAAAATTCTTAACAGCACCTGTTAAGTATCATTGGTACGATATTCCGATCAAGGAAAGCAACTAATATTTTTTAGCATTTTGCTACAACTTTTTTTCCCATTTTAGCATTTTTGCGACAGCATGTTTTGAGCCAGCTTAAACCCTGCTGCTAATGATGACCCTGACTTCCTTGCTAATTAAGCGTTCCGATAATTGAATGTTCTGATAACCAAATATCTCAATATGGTTAATATGGGACTTCGCGTGCTTATTTTTTATTTGCATATATGAATCATATTTTTTAAGATTTCTCAAATGCATATTTGTACAAATACTTGTACAAATGGATATTTCGCTGCATGGGATGTCACTAATTGAATTTTGATTTTATTATGTTGATTTTTTTTTTACGATGAATTTTGATTTTTACCACTCTCATCACTTTCAAAAAAAAATTTTTTTAGCGTGAAATTCAAATACAGCGAAACTTCAATAATTCGAAACTGAAGGGAGTCAATGGATCTTCGAATTATTATAATTAATATTATAATTATTAATTATAAATATGATATAAAGTTCGGGTCATCGAAACATACACATAATGCATTTTATTCGTCATTTCTTATTGCTTCTAATTATTGAGGTTCCGTTGTATTTGATAAAGACAGATTGTTTATGGCTAGTTGCACTTTTAAAATAATGTAAAATGGGAAAATATTCTCCAGAAGTCGTCCATTTAGGACTTTTCTCAATTTAAATAAATCAATTTAATAAATTAATTAATTTCAATTTATTGAAATTAAATAAGAGTGAGCACAAACCCTTCAAGCAATCGTAAATGGGTGGAGAATAAAGACCGAGGTTCGAGTAAAAATCTGTAGACAGGCAGTGGCGAAGGCAGTACCCTCGGAGCTGGGGGAGCTCCGAAGGTTCAATGGCTTTTACATATAGCAAATATAAACAAGTGACGTAATAAGTTTGACGTAATAAGTAATAAGACCAATACGTCAGTTGTTGCACGTATGAGAAGAAGAGTGGTTAGGGATTTTCGTTCAAACATGATAAGTTGCAACTAGTTTATATAAGGGGCTTTAACATTAATTAATTAAATTATTTATTAAAAAAATTGCGATCTGAAAGTATCTATTTTTAGGGTGAGGTATAACGAAAAAAATCTGTTGATCTTTTCCTCTCTTTCTTCAAAATATGCCATCTTATGGGGGGGTGGGTGCAAAATCAATATCTATACTAAAGCGCTTCATCACTTCACAGTTGAGATCCAAATTTGAAATCGACATTAGGCAAATTTTGAAAGTTACTGATGCTATAGAAGAAATATTTTTTTTTTATTTCTTGCTTTGAGAGCATCGTTTAAATTATTCATTTCGCCGCAGAATACGCGACGAGCGTAGTCTCAAGATTTCCCTGAAAAACCACCAGTTCCTCTGCAAAATCTTTTAATTGGATGAAACGAAAAACTGCAAAATATTAGGATCTTTGGTTATTGAATTTTTCAAAAATATCTTGCGCGAATGAAAGAGATGTTTTTAGAGAGCTTTCAAGATCGGATATCCTTTTTATCATTAACGTAGTTTTACTGCCAGACATATGTTTATAGAATCTCTGTCTCCCTCTTTTCTTCTCTTCATCCTTCTTTTTTTTTTCTTCAAAAAGTTCTGAGTCTGAATTCTCAAATGGAAAATATTTCCTTTCTCATTCGGCTGGCGGTGAAATGCAACCAAATTAAAGAATTCGAAAATGCAAATATGAAAATAATTATGCGTAATCAAACTTGTCGTCTCTCTCTGAAATAGGCGGCTTTTTCTCTTTCTCTCCCTTCCCGCAGAGTTAGTCTCGACAATTGCATTTTTGATGCGAAGTGATACTCCACGATATCGAGCACAAACGTAATGGGGTTTGCTTTGTGCTCTAGGGGTAACGAGATCTTGGCTAATGATAGAGAAATAGGTGTAATGCTCTTATATTATCCAATTTTTTGTTACCTTCCACCGAGAAAATTCCAAAATTTCGTCAAGCTCAAATTCGTTTGAAGTTAGGAATCATATCCCATAATTTGAAAAAAATTGGATCTGAAAAAACAACTGGTTAGGAATTAGAAACATTAGATTTTTAGGTGTTGAGGGGAATTATATTTTAATCTTATTTTTCCTCTTTTGTAAGATGTGCACAAAATAATTCGCTTACAAGACATTAACCGTGCTTAAATGCAGAAACATGAATGGATTTTCTAAAGAAACATTTTTTCTACAGTAAAGAGTATTTCCTGTTGTTACAAATAAGACTTAAGTTATTACGTACTGAATGTCTGTGTTTGAATTGGAAATAAGCTCTTCGCTTTTGGTTTTCTGAGTGCTGTCGAACCAACGTTCGTGGTGCGCATTATGACACGTCAAGAATCGTACACAAATATATTTAGTTATGCAAATTTACGAGTTGTATTAAAACTGGAAACCTTTACTTCAATTTACAGGAATTAGAATGAAAAGTGACTACATACTTCGGGTATAATCCATGACAGCAGTTTTAATAATAATAATAATAGTAGATTTTTTACTTATCACAGGAGACAATGCATACAATCTGCAAGTACATGCTTCTGTACTACAATGAAAAAGCTATGTGTACAAACTATAAACCACACATACAGATATACATAAAATACCACCCTTTGACGGATCCCCGGTAAAAACATTATTTAACAGGCCAAGGACCCAGTATTGCCGCAAAAATTTTAGCTCTATTTAACAGATAAACTAATGTACACAAAGGCTCTAAATTTCATTTAACAAATGAATAAACAATTTCTTCAATCAAACAACAATGTCAGTCAATCAACGTTTATTGGCGTAGTGATACCAACGCCGATGGTATGGCGTGATTAGATGGTGAAACGTTCGAAAGAAAATAAATATTTCTGCCTTCGGTGGGACCTGAACCCACGACCTTCCACTTGCCGGAAGAATGCCGAAGGCAGAAATATTTATTTTCTTTCGAACGTTTCACCATCTAATCACGCCATACCATCGGCGTTGGTATCACTACGCCAATAAACGTTGATTGATTGACATTGTTGTTTGATTTAATCTGCGTAGTGTTCGATTTATATAAAATAAATACAAACAATTTCTTCTTAAACCATTTAATGCTATTTATGTTCTTAGTGGCACCAGGTAGATTATTCCATAATGTTATACCACTGTATTCGATGCTCTTCCTATATAATTCTATTCTTATTTTAGGCAAGGGTCGTTTGATTTTCGGTTAGTTTAGTTTTAATTTTGGGGTCGCTATCCCCTGATCTCATGACTACAAGGCTATCGAGGTTAACTATGTATGGTTTTTTCTCGTTCTTGCTTTTATTAAAGGTGGTCGTAATTTCTTGACGGCAACCCGAAAGCTGGATTGAGTCTGGATGGGATTGTGGTCACCTTTTCGCCCTGACTCGTTTGAGTCAGGAAAAATGGTCCTTTTCGTCAACCGTCAACTTAAAATGTCTGTTACTCAAATAACTTTCAGACGCATTTTTAGAGGTCTATGGTTCCAACTCGAATTTGGAGGGAAATGACGTCAGATTGCTTTTAGTAGCGTCTATTATCCATGTACCGGTGTTTGGCATGCAAAAGACTAGTCTAGCAATCATAAAAAAATCGTCGATATTAGTTTAATTCTGATTTAAGTCACTTTCCGGATTTTGAGGCTTTGAAGATTTCTTCAAATGCCACTTTTCAGGTTCGGTTTGAAGATTATTTGGGAATGATTCATGAGATACTGTCTACATAGATTATCTTGATAACTTTATGGTAAATAATTTTTCAGATTTTTCGAAAATACTTTTTCAAACCGCTCCTCAGATTATATTTACTTCATAAATTGCTTGAAATTGATAACCAGATTCGGTTTGAAGATTTGTTCAATTGTTCTTCCGATTTGGTTTAAAGTTTTTTTTTATTAATTACTCTTAAATTACAGCGTAAAGATTATTCACTTATTTTTTTGCAATTTTCGATTTGAAACTTTCCCAATTATCTCTTACAGATTTTGTTTGTTTGAAGATTTGTTTAGTTGTTTTTCAGATCAGGTTTGAAGGTTTTCAATTATTTTTGAGATTCGACTTGAAGATTGTTTCGTTATTTTTTTTTTATAGATTTAGTTTGAAAGCTTTTTTTAATCATTCGAAGATCCTTTCCTAGATTCTCATTTAAAAGGATTGAAATGTCAAATAGATGGTAGTGAAAAAAGCAAGGCCACTGAAGTCTATGCTGATGCCAATATATAGCTTTGACTTGCGTATCGGAGATTTATTAATGATTGCAAAATGTGCTTTCCATAGGCCATGCTGTAGTAATAGAGCGAAAATGCTAGATTTTCTAACTCAGTTTGCGTTCCTAGTTATTATTGCTGATTTTTAGGGAAGCTCCCAATTTATGAGGAAATATTGACAGTTTTGTATACGTTTTCCCGCAACCGGGAAACTGGGGTCTTCCAGGACAATTGGACGAAGCAAACGAGACAATAAAAATCCGGAGACACCGCGAAAATGTGTTTCGGAAGAATTATGAGGAGAAACAGCATCAAGAGGGCTTTCTGGAAAACCAGGCTGCATTCCTCGTTATCTGGGTAGGCGCTTTTTTCCGTTATTTTGTCCTGGAAGAAGAGGAGGAGGAGTGGACATCACCTCCACATCCCTCCTCCCAAGGACTGGTCAGTCGCCTCGATGGGCCCCCTATTTCATCCTTCGCCCCCCCCCCTCTTCCTTCATTACGCGTCCTTCCTCTTTAACGGACGCGTGGCCAAATGAGGCGGTCAAATATGACGGATGGACATCCGTTGCCATGGAGATGGGGCAAAAAGTGTCGCCTCTCCGGCTATCTCCTATTCCCTTTACCCCCCCCTCACCTTTTGTCCTCCACGCCCTTCCTCTTGGTCCTCTCTAGGACTCACCCCCTCGCGATAATCAGATTTTTCCACTCCCAAGAGAAAACGATTTTTGAAGAAAAAATGAATTATGGCATCCTGGACCGTTATTGGTTTGCCCGCAGACATCTTTGGTCCAACGGACTGGGCCTTCATTCTGAAGAGAAAAAATTTGTCCTCCCTCTTTGTGATCGTTAATCAGACAGGTTCATACACTAGAAGCTGGTTGATGTGCTCTCGGTATAAAAATAATTTTATAAACCGTCTCTTTGTTTCGAAGCTTCTTAGATAAGCAATCTCTTGTTTCGGCCTTGTCTCCATTTGATATCTCCTGTTATTAATTCCTGAAAACAAACAATTGTAAGAAAGTAGTAATTTTTTTTTTAAATTGAAGAATGTGATTGTTGCAAGCCCGTGCACATTATTTTAAAAAGGGCGGTGCTTTTGGTGAAAAGTTGGGGGGGGGTTGATGCCATAACATTTCCTCCAAGGAATTTTATTTTAACGACTCTAATTTGTTCAATATGTTAGGAGTTAACCCCCCTTCCTAAAAACAAAAAAGTTTTACTCTGTGCGCGGACCTGGCTTTTCGTGAATATGAAAATGCTATATGTTCAATATTACGTAAGCACCTTTAGGGAGGGGTTTGAGATTTGCTTATTTTTCTAACAAAGGGAAGGGGTTCGAAATAGCTACATAAGACAAAGAAAATAAGTAACTAACACATAGTACAAAGTGCCACTCCGTGACAGAACTGCAAGAATTGGATGTATCACACAATACGAGTAGAAGATACAAAATATAAAATAATGTAAGCGCAATTAATATTTATTATTAACCATGTTTTAAATTTTTTCGCAGGAAATTTCTTCTAGATTCTTCGTGACCTCCTAACATTTTTAAATTACAATGGATATAATATTTTTAATTAATGCACATTGTCAAATCCGCTTCTTATTTATTACACACTATTTGCTTACAACGTAAGAAATATTAATAATGTAATTATATATAATGTAATAATTAATGTAACGAAATACTTCACAATGTCAACAAAATAGCCATTAGCACTGCGTCTTAAAAACTTCATTAAATGCTATAATTTGTTATGATTGTTCTCTATTTATAAATAAGCATTTAATATTATAACAAACTTACTAATAAGTGCTCAATATTACAATAAAAATGTAAATAAGTATTATAATTTGCATCACACGTTGCATTCTTATTTCAAAAACTTGTACCAACCAATTAGAGAACCGAAATCTTACGTAAGCACCAAGGGGTGTGGGCATTTGCGTATGTTTGCTTATAAGGGGGAAGTATAAAATAGCTAGACATGTGCTTATGTAATATGTGAAGGACCCCTTAAGATCAATTTCATTCATTCATTTATTATGTGACAATGCGTAGCCAGTATCGTTAAAATTTACCGGCCATGTACCGAAAGCCGGCTCATGTACCAATAATCTAACAAACCGCTCAAAGTTGTCTGATTGCTTTTATTATATTTACGTTTTGTCATATTCTTATTTTCATTTCATTTTTGAAAATTTTTGCAGAATAATGACTTCGGGTCAAGTTACCAATCTATTTGAAATCGCGACTATGTTAAGTACTTAAGGGATATGTTAAAATATTTTAAGGTGAGAATAATCCCGAAGTTTTGAAAAAAAATATGACCACTAAGTGTCTTCAACTTCTCTGTTGATGGCTGACCCATTGATCAATCAGTAGCGTCCTTAGTAAATCAATTTCAATGCTCTGAAAAAATAATCAAATTTTGCAAAATATGCGACGAGTTGCTCGAAAATGCGAAGAAAAAATTATTGCCCATCGCGAAAATGCGACAGGCATTTTTAACCACAGTTTATTCTCTGAAAGCAGGATTTCTCGATTCCAGAATATCCGTTTTGCACTTCAGCGATCTTTTCTTGTTCCTTTTTGTTTCCTCTTCAAAATTCTTAACAGCACCTGTTAAGCATCGTTGATATAATTATGACTAATTTTCACTGAACATTTATTATCCCTTACAGTAAGGATGGCTATGGGCACCCTGCTGTTCTTCAGAATATTTTCTGAGAAATCTGAGCCACCTGAGGACCCAAATCAGGCACTACGGATCAGTAAGAGGAAAACGGAAGGCGTTTGGTATTCAAACCAAAGCTTTCCATGTGGTAGTGGGGGAAAAACATACAGTTTAACGTGTGTGTTGAGTAGGTAACACCGCTTGACATAAATATAATAAAAGCAATCAGACAACTTTGAGCGGTTCTCTATAATCTAACGAACTGCTCAAAGTTGTCTGATTGCTTTTATTATATTATATACAGTTTAACGCTAAGAAAATGAGCTTTGACGAAACCGTCAATCAAAGCAGATAGATCTTTTCGTGGGGGGGAACCTTTTTTTGGCGATTTCTTGCCAAATATAGTAGTTATGGCAGGTTCTGTAAAAACTTGTTAAACGAAAGTCCCACCGTATTGCTACCCTTACCCTATTTTGATTAATCAACAGTTCCCAAGTTGAACTAATATCACAACATCTGGTGATCTACTTGTCGTCTTTAGACAGTATATTACTTATACGACAGGGGCGTAGCAATTCAAAAACTATGGGGGGTCCAAGTAGCTTTAAAAAGCGAAAATGCGATTCGGTATGATATTTGTTTGTTAGGATTTTTTATGGCGCAAGTGCATCTGGGCTATACTGCGCCAAATTCGGTATGAAAGAGAAAAATGTATTTTGATGCCTAAGGGGGGGGAGGGAGCTTGATCCCCATTGAACTCCCCCCTTTTTACGCCACTTCTTTACTGTATCACGGAGCGATAGTTATCTAATTTGACAAAAAGTATCTGTGGGTGTAACTGTTAAATATTTAGTGACGTTAGCGACTTCGCTTGCTAATTTTTTATTAATATAAGTATTTACTTGTGACCAGCTTTCTACAATTGAGGATGTACATGTAAAGAATGAGAAATATTCAACGTAGGAATTAACATAGGATGTAATTAATTTGAAAGCAAATAAAAAATTATGATGAATAATAGACCCTAATTTGTTTGGGAAATGCAGCCGTTTCAAATCTACCCAAACTGATTGAGAATTACAGGGTGCTTTTTTTTAAATATTATAAAAAATATAAAATATATTTTAATATGAAATTTCATAATGACATTAAGATAATTCTGACGTTTGTATTTACATTTTTTTTTTAAGTCAGCAGGACGTCATGAAAGAGATAGTGATTATTTAGTTAATTTGTCTTTTTCAAGAGATGATTTCTATAAGCCAATGTTCGCACGGTAAATGATCCAAAACTAATGTTTTTTATTTTTTTTTCGACCCGAACCAAAATGGATAAAAATCTGCTAACGACGAAACCACATTGTTTTTAGTTTAAGAGGTCCTCGGTACACCACTGTTCCTTGTTTCTTCCGTTGCGTGCAACAGACAAGCTGAAGGTCTATCGGAAGATGAGAGTTATTGATAATTCTTAAAAACTGGGAAATCGACCAGACGTGTGAATATTTACATCACGACCTGCCGCGCTAACAAAATGAAAAATGGAGATTTCGACGATTGGCGAAAGACGGAGGGCGATATCTGATTAGATGATCACGAAAAACTAGCAAAAAACTAGGTCTGGATGCGTTTGTTTATTTATCGACGAAGTGGTTGATTTCTTCTTCTTCTTTGCAGACGAAGCTGTTGCCAAATACCGCGTACAAACTTTGTCTAAAAATAAGTTGATTCAACTAGAAGATGCAAATGGGTGGGGGGGGGAGTAGGAGTGGAATTAATCATGTTTGTTGCCTTCAATTTCAAGTCAAAAATTATCAGTTGAGTTGTTTCCTTCTCTTTTTGGAGTTCCCCGTATATTTTAGAAAAACCTTCTTCGAGGTTAATTGTAGTTCGGCCGCTATTACTTTTTTTTGGCGAACATTCCTTCTCCCTCCGAGAAATCAGTCCTTTGTTATACTTCAGTGGTGTTTGAAGATGGAGCTAGAAGACTCTAATTGCAGGTTCCATTGCGGTGGAGATTTTCAAGCCAGCGATGCCAGATCCCTTTTCTTTATTTATCCCGAGAGGGGTGGGTGGGGTAGGTATCTCTGACCAATAACGTGGTTTCTTAATGACTCACCAGATCTATGGGCGTTACCAATGGTCATTTATACCAACTATTAAAGTTCGGAACTTTTCAGGCTATTACATCTATGAAAAGTAATAGCCAATCGGCTATCAGAACAAAAAAAAACGAAACAAAAAAACACAATAATGAAGGGAAATAGCCATTTGTTGCTGATTTGGCTATTTGAATAAGTTGGTTCGCCTGCCCATTCGAGAAGAACCTTGAATGACAATGACTAGATTAAACACAATTTGGGAGTTCGATAAAGGACCATATATAATATCCGTAAGATCTGTTTGAGGGTAAGAGCTGCAATCCCTTAGCAACATTTATAAATACGAAAATCATATTTATGTGCGGTATTTTTATTAGTAGTATTTTTTAATTGTGGTATTTGTTGTCACAGCTAAAAATACTACGAGCAAAAAGTGACACATAATCACACCCATCTGGCTCTTGTTCAGTCTACAGAAAAATGTTCCTCATCTCGTAGAAAAGGAGAACTTGCAATAATATGGTTAGGTTTGTGATATATTTATTTTCTCGTAAGTACACTTACGATGAATTACGATGAAAATCGTATTTTTGCTTTGAAATAATCTAAAAACTAGCCCCCACAAAATATGGATATTGGGAACGACAGACGGTGATTTTCACTAGCGCTTCTCTTCGTTGACCTTCTCTCCCTCTTCCTACCTTTTTTTCTTCTTCTTCTTATTTTTCTCCTCTATCCATCTTCTTCTTCTGCTTCACCCTGTCCGTACCTTTAATGATATTTTCCGTCGTCGCCCCTGGGCCTGCTATAGTTATATTTTTTTTAGGTTCCCTCCCCAGCCCCTACACCGTTAAGGATGCATAGATGGATGGATTCTCAGAGGCTGCTGCATGCGTTACTATGGTTACCCGACACGCGAGTGTTGCCACCCCAGGGAGGTGAAATTTTTTTCTCGCTTATTCTTCCTCTGTTTTTTCCCCTCAGTTTTTCCCCACCTTTGCGTGTTTGAAGGAAAATATGACGGATAGGGAAAAAAAAAGAAGAGCCTCGGGAAAAACGAAATTTCCTAGGATCCCGATTAACTTCGATAATGTTCGATTTTTTAAACTAAGGGATAAGAGACTTTTGATTTATTTTTTCATCATAAATTTCATAGAAAACCCGGATAAAATTAAGCAAAAATGAGTGGGGAGCAATATTTACGTAATTTTCCCTATTACTGTAACGGTTTAAGTGTCTGCCACCTTTTTTTTTTTTACTGCTTGGGAAGTTGTTTACAGTTTTAATTGCTACATGTAGGCACATTGTCTTAAATGCAAGTACACTGATTTCATTTGATAAATTACATCTGTACACATACTGACAAGGTACACGTGTATTTTTTTTTTCGTAAAATTAATTATAAAGATGTTGATAAGCGGAAAAAATGCGTCTTAAGGGTCTTGGAAAAAGAAAATACGCCTTGATTTTCGATATCCATAGACAAAATAGGGGAATTGTGGAAGTTGGTAAAACAGTCTAGTTTATAATGAGTATATTTTTTCCCTTTCTGGACGTTGGGGTTGGGACTAAAGTGAATTACAAACAATTTTTTCGGATGGGGGAGACGGGATTGTTCTATTTCAGTTTCCAAGGTAGGGAAGGAATATTAAAAACAAAACGCTTTCGCCACTTCTTCAACCCTAAGATATATATACAGTTTAAATTAATATCGTAACATACAAGTAAACGTCGAATTTTATTTAAAATTAAACGAACTTATGACGGGCTAATTGCTTAAAGATTATTTATTATTGCAAATAAACACTTTAATGATAATTTTTGATAATGTTATATTTAATTATATTGGTGCAAACTGCTCTATTGGTGACTATATGCTATGAATTTCATATAGAATATGTGATTTCTTCGGCATTTCTTAGTGCAGTTATTAGCTTAAATTCCATAATAAAACGCACAAATTTGACTTAAAAAACGTGCATTTATGGAACTTGTATTGTTATAAATAAGCAGTGAAGCGGGTTTAAATAACATTGAAAAGATGGGGCATTTTTGGGGTTGTGTCTGTCCCTGAATTGTGGCCCATTGGGCGCCACAATTCGGGGGAGGCAATTAGCTTTTAAAAAGCAATGACAGGCGCAATAATTTGCGGCAATGACAGGCATAACAATTGCGGCAGTGATAGCCACTTGCCCCGGAAAGAAAAGTATCTAGCTACGTCACTGGTACCACCATAAGCTGATTGTCCTCCACTAGGTCCTGTGGACAGGGGCTGTAGAGAGAAGTTTTTGCACCTGAGACAAAAATGTAAACTGGTGCCCGCCCTCTCTATAAAATAATATTACGTTACGTTGTTTGTGGTTTTATTTTATTCTTGCTATTAGTGGTGGATTTACCAGTAGGCTAAGGAGGCTGAAGCCTAAGGAGGAAAATTTTCGGAGAAAAGCTTGCCGCCGAGAAGTTTGCAAAGGTGGGATTGAATTTTTGGTAGCCAATTAAATTATTAATTTTGAATTGTTACGTTCAAAGGCGTAAGTAGGCATTGGCAAAGGTAGAGTTTCCCTAAGTGCGGCCCTGCGGTGGCGCAGTGTGGTAACGCGTTCTCCTATTGCGCGGCTAATCCGGGTTCGACTCCCAGCAGTGCAAAAAGAACGCTTACTCAGAGATCTCATAAAGATCGCACTGCTCACTGTAGTCCGGGGTTTGGTTCCCTAGGCCTTAAGAGGTTCGGATTCCTCGGAAAACAGTAGGTCCCGGCGCAGCATGACCACTGTAGTCTTTGAGCCGTAAAACCAAAAAGAAAGACAGAAAGAAAGAGAGAGGCTAAAAAGGCGCCAAATTGGCGAATACTTGCGAACTGGAAATATGGAAATAGTTGCCAGGGACGTCAAATTAAGACGTTGCCAAAAGTGCTAAAATCTCTGTTACGCCTCTGGCTACGTTTGGTAAGATTAGGCGACAAAACATGTCAGCCTGCAGGCGGCAAACCGCGTCAGAGCCCAGCGGCGGCAAAATTGAAAATCCGCCGCTGCTTGCTACTACGTTTGGCGAGGCATGACCATCGTTGTCTTTGAGCACATAAACGTCCTGCCCTTAACCTTTCACCCCAGGCAATTGTCTCGTTTGCCATATCCTCGACACGGTCCTGCCTGCGGTGGTGCAGTGGTAACGTTTTCGTTCGACGTGCTGCTAACACGGACTCGACCCCCAACGATGCCGGAAAAAGAACGTTTACTGACTAACTGCACACTACAGTCCGGAAGTTGATTCCTTAGTCCTTAAGCGGTTCGAATTTTGCATCAGAAAACTGCAGGTCCCAGCTTCCTTCCTTCCTCCCCACCCCCCACTCCATATAATAATCATAGGCGTAACTAAGAAGGGTTAGAAATCGTTGAGCCTCTGCTTAGGAAAATGAAAATCACAAATGATGTCATTGATAATTATGAATATACAAATCGATCCCTTCCTCTACATTATGAGGAATAACCCCATTTTCTCTACAAGGTTTGCAAGCAAGATTGAAAATAAACTGACAAATAAGATAATACAAACTATATTTTTCCTCTATGTGCAAATATCATTAAAGAACAAAATGTTCGACATTATTGGAGCACTGCATTAAAAAATAAATAAATTAATAAACGCTATTTTATTTAGTGCAAACGTATGGATTTAATTTCGTAGATGTATTTTGGGGGGGGGGCTTTGGAAAATTTTTGCATTATATTCTTCAGAGATATAGGGCGTGTTTTCGTGTTCCGAAATGCAGGTGCGAAGAAGGGCAATCTTTTCCGTATTCTTTTCTCCAGTGCAGGGGAAATTTTCCCCGCACATCTCCTTTCTTTCAGCACCCTCTACTCTGCATGAGAACGGCGGAAAAAATGGGAATAGGCCAACGCCAGTTGGCGAATATTGATTTTTTTGTATGACGGAGAGAACAAAAATATTAAGAAAAGAAAAGAGAGCAAAAAGATTATATAGGGGAGGGGATGCTTTCAGAATCTGCCTACAATGGTCAGTGGCCTGAGAGGCTGGAAAATCGATATTTTGTCGATGGCGTACACCTTACCCCCTTTTTACCCCACCACCGATTTCTTTTCCCAAATCAGTGGCCTTCTATTCTGTTGAAAAATGTCGATTGGTTTTTTAATAATTTGCGCTTAATTAGCTGTCGAAATTCGCGCTTTGTGGTTTTGTTGATTAATTGACTTTCAGGACCTCGCACTGTTTGATATTTTGACAATGTACGCTTTACAATCTGCCGAAGGCAGCTTCATGCGAACGACCACTAAATCACGATATATTTATAAGTTAACATGAACCATAACGTTTTTGAGATTCAGTTTTTTTTTAGTAAGCGAAATTGTGCGCGTAAGTAATTAGCAATTAGGGTGTTATGCTACAGGGGTGTTATGCTCACAGTCATTTTCAAGCTTCATGGAATGATCAAGTCAATTTCAAACTTCATGAAATTAACAATCAGTCATTTTCAAGCTTTATGGAATGATCAAGTCAATTTCAAACTTTGTGAAATTAACAACCAGTCATTTTCAAGCTTTATAAAGTCATCAGGTCAATTTCGAACTTTGTGCAATAGACAACAAGTGATGTTCAAGTTTCCTGAAAATGACAACACGTTATTATTAAGCTTCGTGGAATTTGTAGTAAGCTGTATGACACGAACAAATCAATTTCAAATTTGTGTAATCAACAACAAGGGGAATGACGTCAAATCATAAATGTCGGCAAACAAGCGACCTCTGCCATCAATTCCGAAAGCTGTTCAAATATTGCCCAGGCCAAAGTACACGTACATAACAAAGAATTCCAATTCATTTTCCATACGTTTCCTTCGAAACTTCAGCTTTATGGAAATTGCATTGTGAGCGTTTATTTTTTCGTATAAACGTCACATTTTACTTACGTGGCAATTTCTTATTTTGAAAAAAACATGAGCCACTTTACTTGGATCTTGACCCATTACGACCGGGCTGGGTCGACCTCCTTGTAGCCCCGCCCACCTACTAATCGGTCGAAGGGGTCCGTTGCCCTAACAATCGCCGAAAATCTCCATCTTTTACAACGAGTCTCTCTCGACTTGGCGGAACAAACTACCAAAATTTAGCCGAAGATCTTCCAGTTCCCACGCTATGATCGTTGAATCTCCACCCTCGTCCACCCGCACCCGCACGCGTGACTCGCAAAAACACAGAAAGAAATTATTGCCGTCTTCGCCACTCGCCGCCGCCACCGAAATTCAAAACGAGATCCCCGTCCTAATCGGTGACGAATCAGCTCTGGAGTTGAACGAACCGATGAATTGTCTTAACCTATTATATACCTGAAATCCAGTGGCGAACAGCGCACCGAACCTACTAGACGGAAATAGCACTGGCCATATTTAATGGTGGGACCAGAAATATAATGTTTTTGTTGTTATGGATGGAATCAAGTATAGTTAACGTTCGTGGGAGTGTGGACAATAGACGAGGGCACGGATATTTCTCTTCCAGAGTAAGCGGGAATTAAGTTAGTAGGGCATTTATTTTAAGTTAGTGTTACAGGGGAAATTGCTTTAATGATTGCTCAGAAAATCTGGAGGTAGCTCAACAATATTGCTTTTCACAGAGTGAAAATGTTCCGAACTCATACCATGCCAAGAAAGATCAGTTTCATCTTAAAAAAAAAAATTTAGGATCCCTCTTTATAGAAGACTATTTGTGTTTACTTACAAAGTATGGGCGATATATTTTTAGATAGCTAAAGGTTTTTTTTGGGGGGGTTTCAATTTGATTCGTTATTTTTCGCACCTAATACATTTCTCAGTTACCGCATTTATTAAAATTGCATATAAAGGTCTAATTTTATACAAAAAAAGTTACGTGTTTTTGACATATCAAATTAAGTGACATATTTAAGAAAATACTTATTGAACTCGTCAGTAATTTACACTTTAAATGTAAACGAAACATCCCTTTTCTCCTTTCAGATGGATATGTCAATTCCTGAATTGGGATTAAAATTTAGTACACAAATCAGCATATATAACAGAACATTTTTAACAATGTTATCTTTGCATACAAGCGAAAATTTAGCTTTATACGCAATATATATCGTTGCTTATGAAGTTCTGTTATTTGATTTTGCTTAGTTTCGACAGAATGTATTCATAAACAGTATGTTCGATCGTTTGACCTAATGGCCTACGTAGAAAGTTCATAAGGTGGGAAATCACAGGTGTATAAGGGGGAAGGGGTTATAAAGCTACAACTGCATATATATTCGTATGTATGTACACAAAACTGCATCGTAAGGGGGTCATGGCCTCATCAACCCCCCCCGACTACGCCAGTGGTTCTATCTAGTAGTTTCTAAATTTGTTTATTAAAATTCGAATACCTTCGTAATTGAATCAAAGTATCATATGACTACAATTCATCAACAACTGTCTGCAATACCTAACCACATGACATATCGTAGGTTTAATAAATTGTTATTATTATTGTTGTTGTGGAGCATAAACGGAAGAAAAGTTAACAACAAAATCATAATCAAACTTCTCTCTTGAGTTTCTCATTCCAGGAAACAGCACCTAAAGGGCGATTTATATTATAATGAGAAATCAGAATCAAATGATAGGGCCGTGGTTTCAGTGCTAGTTTCGACAGCCACTTCCCCCCCCCCTGTCTTGCATAAATTTCTCTTTCTCTCTTCTCAAAACACGGAGAAAACTGAGTAGGGGAATAATAGTATTAGGAATTTTGTTTTATATTGTAAATAAATATATGAATATATAGATATACGTATTTCGTTTTTATAAGGGGGGTATGAAATGTTTCAATTACAGATGGATGACATAAATGTTGAACATTCTCTCTCTCTGCCTCGAAATTCTATGACAATTGAATAGTTTTCTCCTTGGATAGTGTTTACTATTTTCAATAGGCTTGTAGCTGGCAAATAAAATGGGGAATTACTGTATTTTATTTGTTGATACCATATACAGGTTGAATATTCTCTGACCAGAGGTGAATGGATCCGAGAATGTTTGAGATTTTGAATTTTTTCAGATTTTGAGCTTTTCTAAAATCTTATGACTTTAATTTTTAATTGGAAATGTTTCTACGTAATCGTGTCGAATTTCTTTCCTTTCCCTCCAAGTATAGCTTGGAAGAACAACTTCAGAAAGTAACTATTTACCATTTGTTTACAGGTTTACTGAAAGATAACAATGAAAATGACATGGGGTAAGGAGAGGAGGGAATTCTCCTTAAAGACCACGATGGACTCTGGGGATAGAATTAGCCTAACTTAAACCATGCTAATCATGAACACCCCCCCTCACCAAAATAGTGAGTCATAGTCGCACTTTAAAGAACTGTCTATTCTAATAGAGAAGTTGCAAATTTCAGATTTTATATTAGGGATATATAAACTTCATTGTAATCAGGGATCAAAGTTATTCATTACGACTTTTTAAGTTTGCCGGAATTGTCGATAATTCCATTTTCATAGCTGCATTATTTAAACTGCATAATTAATAGATTTAATTAACTTCCTAAAAAACCTTATACTTATTTTATAATTTAGTAGTGGTTGCTTTCTTTATAAAGAAGGAGAAGACGTTGTCGTCAGACAGAAACTTGCCAATTTCGCTGCTGACGCGTGAGTTGAAAAGAATAGTCTTCAAGTTAAAAGTAATTTGTCAAAATATAGTAACACAACCGAAGTATGACCACATGTAACCATATATCAGTGTTGAAAACTCCATCTCCTCGACCCTCATTTCCGAGCAAAGAGAGGAGGAAAATTGTGGAGGACACGAAGGAACAGACTTGCGGCAACTCGCATCATAGGGTGATGCCCTCATACTCATACTCTCACACTACGTGAGAGAGAGAGAGAAGGAGCAAAGGGTCAGAAAACTTCCGTCAGTTTCAAGAAAACGCAATTTTGGGAAAATCTCGTCACGATCAGCTTTTCCAAAATCGCAGAAATGTCCTCGATTGATGCACTAAATTCTAAACTCTGCCTTCATTTTGGAAGATAGCCGCGATTCCACGACTTTAGCCCCTGTTCTCCTTCTTCCTACATAATGGCGACTCAATACGAAAATTGGAAAATGAGAGGCTTTCGGTTCGTCTGTTATGTCACTCAACTCAGCCGGATGCGATTCTCTGATTAGCGTGCGGTAGAGTTCCTGCTTTTTAGCTAGACGTAAATAAACAATGCCCTGAGATTTGGAATCACAATGGGTTGATCTGCGCGGGTGTGAGTAGAGCAAGATATAGCGCTTATTTAGCCTCGGCAACAAAGGAAAAGGGTGTTAAAATTGCTGTGTTTCTTGACGTATCTCCGAGTTCCACCACAGAGCCAAGTTGCAGCTACAAGGTGCGGAGATTTTTGGAGGAGGATTTAAGTTCTCGCTGATTGCACTTGTTGATTGATGTATTATGTAGAAAATGACATATAAGTAAATTGATGAGATAATATTTTAAAAATTACATGTTTATTAATTAATATTATCGTTCGTAATTTCTTTGGCCGGAGTTGTTTCTCGTATAGAGTTGTAGACAATTCTCTTGGCGGAAGTGTTTTTCTGCACTGGAACCATATTTTTTTTTCACTCGTATTATAATGATAACATGGTAAGTCAGAATTTTTGAAGCTTCCGATTACGGACTAACAGGCATCTAGAACCTAATACCTCGGACATTCAATAATTGAAAAGAAAACCGTTTCATAATTTGTGTCGCCTACCACAAGAACAAAGGAACTGAATAAAAAAAAAATCACAAAATATTGTGCAATTGAACTAAAGAGTCTGGAGCAATTCTCTCGAATAGGACAATTCATAATTGGTCCTAAAATCAAATCTAATTCTAATTAAAGGATGAAGCGGATGGTTAACGCCGAAAAGTCCCCGGGGAAATATTACAATTCGTGGGGAATATGCAGTAAAGCCTCTCTTAACGACCACCTCTCATAATGACCACTTTTCCGAAAAAAGTATTCCCCCCCTATAGACCGAATGCTAAATGTACCTCTATTCGGAGAACACCTCTTTGAACGATCAGTTTTTCACGGAACCGACGGTGGTCGCCTTATAGAGGTTTTACTGTATTTATGCAGAAAATTTTTCAATTATTCAAGCCCATAGATCAAACGAGCTTTTTAAGTACAACTCACCACCGTCATCGTGAGGTTTAGTAGGCTGTGAAGAAGGAAAAGAGAAGTGCTCTGAGCGGGAGTCGAACCGACGATAACTTTATATGGACCGGGGTGTCATAACCGACTAGACCACCAGGACATGGGATACGATGCTTTTTCCTTCACATGTAGATTTTTGAATAGCCCAATTACCAAATGCATGGTTAAAGTAGACACGCATTCCTGTGTTAACTCTTATTGGGCACAGCATATATATTATGAAGACGTGTAGACAATTCTCGAGTTTCTGTGTGAAATTTAAGCTGAACCAATGACCACATACTAAGGTGCTTCACTGCTTTGCCATATGAATAGTGTAAATGTAGTGGACAAATAATAATATAAGAAAACCTGTTGATGCAACTTTCAAGATCCTTTCCAACCTGCCAGGGTTCAGGGTGCCGTAAACGCAGCAAATTATTAAGGAACCACTCATTAAGTTTTTATGTTTGGGGTCAGAGACAGGGGGAGCAACTATTACAATCATCACTGATTATTGATATTAATATCATCATAACGAAGGAAATATAATGCTTATGAATTCTGAGAGAAATACGATCTATAATGATTGTTGAACATTACGGTTCTTATGAGTTGGCGAAGGTTTATATAAATGCATATATGTCTTTGGGGATCTATGAACTTGAGAAATGATTATACACAGTGGCTAGACGAACATGCATTTTTTATTAAAAATGTTAAAATATGTTTTAAAACAACCATTGTAATAAATATTAATTAAAATTATATATAGACTTTAATAAAAACGAAACCAAGCATGTCAACAGTCCCTACAACAGCATAAGCATGCGTATTCGGACTTTAAGTTCTAGCTGACTTTGATTTAAATATTTCCAAACGAATTGGGATTATATAAGTACGGTGGCATTTAAGTAATGTGGCCTTTAAATTTATTTTCTGGCCGGTATTTGGAACTTGCTCTGCGGGGAAGAGCTCCCAAACTCTAATTGGAGTGACAATTTGTAAGAAGAGATCTAATAGACAATTGCTTGAAGACGAGGCGCCCTCCCTTCTCAGCGCAGAGGCCAGTAGCGTCCACTGGAACTGTAATTACCTTTTTTCTTAGAAGTAGGCTTCGCAAATGCTTGAAATAAAGGCGAAAGAAGCTGGAGAAGAGGATGAAAAGAGAAGTGAGAGTTTTTATTTTTTGGAAGCCATTCTCTTAATTCTAGTGCTAACAGACGAAAGGAGTATTGAAGACGATGTGGACGTCGTCAATCGGATTAACTGTCTTACAAAAAATGTTCTGACGATTTTTAGGGCTCAAAAGTATACGAAGAGATTGGCGACAATCAATCCTGCAGAGCTCCAGTGGTTTTCTCTCTCGGAGCAGTTTTTGAAAGCTTGTTACAAACACTACGGTATCCGTTTGCTTTTTGGAAGAACAATTTGATTTTTCTTCACCTTGGTCTTTTCCTGCTATCCTCCAAGGCGCCAATAACTGTTATATATTTTTTGGCGGAGAAAGAAAGGGACGAGTGCTATTGAGCAGTAGCGTATTTTTATTGTAAGTTTGACGAATCATAGCTTTTAGATATAATGCTGACGTTTCTATTTCCAATTTATTTGCGGCAAATCTTGAAAACAGGACTAGAAATAGGAGCAAAAAATTATGTAAACACTTATGTGATTATTTTTCGATAAAATACTGTTTATGGTAATAATTTCTAAAGATGCTTCTTTTTAATCAGTTTTTATACGGCTGTGTTCCGATTGTTTCTTTAAATATGTTTTTTAACCGAAATCAAGATATGTGTTTTTTTCACAACCTTTATGAGACTATTCTTATTCTTGAAATATTTTTGCTGATTTCCACAAATATTTTTAATATCAGTCAATGAAATGAAGCATGATATAATTAACAATAATGTTAACATGTTATTTCTTTGTTAAATTAGTTAAAAATTGAGGAAAATGCAGAGGAAAATAATAATAAGAATGATTTTAACTATCAAAATTAAATTCTGTTACAATGTATTTAACATTCCGCATTCCTTTAGAAATTTTTTTATTCATTAAAATTGTGATTCAATTTTTTGAGTGTACATCTATAGGGCATACCGTATTGATATTAGGGAAAAATAATTTGTACTAACTTATTTCTTAAGAAAAAATGTGCATGTGCTAAAAAAAGGACGTTGACCATTTTTTATACTTCTCACGTTTCCCATATTTTTTTTATTTTTAATATTTAGCGTATTAAAATGAGGTAAAGAAAAATCTGTCTGAAGAATTTTTTGTTTTCTTTATAAAACCAGAGAAAAAAAATTTTAATTAAAATTTTAACAATATTTCGTAGCTAGGAATATAAAGCAAGATAAAATGTGTACTTAAAATTAAAATATCAAAATTTTGTTCGACAAGTTTGTTTATATTTATACATATTTTATAGCTGCGAAATTTCAAGGCAATATCTTTAATGGCTTAAGAGCCTTAGCATTTTGAAATCAGAAAATCGCAAAAATAAAATTTCGAGTAAATTGAACTTAAAGTTAAAATTTTATTATTATTATTATTATTATATATTATTATTATTTCATATTATTAATAAAAGTTTCGACATGATGACGTTCTTATTAGATTTATCGAGAATCATATTTTTTAAGTAAATACATTTTTTTTCAATTTCGAGGGAATTTATAATTTTTTAGGGAACTAAAATTTTTGGGGTCATTTTTGAGGGAACAGACCCCTTAAAAAGATACATTTTTAATAAAACGCTTTTTTCCAAGTTTAAATTCCCCTAATTTTGTTATAAGATTCTCAAAATATTAATATACGTTTAATGTAATTACATTATTAAGGTGACCTAATAGTGAAAATTTCAACTTCTTCAGTTTTTCATAAATGTTGATAAAACTTTAATGAAAAATATATTTTTATATAACAGAATATAAAACCAAATTTTCAATCGATGGGATTATTTTTTTTTTTTCAATTTTATTATTTTTTTTATTTTTCAAGTATTGGTCTTACCTTTCCCTAAAATTGTTTCATGCAATGCACTTTTTCATTGAAAAGCTCAAAAAATTCTAATTGTGGGATTTTGACAGTGGTAATAAAACCTTGTGAGTATTAGTATGTATCTTTATTGTGTCTTACATAAAAAATATTATATCAAAATGTATATTTTGTTTTGCATTTTCGAAAGTCAAAAATTATAACATTGATTAAAATACGATAGCATCAAAGCCTTAACACCAGTTTATTTATTCGTATTATGTTGACAAGGTATAAATTTTTGATGAAAACTGTGTTGCAAGGGGCATTTTCCGTGGTAAGGGCGAATAGTCAAATGCGTTTTAAAAAAACATGCAAAATCTATCGAACTTTACCATAATTAAAATACACTTGCTAAAATTACATCATATTCTGGAAGCTTTAAAAATAGGCGGCTTTGAATTTTTGTCTAACAAAGAGTTAACTGAGGTTATTTTAATTTTTTTTAAAGTGGAAAAAAGATTTTTTTTGACAAAACACGAAATTTTCACTAGTTGGTCGCCTCAATTATTAATAATTTTCCAGGTCGCAAAAGTATCAGAATGTTCCGCCAGCCAAAAATAAATTTCAAAATATGTGTTTTTCAATATAGGACATAGAAATTATGGTCATTGTTATGACTTAATATTAAGATTCTGAAAGCTAGTAAAATAGCTAAAATAAATTGGTATTAAAATGAGAAATATTTATAAACTTTCGAAGCGTGATGTTTCTGTACATGGAATGTGAAAAGCTAGTATCTGCAGTAGAAGAGAGAGATAGAGAGAGAGATAGAGTGAGAGAGAGATAGAGAGAGAGAGAGATAGAGAGAGAGAGTGAGAGAGAGATAGAGAGAGAGAGAGAGAGAGAGAGATAGAGAGAGAGATAGATAGAGAGAGAGAGAGAAAGAGAGATTCGATATACAGAAATATTGACAAATTTCCTTCGTCTGTATTTGTTTTTTCCATGTTCTTTCCGGTCAGTAATTGAATAATTTCCGCTGCATGAAATATACAAGAGATCGATCCTGTCACTGCCATCGACGTTTTGATATTGCTTATCTGCACTATGCCAGGACATTGTAGTCTTATTTTTTGTAAATTTCAGGTTATCGTTCAATTTAAGCAAGACAGCAATTTTTATAAGCAGTATTTTAGCTTAAGAAGGATCATTTTTGATTCATTTAAAAAAAATTCTATAGACTTCAGGCGTTTAATTTAACTAATGGTTTAACTTTTATGAAGTTAGGTGCAATTGATACATTCTATGTTTTGAGGAAGGAAAAAATCGTATTCAACATTTAAGTATGAATTTCACTCCGTATCATTCAGTACCATACATAAGGGCGTCTGTCTTCATATAGTATATTTAAATACTACAATAATTTTTATTTTATTCTCAGGCCCATACAAAGCACATAAATACAAAAATAAGGCAATAAATGTAACGAATGATGACTACAGTAAAATATTTTGTTATAATATATATTCAAATATATGGGATGCAGAGATAAAATTATCTCTGTATGATGCAAATAGAGCTATTTCTATCAGATGTAGGTCGAATTATTTCCGTTAGAGAGAGAGAGAAATTTATACTCCATCCATCTCTGTCTAATTCAGACCCCAACAAGCAAATGATAACTTCTACTATGGAAATAACATCTTTCTATATTGCAAAAATTGATTCTTTTAATCTTATAAAAATTTATTTCTGCTAATGACAAAATTTTTATTCTAAACGTTAAGTATTTCATTTCTTGAATGAAATTTCGGTAAAGTGTAAGCGATTTAGAGGATTATGTTTTGATTTAGGAAAAATGAGATTATAACTCCTCTTCATTTGTGCGTTACATAATCACCTAAACATTTATTTGCAAAGATATATTATAAAATATGCAAAATACCAGGAGATACATTAAATATTTATATTAGCAATATGTAAACTATTATCTATCCACCGTCTATTAAGCTTTTCTTGTTATGAAATCTTTTTGAAAATACTAACCAAAGATTCACCAAATGGGTCACAGGTATTGGTGATGTGTTTGTTCTGTGGCTACATCGTTTTCTTTACGATTCAAATACGAAATTTGTAGAGTTTGAGAGATTCCAGTCTCTCCCCAAATCTGAGGTGATGCCAGCTTATTGTTATGTATTTAAGGATTTTCTAATATAATATTACCCCCTTTCACTAAATATTGCAATAGGTTTTACGAACATAAGAAAATTAGTGAGCATTATAATAATAATAATAATTGCGCTGGAGTTATGTTAATGTGGTTATACAATACATATTATTTGCTAAATAATTTTTCTATGTTCTATAATAACTCATTTAAATTTTAAATCAGAAGTTATAATATTCTCATATTTATTTCATTGATTTTTTTGAGAAAGAGGTATGTCAATATCACACTCGTTAATTATTCTCTAACACACTCTCTCACAGAGAGAGAGAGAGAGAGAGAGAGAGAGAGAGAGTAGTCTATTTTAAAATTTTATTGATGACAAATGAAATCGAGTAGCTTTTCATCTCATCATTCATAGAAAGCTACTCGATTTTTAATTCTTTTTAGGGGAGGGTGATCACTGACAGGGAATTTAGGGATTGACGTTTTCAGCGTTAGTGGCCGTGCAAAGCGAATATTTGAATGATTAGGATATAAATTATAAAAACTTGGTTTTAATTTACGTCTTTTCTATTTGATAGTTAATGAACTCAGGTATTACGAGAATCTTTCCTTCCCGACGATAATGATGCAATTTTGAATTATAGATATACGAATTGTTATAAAAAATGGAACATTTCGAAAAACCGTCAGAAATTCTCGAAACTGAACATCCAAGCAGCTCTTGAATAAATATGCAAATGATTAAAAATTCACAGATAATGACACTTTTAGAGAGGTCTTGGGCCTTGTTTTGATTATTTTTATGATGTTTTTAGCAATATACGATTTAATTGAAATTAGATGATAGTTTCAGAGTGTAAACGCAGGTACACACGCACATAAACATACATATATACATTCGTGCCTCATACAGCTATATTGTTACTGCCATATGTCACATGCATACATACATGTTACATACCCATAGAGATAGACACCTCATCTCTCATACGAGTGCGGGAATAATCGTTCAATTGCAATAAAATCTTAAGTAACTTATTCAATAATTATTTTTTTCAACGGACCCATCAGAACTCCAAGATATGGTACAGGAGCCTTCAGCTAGAGGTAGAGAAATTGGACTTAAGATGAACCTACAAAAAAATAAGACCATGTTCAATAATTTTGTAGAGAAAACAAAAATACAATTTGACAACATGGAGTTAGAAATCACTGGTTCACATATTTATCTCGGCCAACTGATTTCAATGGAAAGCAACATAATGAATTTAATAGGCGTATGAAACTTGGCTGGAGGGCATTTCGGAGAAACAGTTTTATCCTGAAAGGGAAATTGCCTTTGTGTCTAAAAAGAAAGGTCTTCAACCAGTGTGTATTGCCAGTCCTCTCTTATGGATCAGAGACATGGAGTCTAACAGTTGGAGCAATACGAAAGTTACAGACAACGCAAAGGAGCATGGAGAGGTGCATGCTTGGAATAACTAGGAGAGATCGAAAAAGAAACACTTGGGTGAGAGAGCAAACTAGAGTAGAGGACATCATTGTTAAAGTAAAAGGACTGAAATGGCGATGGGCTGGGCATATTGCAAGAAGAACTGATCAACGATGGACAACAGAAATTCTGAACTGGATTCCAAGAGACCACCGAAGACCTAGAAAACGTCCTCAAACTAGATGGGTGGATGAAATAAGAAAACAGGTTGGGGTGACATGGAAGCGAATTGCTCAGGATAGACTTGTGTGGAAAGCATTTAGAGAGACCTTCATCCAGCAGTGGATAGATAATGGTTGAATATAACGAGATATTTGAAATACTTATATAGAAAGTATTTACAACATACATAAATAGAATAATATAACGAAAGCGATATGTAGCCTATATATAATCAGTACTTTTATATAATAGAGTAAGTTATATAGTTCTTACATATAACCTCTTTTCTTCACAATTCAAAAGTACAAGCTGCTAAAATTGTTCTCAGTATGTGTACGTGGCACGTTTTTAGTTCCTTCATTACTTAAATTACCTAAAAAGTCCCACTCGTTTAAGCATTACATAATCATACAGCGCTCGTTAAAAATTTTACCTTACGTATCCAAACCCATCGTTTTGTTTCATTTAATTTTGCGCTCCAGAGATGAAGGAGAAAAAAGGAAAATTAGAGGAGATGAACAAACACACGCTGAAATAATGAAATAAAGAGAATGAATGAAAAAAAGAGAGGTGGTTAAACAGTTGGAGAGAAAAAAAAAAAATGAAGGTATGTAGACTGCTGTGTTAGCTCTGATCTTGACTTAAATTATGTAATGAAATTTTTATTATTTAAAAAAAGGAAATGATTAATCAAACACTTTCGTGCAAATCGCCGGCTTCATTTAGGGGGGGGGGGGAGTTAGCGATTTCTGGTGATATTTAGTGCAGAGGAAAGCGCTAGTTTCATTCCCTATACGAATACGCGATTTTATCTCCTAGCAATAATTCTATTTTTCACAGATGAAAGGGCTTCATTAGTGGACCATAAATATTCCAATTTACAACTCATGAGTTAAGTTTTAACGAGGTATTCAATCAGTTTCCCAAATCAATTACATTCAATCATTTTAATTGTGATTTAAATTCACTGTTCACTATAGAGGGGGTGGGGAAGCACAGTGATGGAGAAACAATGTTATTCGCGTCCTTTTCCCCTAGACGTAGGAATTGTTATGGCAGAAAGTTGTGTTGCCATTGTGTGTGAAAGCGTTTAATCTAGGAGTGAGGCAATAAAGGGATTTATCATTATTGCAAGAGCATTCGTAACGGAAGCCCCAATGCATTTCTTCACTAAAATTTAAACGGGACGCATTTTATACTTCACATATTACGAATTTTCTTCAGCCGATTAATGCATTCTAGACACTCAATGGATTCTGAAAACCGGTTCCCAAAACAATGTTTTTAAGGCAGTTATCTCCAACGAACCGGAACTGGTTCAAAGCAAGGAAAATTTGGAGATCCATCTGGTATCAAAGCTGCAACCGAATCGTTCGCCACATTATCTTTTAGCCAGTAATATACAGCCCACTTCTGATAGCTGTTGGAGCAGTTTTCTTTTTCTTTTCCTTTTTGAACATTTTTCCTTATTTCTTTTTTTTTCTTTCTACTCTTTTATGTTTTCACCATATTTTTGTGCTTGAATCCTACTGAAATAATGAATTTAACAGTTCCTCAACAGTGCACGAGCTGTGAGGGATATATATACAGGGTGTCTCAGCATCAGGGTTATAAACATCTAGGAGGGGTAGGGTACAGCTAGACGAACAATATTTGTCATAGAACCTAGGGTCGCAAACCACTCACAGCGCTAGTTCTAAAACCGTCCAGCATGCACAAATATTTACAACCAGTGCGTGAAAAGCGCCAGATAAAACTCAGGTCAGCTGCTCAAGTGCATAGATGATTAGGACATCGCATTTTGCGCTTCTCATGCACTGGTTGTCACTATTTGTGCATGCTGGACGGTTTTAGAACTGGCGCTGTGAGTGGTTTGCGACCCTAGGTTCTATGACAAATATTGTTCGTCTAGGTGTACCCTACCCCTCCTAGATGTTTGCAACCCTGGTGCTGAGACGCACTATATATCCAATTTTCAAGGTAACGGTGCGGAGAGTTCAGAACGTTTATTCAAAAACACGTTTAATTACAGGTTATTAAACTACTATATTGAAAAATGCAGATCGCTACACCACAACGTATAAATCAGATTTAAAACAAATTTATACATAACGTAATATATTAATATGCTTTCAACCATCCAAAGTGATAGTCATCATCAGATGTTATAAAGTCTTTTTAACATCAAAATCTTTTTAACATCAAAATCTTTTTAACATCAAAGATTTTGTAACATCTGATGATGACCATCATTTTGAATGGTTGAAAGCATGTTTATGTATTATTAAAATTTTTAACCACTTCAACGTTGTTCTAAATCTACATTTGATCTGTTATATTGATAGGGATGAATACAGAATGTAGATGGAAAACACCAGAATTAAGATATTAACCGCTTTGGAAATTGTCCATTATTTTCACATAATATCCGATATCTACTACGTGCATTATTTTCTTTCTGATGGCCGGAGTACGCTAAAAAAAGGGGGCGGGGGGGACATAAGGCGATTTCAGTTAACCCGTATATTGGATAAGCGAAGTTCGAATAATCGAGGTTCTATTGTATTTCCATATCTTCTTGTCATTGGCAATCGAAAATAAAATGATTTCGGATGGCAGAAATTTGACAACGGGCGCAGAAAGAAAATAGACATATCGCTCGAAACGATATATAATGTAGGTTTTCATATTGCAATTAGTTAAATTTGTATGATGTAGACATTGCTATTACAAGGGCCTGACAAATCACTGCGAACTGTATTCGCCCCAGAGGTAAACTGGGCCGCCGGTGCCCCCTCATGGGCGCAGAGAACCAACGAGGGCCCAAGACTCACTTCGACCGCCCCCCCCCCTTGACCACTTCTCTGAGCCGGGCCCCTCACAGCATAGTTTCTTAACAGCGCGGGCTCCTAGACCTCATCCAGGTCTCCGGGCAGCAGCCCCTGCTGCCCCCCCCACCTCGTCGGTTCTGCATGGGCAATAGGGCTCGCGCCTCCAAATGAACATGTTCTCGCGCCCTTCGAAAATCCAAGGTATGCGCCGTTTGGGAGGACCCAGCCCGCCCCTGATTCGCCCCCATATAAAAAACAAAAACGGAAACTACAATGCATTTTCCAAACATGAATTAACGCTAATACTGAATTTTGTCATGTTTTAAACAATGGTGCAGGTTTTCTAAATTTAAACAAAATTTAGTTTCCAATGGCAATAAGGTGAGAGAATTCATCGACCCGATAAGATACGATACAGAAGGTTCTGTTTCACGTGGAATTGCTACAGCGCTGCCTTTAGTGACCACCCTGCTCAACTCCCCGCCATTGCATAATTTAGTAGTAGTATAGAAAGTTATTTTTTAGTTTTTACGAGCATAATCCTTAAAATGAAGCACTCAATGGCTACGAATTCATCAGAGATGGTCCCTGATGAAGGATAGAGATGTAAAGATTGCGAACTTAGAAAATATATATTTCTATGACTATTTGATTTTTGCGCATGTGGATGTATGAACGTGCGTGTATATACATCTGCATGCGTGTGATTTGTGTTTTTTCCCAATGGTGGCATAAGAGCAAGACGATTGGAGACTATACAGAAAACCCGAATTTGAACCCCACCGTTTTCTCTATGGATCCGCTGTGTTGGGCTTTGTTTCCCAAGCGACAGAGGTCCTGAAAACTGTGAGTGCTTGCACCATGAAATACAACCAGACTGCCTTTTCCAACTTCGCTTCTGATTTGTCGCCTCTACATTTGTTATTTGGGGCCCTCTGCATCTCCTGGGGCATGAATGAAGGAAAGGCGCTGAGTATGGGTTGCGCTCGGGGCATCAGCTCTATAATTTTAAATTCCTATACTCAGAGCTGGGCGATGCAATTCCCTTTCGTCTCTGTTAATTAGGAATGGAGAACTTCGTGTTTGGTGACGCGGTTAATCATTTCCCTTCGCCTGTTAGCCCAAACAATTAGCTCCTAAACTGTAATTAATCCTGATCCTCGCCAACTTGACGCCTACGAATCCGCCAATAACTGTCACTGGCTTTGTTTGCTGGCGAGAACTTCACTGTTTTGGTTTGTATTGGTGGTGGTGTATAAGTTTTGGACAAAGTGGCTCGTCCACATAAAGCTTTTTATCATTATTGGGCTTATATATATACCATGCAGTGAATGAAAGGATTCTAAATATCTAATATACCATTATTGTCCCCTTTTCAAGCTAAGGTCTGATTGGCAATTGTAGTAAAACCTCTCATTAACGGACACTTGCCTGAGAGGACAATTTGTCCCTAAAAGAGGAAGATTTTATTATGAAGCTATTTTTAAGCGGGGAATTGTTAGTTGGTTGTAAAGAGGGAGTGACCTATCTTAGAGGGTGTCCATTAAGAGAGAGAGTCTAATTAGGATTCATGTAGTCTTTGGAGTCTGTGGCTATTTCTTCCCATAAGCTTTCAAGCTTTTGATGATAAAGAAATGTCAATTTCTTCAATTGTTCTCCACCGTCATCATCATCACCGTTGTTGCCACTGTTGTATCCTGTCAAGATCAATTCACTTCTACAAGAGATCTTCTTGAAGTCTTTTCCATAGACAATTTGCTCACCACCATATTATTTCAACTGGTTTTCTTATTTCCCCCGTTTATTATGCGCTCGTTTTAATTGAAAAGTTAGACCTCCATTCGAAATTTACATGAAGGAACGATGGTAAATTTTGTAATAAAGTAACACGATGTGTTTTATTAAAGTGGAAACGGTTTGTTATCGCTAATATAATGGTTATAACCATTTCTGTCTATATTTTCTCTTGGTTTAAGAATAGTCTTATTTTCGAGAGATTAATCACATGTTGATGCCACGAAACAGTTGTTCGTCAGCTGTGGTCCGTGGATCCCTGGGGGTTCCGCAGATATCTATCAGGGGGTCCGCGAGATCCTCCCAGTGCCCCACAAAAGTTCGGAAAAGTACTAAGACACGAGCATTTACTCTTTAATGCTAAAAATAAATTATGAGGGGACGAAAAATTCCTTCCTTAAATGGTGAAAATCAGTGATGAAACACTTAAAATAAATATGTGCGATGCAAATTTGGGGCGTTAAACTTTGAGTTAATTCTTGGGGGTCCGCGAGGGCGAGTGGTCTATGAGAGAGGATTAGGAAAATTAAGGAACTGATGCCATAGAAGATTAAACTCAAATTGTTCATCAACAGATATATTTGTTCAATCTGTCAATCTTACGCTCAATCATGAACATTGGAATAAATGAAAATACAAAATTATTGCGCTATTTTATTTACAATATTTTGGGGGACACTAATATGGAATTTGACCACTTCATGTGAAGGGCCACGCCGTCTTAAGGCATTCGGAGGCATTAGGTTTGATTATTTTGGGGGGGCCCTTTGAGTTCGGGTGTCATTATGCATGCCCGTATCCAGAGAGGGGGGGATCTTAGAGACCGTCCCCCCCGAAACTAAATTTTTAATGGGACTTGGCTACGGCCTTGCATTCTGTGATTGTATTAATACATGGTATAAAAATTTTTGAACCACCACGAAATTAAATTCTGGTTATGTTTGTCTAAACGTTTGTTTGTAGAGAGTTAGGATGTTATTAAACGTTTGTGGAGAGTTTTTATACAATTGGATGAAGAGGGGGACAAATTTCTTTTAATAATATTTATGTAATTCCAAATATTGTTTTCGAATTTCATAATATCCGTATTTCAAATATCTTTTACGCATACATTATGCTTTTTACACTGTCGTTTTGAATATTCAAAATAATATTTGAATTGAATATTTTGATTGGAATTATTATTTTTAAAGTTTGAAATTAATTATTAAGTTTATAATGAATTATTTTTAAAGTTTGAAATTCCATAATTTCTTGTATTTATCTGCGAATAGTCACTAGGGTTCCATACCCGGAAGTTGCAAAATAGACATACATAAAAAAAATTCAGAACTTTTTTGGATTTTTCAAGATACCTAGTTTAATTGAGATTATCCAATTAGCAAGAAAATTGTTTACACTCGTGGCATTGCTATATTTTATAGTGTCATTAAGATCAAAGACTTTTGCTTAATACTAAAGAACACATAAATTAATTCTGCAATCTTTCGAAGCCATACATACCTTCCCAAAAAATTATTTAACCACCCTAATGAGACAGAAATTGGAGTCCTTTGAAGGAATATTTGATTATCCGTTTAAATCACTACATCAGACATTTATAAGATAATCTTTCATTAATTATTTAGTCTTAATTAGGAAAAGAAAGATACAGAGATCTGCCAAAAAACAAAAAAAAATATTGGAACAAAACTACCGAGATCGCCTTAGAAAATATTTTGTAGAGACAGAGATATGAAATCTACAAGCGAAACAAACAAAAAGCTCACATCACTTGCTAACTGCCGTTCTAATTCTTTTCTCATCATCTCTGCATACCGGCCTCCGTCAAAATTTATTTAATGAAAAAAAAAAAAAAGCCACAGAAGTGCTAAAAAGAAGGTAAAGTCGTGTCTAGAAATTGTCGCCGATGCTGGCGTCGTCATTGTCGGTAATTAAATTTGCTTTGGGTAAAAATTTCTAAGGTTTCTAACATTCGAAATACCGCAAAGCTGATGGCTTCTATGCTGAGGAAGAAAAAAGAAGTAAAAAGGATGCAAATTGCTTCGTTCCCTTCGCGATAATTGGATGAGAAACCCTGTATGTGTATATATACGAGTTCCTAAAAAGCGTCCCCCAACCAAATCACTCTTTTTCTGTATGAAGGAAAAACTGTTTTCTTGATATATGCTTTTATCTAGATCGGCGCCATGTTTAGCGGATCTCGTTATTTGTATCCAAGGTGTAAATTAAGAGGAAGAATTTCCTGGTTGAAAATTATTAGATGTTTTGAGTTCGTTTACTGAAGTGGAATTTTTTTCTTGACGTTTGGACTTGCCACTGCACCTAACTTCAGAAGACCATCAAAAGCAGAGAGAGAGAGAGAGAATATTTCAAAGACAAACATGCCCATGTTGAAGCATAATTTAACAAGTGACTGTACCTATTAGAAACACGTTTTCATTTTTTATTTTTTTTTGCTAAAAAAATGAAAATGCTGCATAGAAAACCCATTAATAGCGCACATGTTATTATTGTATAGGATTGCTTTAAAATGAACAGGTATAAGAGGTTATAGTTTTGTTTTAAAATACCCTTTCCTTACCTCCTAATAATTTTATGCACAAAATATTAAATAAATAAATAAATAAATAAATAAAATAAACAAAGGAAGAAGGTTACATCGACTCTCTTTGTAAATCCTGATGGAGCAGTTTTGCAATACCTGCGTAAAAGTAACGTTAGCAGATAAACGTAGAAATATTGCGATTTCAATGCAAAATACACTACGTGGGAAAAAGTATTATACTTAGGTTCTATTGGAAAATAGTATATATACAGTATAGTATAAAGTAAAACATATATATACACAGTTAAACATATATATTTATAAACATGTAAATATACATATATTACAAGTTAAACATATATATACAGTAAAACCTTCTTAATCGATACCACCGAATAGCAGATATCTTTATTTAACGGACACCTCTCCAACTCCCTGTCTCAATGCTTATTAACCCCTAACTCTTTCGAATAGCAGAGTTTTGAGGCTGAAGTCCCATGGTGTCCGCTATTCAAAGGTTTTACTTTATATATTTTCCGAAATCTGCACGTTATGAACGTATTTTTGACGGTAATGAATTAGGCATTTCTTTTTTTCCCCCGATATTCTTGGGACATCATGATGGCAGTCCTGTACTTGGATATTTTTCTTGAAGAACTTCTGCCAGAGTTGTCGAAGAGCAAAATCTTGTCCACAATAGGAGATGAAGCGTTTCAGCTCACTTTGTAGACATACCAGAAATGAAAACATGCATGGCTAATGAAACGGGGCGAGCTATCCCTCTCTATCAGATCTTGGCCGCCAAAACCTTCTTCTACCGCATCCCTGACATAAAATAAATGGAAAAATAATAGGATCAAATAACTGACATGATGCAGAATGCATACATAGAAAGATCACTTTAGATTTATTTGCTTTCAACCTGTGTCTAAACACTTTTGGCCAAGATGTGTATCTTATATTTCGATTCCGACCCTTCTATCAATAGAAGAAAATCGAACTGCAATCTGAAATAATCGATGGTAGACTTAAAAGCGAACTCATTGTTGATTTATCATTGTTGAAAGTGACGCTAATGATTTTAATCCTGACAGCTTCCTTTCTTCGAAATTAATTGCGACGGGAACAGCTCCTAAAAACATGGAATGTACCCAGGTAGGCAAGTCGTCAGTTTCAAGGTCGGATGAAAAGTAAAATCCTACCGTTCAAACAAGCTGAGGTGGAATATTTAGACCAGCCTTCTTTTTTTTCGCAGATTACGTGTTTCGGGGGACGGACTATTGAAGGCGAAGAGTTAGAACCGGTCATTAACTGGCCTACATCTTAATTGCTGAAGACAGCCGGAACCCCCTTACTCTTCCCAGAAAAAATGATAATATAAAGGAAGGAGAAAATCTGATTTCTCTCCTGTGCGATGTATTTGACGAGCCAATGGTTTTGGGGGTCGACCCCTAATTGCGACAGATGAAATTACTTGATATTGGTTATTCATAAAATTAAAGAAATGTGACAGGTTTGCAAATTCTAAGCAGTTCTAAGTTGACAAGGTCCAGCACGTCAATGAATATAATTCTGTTCTTTTACGATGGCAACTCGTTGAATTTAGTGTTTCAACGAATTCATTGTTGCTTGATTTCAATGCAAAATTGCAGTTTTAAGTATTTTTTGTTGCCAATTACATTAATTATAATATATTTGCAATTAATTTCTATTAGTTAGTTATGCTTGTTTCAGTGGAAGAGAATCTTCCTCTTATGCTTAGTTAAATTTCTCACTTAACACGTGGTTAATTGAAAAATTAAAATGTTATAGTTTTAAAAAGTGTAGTTAGCATATAGTATAATATAGCTTTGTGTACTAAATTCTACAAAATAATATAGCTATGCTTAAGGTTGCGTAGATCTGGTACTTAAACGAAAATCATGTCTAAATAAAATTGTTGTTCGATGGACAGATAGACAGACTTTTATTTATGCACATTAAGATTAAGTTTTGTCGAGTGTAAATGAAGAAACGGGTTATGTTAAACTGCATAGGGGTTATGATGCACAACAGCAAATAATATGTTTTTTGTGCATTTCGACTTTATTATTATTTTTCTAAAATAATAATGTATAAACAACGTAAGATGGATATCGTTTATAGCGATCTCAAAGGGATCGGATAAATTCCATCATTATAAACTTTAGTCGTTACACGTGACGTTCTTTATTAAAAATCCTATTAAAAAAGTACATTTTTATATACTTAAAAATTATAAAATTATTTCTAATTGTAATTATATATTTTTGTATTCTAAACTTGCTAACGGATTTAATATTTCTGCGACTGAAACTCCTTTTAATTTAAGAACATTCGTTGGAGTGAGTCATCAAAACCGTTTGCTACATCCTTCATATCAGTGGCAGATTAAAGTTTTTGAGGCCTCTGGCATTGTGAGGCCCCCAGTAAAATAGTTCAAAAGGAGGGTAGAAAATCTATATGGGGGGGTTCTAAAGTGACGATAAGCAAATCAGTTGTAACAACGTTAAAGTAAAATTAAATCTATTTTTAGAAAGTTGAAAACAAAATTCAAATATTTGCTTTCTGTAATTTGGTAACAATAACGGTGTGTAGAAGATCGCCACAAGAAAACACGTAGCATTCATTAAACACACACACACACACACACACACTGGATACCATCTAGCCGCCGGAGACCCTTCACTGAAGCCCCTAAAGCCCATGCGTTAATCCGGCACTGCTTCATATGGAAAAAAAAATCGTTATAAACGATTTCTACTGTACCTAAATATCCACCCGCGTTATTTGTGAAATTGACACGTGTTGTTTTAATCAGACAGGCTAATCAACTCGTCGGCAATGAGTGCTTAAAAACATTTAAAATACGATATGGCATAAAAATAAACAAATTTCTTGGTAGTCGATGTACCTGAAACTATCGAAATCGCTGTTCGTTTAATCCCCGAAGAGATAGAAATGGGAGGAAGCCGAAGTGGCGAAGAAATCCCGGAGTGGTCAGCGAGCGGTCAATAGAAGAAAAGCCAATGGGCCGAGAAAACAATCGCCACTGCGAATTAGGCCGATTAACAGCTTCTAATTCCGCTGTGGAACGTTCCTTCCACGGGATTAATTGTCCATCTGGGGGTTCCTCCTCTCCATTTCTCTCCCCGCTCTCCTGTATATAAGTCGTCCTTTGGACATTCCGAACGTAGGAATGCGAGGCCATCTAGTGGTCAATGACTCAACTGTCCGCGCAATTAAACCCCTTCGGTCGAAAAATGAGCTCTCGCAAATATAGGCCCCCTCTCGACGTTTGCCTTTCGACTGGCATTTTTATTTAAAAAAATTTCGCTAATAAAAGGAAAGAAAAATATACTCCTGTTTATATTTCGTTAAATATTAGTACGTGGAGACTATGTAATAACCCATTTCTGAGGCTTATTTCGCAATTTTTAAATACCATTAAATTAGAGGACGATGATCTATTTGGTTACGAGCGAATTTGTTTTATAATGTAATTTGGGACCCAGTCGCACCAATCAAACTAATCGTAATTTTGAATATAATTTGCATAAATAAAGAGAACAAAGGCAAGGGAATTAGAAGAATCGGTTTATTGTGGGAAAAAGGCATTTTCGCAATTAGTGTGCAATTAGGAAGCTGTCCAAATTCAATTAGTCTTTGATTATGTCGCCCGATCTTAAGATCCGTTATGTCTCATTCCAATTTATGCAATAAGAAAAATATACGAGTGATTTTAATCTTGAATTTCTCTCCTCTTTTCGATGTCTAAGTAATTTGATTAAATTTAAGTGAAAAATAAAATTTGAATTCAGTAAACCAAAGAACCTCAAATATTAAAATAAATTTCCCAAATTTTATCTCTTGCCAAATGACAAAACATCAACCCAGGAGATTCGAAGTATTTCGAAATATTTGTTTCTTGGTCTGTGAATTTCTTAATCAAGTTTATAACTAAGGTTAGAGGTGTGATATCAAATACAAATAGATTCGTTGACTCCAACGGTTCTGACAGTGTAATCCATGGACCCCCTGGGTGTCCCAGAGAAACTTTCAGAGTGTCCAAGAGATTAAAATTATTTATTAAATTATTATTTCTTTAATATTTATTAAATTATTTTCATAATGTTGATAACGTTTAATCAGTTTTAATTTCTAATATGGTAAATCATACAAGTAATATGTCCTACAAAGATAAAAGACTTCGTGGTCCTCTAATTTTAAGGGCCCAAAGGATTCCTTAATATTTTTTGAAATCGTAAAATGGGTCCTCAAACTAAAGAGTTTTGAAACTGTTGACTTATTGGTATAATATTTTAATTTATTAGAGACGTTTAATTTTAAAATAAGTCATTTCAAAAGGTAGTTTTATAATAAATGAGAGATCGGATAATTGACAAAGATGTGCATTTCGGAAATGGCATGCAAGGGAATTTTAGAGATTGACAATTAAAATTTTTGTAAATGTTAATTTTACTATAATACTTGAAAATAGCATTTATAATAAAATTATACATATAAATTTCAGCAATTGATGAATGTCGATGTATATGTACGCAACCAATGTTTAAAAATTTTTTACAAATAACCTTCATATAAATTTCAGTAACTGACATTCATGCAAATTTCAGTGACTGACATTCATGTAAATTTCAGTGACTGACATTTATGTAAATTTCAATATCCGACGATGATGTAAATTTCAATAATTAACGTTCAAATAAATTTCAACAGTTTAAAATAAATTTAAGGGCTATAGAAAATAAGGTGAATTTTTTAAAAATTGACAATGTTTTATGATAATTAACTATTATTCACACAAATTAAAAAAAAACATAGCATTCACAGAGATTTCAGCAATTTGCATTCACGTATATTCAAAAAATTTTGGTCATGTAAATTTCAGGTGTGCAATATTTGAAAGCCGAATCGGCTGAAATGCCTAAAAATATTACTGATTATTTTTGATGAATACACTTTCAAACGATTTTTTGGTTAATTTGTCTAATTTCGTTTTTTATGCACTAAATTAAAATGAATGAAAGTAATCTACTTTTTTTAAATAAAAAGAACAATTAGGGGAGAAGAAGAAGAAGAAGTAACGTTTATTATGAAATATGTGTAGTTTTTCATGACACATATGACATAAAAATCATCTTTATCGTTTTTATTGAGAAGTAAAATCGGTTTCAGCCTTTTCCTTCCCATGAAATTTCGTTGAAATATTTCAATTAATTAAATTAGTTTTTTCATAGTCCTCAAAACCAGTTGTCACAGATTGGAAAGATTTGCAAATTAGGTCTATATGGCAGTGATATGGAAGGAGATGAAGGGGAAAAAATTGGCAGTGGAAAAGAAATTAAAACTCTTAAAAATAAAAAGACGGGGCTAAAAAATCCCCCCTTTTTTTCCCTTTTCCGCACTCCAAGTGGCGAATTTGTTTTCATCTGGTGACTAATGAATATTGATCATCCACCATTAGTTTCTATTTGGTTCTTAAGTCTTATAAATGAGCAGAGTTGGACATTTAAAACGAACCTCGTGACGCACCCCTCCCCTTTTCCCTATTTTTTTCCCTTTTTTATATAATTCCCTCTGTAGTAATTGATGAAAAGTGCGAAAGGGAAAAAAGGAGTTATTGGTTCCGTGGGGGTCGTTCAATTATGAGAGTGGAAATAATTAGAAATAAAAAATTACGTATGCCAAATTCCAAAGAGTGTATTAAAATTGAACGGATAAATGTATTACACCTTCACCCAGAAATAATTTTTTGATCAGCTGTGTGAACAGTCTAGAGGAAAAACTACTTTTTCCCTTAAAGAAATTAGCTGCCACTGCGTAAAGTTAAAATTATCATAAATTTTAATTTGCACGTGAGGATAGGTTTTTTTTCGATTATCTGTCTTCATTAAGAATTGGCTTTTTTCGTCGCTTCCTCAGTGACCCCCCCTCCTTCTACCACCCACTCAAAAAATGCGGGTGTGGGGGCTTTCTTTTGTGGTGACATCGGAAATAATTTTTTCCACTCATTAATAATGGGGGAAAAAAGAAATCTTCTTTATCACTTCTTTAAATGAAGATATAAATGAATCACTGATAATGTATATAGATAGTTAATTCTTGAAGTGTCATTTTCTTCTCATAACTTTTCATGGTGACAAATCTCCTGCCATTCAAAAATTCGTCGATGGTTACGTTGCCTGACGTCTTCTAAAACCGGGAAGATCGTTTTTAATCATCACAATCAGTTTCATCGTCATATCTTGTTAATTGAACAAATGATAGCCTATGAAAATTAGAGACGGTGAAAGCTCTCTCCTTCGAATTCGATGATGAATAATTATGATGCATTCTGATACGATTCTTCGCGTTTTGAACATTCGAAACTTCGCGCATTGGAATACGATATTCAAGAACGATGTTTTTATCAAATTTTATAAGTAATTTGTTTAAAAATCTCCTCCACACGCAGCTTTTTAGCGGGTTTCAATAGATATTGAACCCGCTATTGCTTTTGGTTTTTCTGTCTGCCTGTCTATACGCAATAAAAAGGACAAGGTAAAGGTCTTCCGTAAATGCAATAATGATAGCTGTTGTTAACGTTGAAAACCTACCGAGTTACTTGAGAATTAGAGAGTTGCGGATTAGAGTGGAGAATTAGAGAGTGACGAATTAGAGGGTGGCGAATTAGAAAGTGGCAATTTAGAGAGTGAAGAATTAAAGAGTGGCGAGTTAGAGAGTGGTGAATTAGAGGGTGGCGATTTAGAGAGTTGCGGATTAGAGAGTTGCGAATTAATGTTAATTGAAACCCGCTAAATTTAAATATCGACCTTAGGCGATTTTCTTTCACTTGCTTGTTGAAAATAAATGCAAGACGTTTTCAAATTTGGAATTACATTTCTCTTCCACTAGGACGAACCTTGACGCTATTTTTTTGATCTTTAGATTTCTACTCACACGCGAGTTTCCACGCGTGAGTTTGTCATTCTATGGTGAGTACTATATATAATAAAAATGCGAAGTTTATAGATTTAAAAATATTCTTTCCCAGGTTTGTTCTCTATCTGACATAGTTCTCTTTGGTTTCAAAGGATTTCCTTATTTTCCCTTTCACATTGGGAAGTGTTCAAGTATTACGTAAGCAATATTTTGGCCATTTTATACCCCTCTCCCTCCTGGTAAGCAAAAATTAACATGGGCTAACATAGGAAAATAAGCACAACAGCAATGCCCTCTCTCCCCAAAGGTGCTTACGTAATACTTGAAACTCCTTTATAATTAAAGATTGAAAGCCAAATCATTAACAACCTTGAATAATATTGGAAAATTTAAAAAAGACCTAAAAAAAAATACTTAATAATGCAGATGTAAAAAAATTGAGAAAAATTAAATTTAAAAAAAGATGCGGAGAAAACGAGAGTATTAATGGAAATTTTCTTTCTTTCTTTCTTTCTTTTTCTTTTTTTCTTTTTTGTATGATAATGTCGAAAGCCGGTGTTCTTAATATTTAAATAAGTTCGGTCCCAAGTCCGTTATATCAAATGGTGCTTTTTGGGCCTTTTCTGGTGAGCCATGTTTTACCTTTTTTTTTCTTCTTTCTTTCTTTCTTTCTTTCTTTCTGCTTGTCTGTCTGTCCATTTAATTGTACTTAATGTAAAATACTAATATTAAGGGATGAATGAAGCAGTAAATAAAATTAAAATTGATATTAAAGGTGAGAAATATAGTCAGTCCTCACTTTGCGTCGTTCCGATATACACATATTTCAGCTCCACGATTAAATAACACTTTCTGCACTAACACGATTGACTTTTCAATAATTACGGCATGTTAACTATGAGTAGTAATCACATGAAGTATGCACTTCGCGACTAACGTGACTTCAGCTTGCACTTTGCACTCGAGAACAGAGTTGAACGATGTTTGATGGTTTATTTTAGAAAGTCCAATGTATAATTGTACCTATGTTTTATTTTTCGCTTGATAAATATATTTTTATAGAAGAAGAGTATTTCCTGTACGGGTCATAATTATTGAAACAACTCTTAGCTACCGCCCGACAAATGAGCGTCTTTCATATGTAATATATTATACTAATTAAGGTTTTCCTAATCTTTTTTTATCACTTCATCTCGGTAACATTTTATTGTTATTTTATTAGCTAGGTATTTTTTTCGATTTAATAAGCACTCTTGTATCAGATACATTATTAAATATTCATTATGTGTATAAATACAAACCTGTCCATAACAGTCTTGACAGGTATATCATATTCAACGTTGGTCTATAACAATAAATTTCCTGTAATTATAGGTTTTTCCGATCTCCTGAGTATTTTTATGGACACATTTCACAGTATAAACGTCTGTGATAAACTTATGAAAAGTTTCATATATACTTTTTTCCTACATATTAGATTACTTGCCCGATTTATACCTAAATACGTAGTCAAGGTACAAAAAAGCGGAATTACGTATTCACACGTATAAAAAGGTGGACTTGCGTATTCATGCGTATAAAAAAGGTGGCATTGCATAAATGTTTATTTTTTAATTTCGCTTTCAAAAACAGAATAATGAATAAGATGAAATGGGACCAATGCTTCTACACATAATGACAATACAGAAATTCAAATGTCTCTCCACAATAGGCGTACGCATAAAGTTCGTGAAGGGGGTCACAATTTTACAAGGGCGGTTACAGAGCTATAACTTCATATATTTATATGTATATATACAAAATTTCATCGCAATGAGAGTTTACAACTCCCATTATCCCTCTGGTTACGTTCGTACCTCTCTTCCACAAAATTTTGGCCTTAAATGCCACCTATGGGAATAGATGGCATGGAAATAGATGGCTATGGAAATAGATGGGAATAGATTTTCTCCCCTTTTCATGAAGGTTCCATCTTAGAAGGTTGAAGACGGTAAGAGATTTTGTCAAGTAATGAACGCTGATATTTGTGAAATTCTGATATTCACACGAATTTATAATATGCAATGTACGTAAATATGACAATGCTCATATTTGCCGTTACATCAGAATTTTTTTTTATCTTATTTTGTTTTATTTTGACAGTGACCTGCGTTTAAAGGGAACTCCAATAAAACGGGTAATAGTGTTGGCCTCTTCGTGTTCATTATAAACAAGTTTCACTGTATATTTTTTTTATAATCACGTGACACACAACTTACAAAATATCATTTTCAATGATTTTTCTGTTAATATATTTAGTTAATTATGCTCTTCTGTTTTAATTTATTTTTTATTAATTTTTTTTTCAATTTAATCATCCAGACCTGATCTGTTGTGTTTCTACGTCCTGTTATTTCCCTAATTTGTAAATAATTATTTCGGGCAGTACAGTATTTAAACCAAAAATTTAAACAAATAGTTTAGAAAGAAAAGATGTTTCAGAAGAGTGTAATTTCATATACAGTCCTTGATTGTCAAAAATCTGGCGGTAAATACTTTTTTAATATGCAGAGAAACGGCCGGGGGAACGGCTCATGCATTGCCGCAGTGTTTTCAATTTAAAACAAAGGGAAAAGTGTCATCTTTCGGTACAGAATCATCATCCCGCATTTTTAAGCGAGCCGACCCAGGAAACTCCAAAATGGAGGTGGCTATATTAAATTAAAGTGTGCGAAAAAGAGAGAAGTTGTCACATCAACGAACTTCTCCTGTACTCCGAATTTTTTCAGACATTTATTTTACTCTTCTCCGTCGACGACAAAATGTTACTTAGCAAACATCTAGGATGGAAGAGGCGCGCGCGAGAGAGAGAAAGAGAGGATGGAGGGAAAAAAAAATACCCCGGGTGAGGGAGAGAGACTAAAAAATGGAGGACCCTGGGTGGGGGAGAATTAGAAGAGAAGCGGTAATTAGTCAGGAGTCTGTCGTCATGGAGACCAGCCTCCTCTGCCCGTGGGGTAGGGAGCCGGGTCCGAGGGGTAGGGGAGTAGTGATGCCTAAGTCACAGGCTGGAGCGCTAATGGAAAAAAATTCCCTCGGATTAGGGAAATACAAAATGGTGGCTTTGTAAATTAAGCCTCGGGCCCAGGCGCTTCTCACACAGGCAGCTTGTCGCGAGAAAAAATGACTTTTTTTTTCCATTAATTCATATTTAGCGTGCATCAGCCGCTTCGCAACGTCTGTCGTCCCGTATAATTGTCTTCCTTTGTTTTCTACCATCTGACAATTATAATTTCGTCGAGATTTCGTCCCGAGGAAGACGTCACCTTTCCGCGGACAACATGAATCGATTGTTTACTTCCTCTATCTTAATCGTTCTTCATTTCTTTCCGACTTCCGCTTCCTTCAATTTGCGCTTCAGCCCTCCTTCAGAAGAAGTATGAGTAAGTGTTGTTTTTCACACATTCTATGTGAGGAATGATAACAGTGCCATGTGGCAGCTTCTCTGTGACGTGAAGTTGAAAACTGGTAGATGAGAGAGGATGGAGATGTGGAGGAGTAGGAGTGAAAAGAAGAAGATCTGGTGGTTATGCTCTTTTCCTTTGCCTAGAGGATTTAATAAGGAACCACATCGAGGTAAATCCCCACTAGACAGACCTAAAGTAAAATAAAATTGCTATCCCTCCCCTCTTTTGAATACATCTTAGTGACCTAAGTAACGATAATAAAGAAAGTGTGGACTCACGCGTATTTTAGGACCGCACTTCGGTACCCTCCTCTTCCTTTTCTGCTCTCAATCTTATTAATTATTCGTTGATATTTAGAGTAGTTTTGGACTAGTTTTCACTCGTGTATCTAGGTTTTCTGGAGTGAAAATTGTAGAGGAGATCCAAACAGCTCACTGACCGATTTGATGAACGGTTCTGCCAAATTAGCGGAACGAAATCATACACTGATCCGGTCAGAGATCGATTTCATTCACTTCTGGTGAATTTCAAACCATAATATTTAAGTTCTCTTGCTTTTGAAGGCGTAGTGACAACGACTTCAATATATTCTACGCGTCGCTTAGTTGTTCCGTATTTAAACAGGCCACTTCAGAGATTCTGATTCCCTTATAAATAAAAAGTTCATAAATTACCGTACAGAAGATGGGCGCCCACATAGGGGGTCCGAGCCCTACCAGCCTTTTAAAAATTGTATTTTCCCGAAACTGCTATGCATTTACTTTCAAAAGTTTTACAGTCACATTTTAAAATAAGACACTTTTTAGCTCATTACTAATTGTCAAGCAATATCAATTATTTTTGTAGCGTTTTGCTATCTTGTATAACTCTCTTAAAATTCTCGACAGCTTTGAGAAGGAGGTAATTTTTCTCAGCCACTCCCTCCCTAAAGTACTCGTTAATGTTTCTCAGCCCCCTCTACAAGTACTCGTATGGGTGCCCATGCTGCAGAACCTTACTGTACGGCAACTGTTACCATATAAAACATTGCATCTGCATCACACGGACCAAACGCTTTTAGAGCCACCATCCCCTCTGTTTTAACACATTCCCCACCTTTTTTTTTTTTCTTTTTTTAATTTTAGACCCTTGGGGTAGGGGAGATTAGTGCATCCACGTTGGTCGGTAAGGGGCGATGAAACCGCGTCTAAATTCAGACGCAAGCCCGTTTATTTGCGCTGAAAATTTCACAAGAGATTAATTATCTTACTAACATTTCCGCTGCTCGTTCTCCCCTTAAAAAAAATTAATATTTGAGATTTAATTTTTCTCCTGAGTGGAGCGAGTTTAATTTTGGAGAAAAAATTTGACGTTAAAAGCACGATTAAATATCAGAATTAATTTCCTCCATTAATTAGGGTACATTGAGTATATAGCGAACTCTGTCTATAGCGATTCTGGCTAGAACGATACATCTGTCTATAGCGATTCTGACTAGAACGATACATCTGTCTATAGCGACATTTTCCGTGGTTCGGCCAGATGTAGAGTGTATTAGTTTCACCCTAACTATAACGATGCACTATCTATAGTGCGATCTGTTTCTGGCCCACCGATTATCGTCATAAATAAACTTCACCGTAACGCAAATAATACTTCGTTGACAACATAACAGCAGTAACTGGAAATAACGATATAATTACATAATAATGACTGAAAATAAAGGATATATTTGATTTAGCTTGCAACGCTAATACACCTATTTATTGAGTATCGATTTTATGTAGCATCGGATCGGTTTATCATTTTTTTTTGGTCAATGTTTAATATTTAACAACAACATACAGATTTGCTAACACAGATCGAAGATGCTATTTTGTCAAACATGCTGTAGCATTAGAGTTATGAGGGGCAGTCTGCACAATCCTCTGAGTTCAGCCTTGTCTGTAAATACATAATCTACAATTATTATCTCCTTCCTATGATATATCGGACTCGCGTTTTTACGAATCCCAAATTTACGAACCATATTTTTTTACGAATTATTACGTTGGTCGCCAAAAGTGTACTAATGTAATAAATATGTAAAAAATAATGTAATAAATAAATGAAATATAGAGCTAATGTTAGTTTCCATTTATGAAGGTTTTGGGGTGCATATACTTCAGAGTTCGTTATATTTACAAATAGGGTCGTGTTGACAGCATGATTATTTATGTATGTGATAGCTAAGTTAACATGATGCATGTGTTTATCAAAAACAGTACCATGATGCATGTGTTTATCGAAAACAGTACCATGATGCATGTGTTTATCGAAAACAGTACCATGATGCATGTGCCACTTGCCCAATTACTCATATATTTTGTGCAATAGATTGTTTACCAATGTATACATTATTTTCATGAAAAAGCGTGTTCATTACTAAGTTTCTATCGCCATAATGAAATCGACAACTGCAAGTGATCGAAACTGAGTTTCAGAATTTAGAAAAAAAAATCATAAAAAAACTTGCCGTCAAAGATTCGATGTTTGTGACGTAACGTTCTCTGCCCTTAAACGAATTTCCCAAGAAAAGAAAACCTGAAAATGTGGAGGGGGGAAGATGCCTTTTAACTTTAGGAGCAGCGATTCTGGCAAAAATTATTCATCGCACTCCCTTATCGCTAGAGAATTGCTGATGAAGGCGATTTCCATCTGTGATTCGTAAAACGCACACTTAGAGTGTTCATTTCCGAACGTGGGGAGGGGCCTAGGAAACACTTCTGGAAGATTCTGGAAAATGCTTAATGGATGCATTATCTTCCGCCATTGGCTGACACCATTCTCAAGAGATCCTCCTTTGATATAGATATATATTCTCTTTGCTTAAATCTCGACATCCCGTTCGCGCAATCTGCGAGGAACTCTAGCAAATGCTGAGGTACTTGTAGATTGGTGTTTTAGGCGCAGAATTGATCTTTTGCTTTAAGCTTTTTCCTCTTTAGCATCTTCCTTCTTTTAAACTTACTTTGACGCAGAAGTCACCACCATTTATCTTCCGTTGTTTCCAGAATAGATTGTCGTATATGCTTTAAGAAGTTACTTGAATCACACGCTAATCATATAAATAGAGCTTGATGAAATGAGACAAGTAGTCAAAAAGATTATATGTAACTTTTAAAACACATATTATGCTCTCATTTCTTATTACTAAGACTGAAGATATCAATTTAAATAATAGTGCCTGCTTATATTCATCTTAATTTGTTGGAGAGAGAGAGGGGAGAGGGAGAGAGAAAAGAGAGAGAGACTTGTTTATTCTATGTGTTTGCTTAAATAATAAATTTTAAAATAATCAATTTAATTTGTTATTGCTTATCCTCTAAGTTCTTGATCTTTTTATTTCTAGGTGCGCCACCTGGCGGCATGATGTATGATTCTAACATGTACAGCACACCTTTATCTTTGCTTCAACTTCCACCTTCCGCGTTACCTGAAATCAGCAGTCGCTTAACTCAGTCAGGAAATTCGGTTGCCAGATTTTCTCAAGATGGTAAAGGTATCCCCGACCTGCGGAACATGGTTCCAGAAGCAGATTTCCAACAAGCAACGGAGGTTACCGTAGATGTAGGTTTCGTCTGCAAAAAATGTCACATGGTTTATCCGGCAGAAGTTCTTTGTCTGAACCATCAACGAGCATCTTGCTTTAACGCCAAGCCCATAGGTGAAATCAAGGCCATGTTGAAACTTGTCCAAAGTCATGTGGAGTGCAGGGCCTGTCGCGAACGATTCACGACGGTCGTAGACTTCAAGTTTCACTGCGACATGGATCGGCACGTCAAGAGGGTTCAAAAGATTCAACGGGAAAACTGTAGTAGTGTTGCCAACAGCAATAGTGGTATCAGCAACATGACAAATAACAACAACCTTACCAACAACGCACTAACTATGAATCCAGCATTTAAGTCCCAATTCGTTTCTTCTAACAACATTAATAAGAACGTTGTCTCTTCTAACCACTTTGACATGGTTGCATCAACGTCTTCACCAAATACTGTGCTGGCCCCTCTGACGAGCAACCAGCAACACCATCAGCACCAACAACAAATGGCGCTAAATTCCCAACAAGCAAACACCAACAGCGTCAACAACGGCGGAAATAATAACAATAATAACATGTTGTTCTTTGCTAAGAATGCGCTTGCAAATAGCGCACACACTATGGGCGCTCAAATGGGAATGGCTAGGAATGGTTTGCCAGATCTTAATCAATTGTTTTTTAATACTGGCATGGGAATGGGTATGGGCCTCGATTCGGAACTTTCTGACACCAAAAACAGCGCTTCTGCAGTGGGTTGCAGTGTAAGTATGGGTGATACAGGAGTCCCAATATCTTAAATATCACCGATATTAAAAACGCATACTTTTCTTTAATAAGGTTAAGGCCTCATGGCCCCAACCAGACTTTCCTATACCACGCATAATTTTAAGTTTCAGTTATCCCATTTAAGGATATATCAGTTTTTCTTTCAGAACCCGTGGTAGCGTTCGTGATTAGTTAATTCATGATTAAGGAATAAAGTCCCATATCACTTACCCTCCCCCGTAAAATATAAACTCGTATGTACAAGAAAACGCATGCTAGTGTAATTTTAAAATCATTATATTTTAGTTTATTTAATTAGAAAATCTTCTCTAAACTTCCCGACAAATGTAATTGATTTTATAGAATAACAAAAAATAAAACAATATTACATGGAATGCCTGCTGTAGCATACATATCTACTTAACACTCGCTGGAGGAATTATAAGAAGAAGAAGAACAACAACAACAAAAAAAAAGCAAACCTACTCACCAACTACACTTTAAGGTTGTAGGTATTGGCGAGTTCTCACCATTTGCTCATAAACTAAATACGTACTTTCACCCGAAAAGAGATATTTTAAGACATAATTTAGCTTAGTGTTACACCGAATGTTCGTCGAGAAACGTTTTCATGAAAAATGTGTTTTACGCATCATCTGCAACATACTTTCATCGCTACGATCATTCTATGATTATTGGGAAATGATTCCTCTTCTTGTCAAAGTTCATTGCAACACATTGAGACGATCTCCATGAATTAGAGTTCTGGAGAAAGGGATTGTTACATACAATCTCTGTGGCTTTCATCAGCTGATCAACCTTATCCTCTTGAGGTTAATGAGTACAATCACTTCTGTTTGGAACTGAACCAAAGCTAGTGTCGCCTAAACTTCGAATACTGATGTGGTGTTGAGAGTGGTGCTGCTGTTTTCTGTAGATATAGTTTTTTTGAAGTGTCACTTTGAACCTGTTGGAGCCTAGCTCAGAACAGGGAAATGATGGTGTGACAACACCAACAGAACACAAGCCTCGCAAAGCCTTGTTCCTCGGTTGGGGGGAAGAGGTAAAAAATAAACTGCTGATGACGCAAACAAACAAAAAATCATGTTCCTATAAGCATAAACCAAAGCTCCAAGTTCCTGAATTTTTTCTACATCGAACGTTATGAATTAGAAACTAAGAAAATTAAAAAGCTTTAAAAAAATATTTAAAAAAAAAAAAAAAAAAAAAAAATGTTTTTCCTGACGTGTGAATGTGTGTAATGTACTCGTTAAACAAAGAAAAACAGAAATTCGCTGATTCGCTGCTGTTTTTTTCCCATGTGTGTGTGTGTGTGTGAAGTTAGCAGATTTTAGAACAACTTTGTTACATTGCATGTGCCACTGTGAGTGGCATCACTTTTTTTTTCCGAAGGAAAAAAGAAATTCCTTATTCATGATTCGTATTTGAGATTCGGGATCAGATTTGCGGGACGGGATTTTAGAATAATTTTAACATTTTTAATACATGATTCCTCCCCCCGTTTTTAGATGTAGAGATATATATATATGAATATCAGGTTTTAAACTATATGGTTCTAAATTTTATTATTTTTTTTTTATGAGCGATGAGATGAAAAAATGAGATCATATTTTATTTTACTAGATTATGAAAATTAATTGAAATTATAGTAGTTTAATTTAAAAAAACCTTTCTCTATTTTTAAAAATAGGGCACTCTATTTTTATTTTTCCCAGATCGCAAATCGAACACTTTTCAGGGCGCAACGGTTTCTCGCCAACTGGCGCGTAACCCACTGCCACGTGCTGTTTTGGTGATTCCTGAAAGTTGAGAAGTGATTTTTCCTTCATCTTTCCTCTTGAAGGAAATTGTAAATAAACAGTTTCAAAATACTACTACGAAGTTCACAGACATTCATTCTACATTTAGAGAAGGAAAATGCAATTCTGAATGTTTCGAACTGAAATTCGAAATTGATCACTGATTTCTGAGCTCACTGTTTATTATTATATAATAAGTCTATAATATGAGAAATGTAGTTCGACCCTTTTCCGATAGAAGGCAGCATCTGCCTTAAAAGGATTCGAAAATATCCCCCAAATAGATTCCACCCCAGAAACTCGGGGTGAAAAAAAGTCCCCCTCCTCTAGCGACAACAAAAATGGGTTGGAGGAACTAAATTTTTGTGAGCAAATCAAACCCCCCATTTAGCTCTTGTCCTTGCCACTATAACTGCAGATATATCTGATAAATCTGCAGTTACATTGCCGATTGGAATAAAGCTGGAGGACTGGAGTAAATTTTACACCTAGCCCCTCTTGTGCCGCAATGGAATTTAAAGATTCTCAATTTTGATTTTAAACTGGATAGTTAACTGAATGGGTTAAGCGTGTGAAGTCAGAATGAACTGTTCAGATCGATCATCTAATCATCAACCGAAGGTTTCAGCAGGATTGAAAAAAATGCAGAATCACAAATTCTCATGTCCTGAAACTGATCATATTGGACACCAAATTTATCACCAAATGGTCATATATCTTCTAGTGGTATTCTTCTCATGTGTCTAGTAGTGTAGCAAAGGGGTGTGGGAAAGAGTGGTCGCTCAGGGCGCCACAATTCGGGGGCGGCAATTAGCTTTTAAAACAAAAAAATTATTTGTTATGTTTTGTTTTCAAATTGGGAGGGGGCGGCAAAATATTTAGCTACGACACTGCGGGTGTCCACGATGATTCAGTGAAGTCTCAGTTAAGGAATAAGAAATCACAAAGTGGAGATTACACTCATATTTCTTAGAGTAATTGATATTCATAATTATCCGTTTTCGACACATGTCGAATGAAACGTTTGGAAAAATGAAAGGTAGCAGAGTCAATATCATACAGCAACACGTTTAACTGGCGGTTGCTCATTGATGATACAAGTCATTCAGAATTGCATTTTGTTTATTCAGAACATTGCCCAAAATTTGAACTTTTTATTTGAAACGTACATATGCGCAAACACAGACACCAGATACTCTAAAACCGTTTCCCCGTGAACAAACTGCTCCTTTACCTACAACTCTCCCCAGTTTGGGGAGGCATTACAGTTCCTATGTTCGCGGGGCGGTGAAACCTTGTATTATATTGTTCCCATAACACCTACACACAACACATACAAAGATGCAGTCCAATAGCATTTTGATGATTATTTACAACATACCTTTGGGCAATGGGTGATTTTATCACAGAGTGGTTGTTCCGAATTCTGGTAAATTCTGTAACATTGAAGAGAGCCTTGTTCCCTCTTAGTACAAAAGAAAATTATTGTAATTCTCCTTTTCTTTGATATTATTACCAAGTGTTTTTTAAAGTTTTATCTTAAATTGTATTTTGTCACTTCCTTATTGCAGGCGAGGTTTATTTCGTCTGCTAACATTGTTTTATCATAGTGATCCTCCCTTCTGTCCTCATGCAAATCTGTAATGGATTTGATGCTTTATCAGCCACTGTTGTGTATGAGCTATTTGCTCCAGCAAATCTCTCAAAAGACAGCTATTGCCCAGGATACTGAACAACCACGCTAACCACTTTCGACAATACGCAATCACATCAGATACACACACATAATACACACACACATATACAATGATACCATAAACACATTTTCCATCGTCTCGCTCTACAATTCGTCTGGCAACCTGTGGTCAAACTATGGCAGACAACGGCGTGTGAGGGTGAGCTATATATATATACGAAGCATAGCATATTATAAAATATATGTGTGTGTGATCTGTGTTGACTTCGTCACGTGTTATTAGGGCGGGCTGGCCTGGCCCGCCGGTACAGCCGAAGACCCCACAAAGGGATTTGGTGCAGGCAAAATAGAGACAGGCCACATCCTATACCATGTTCACTATGTACTTAAAAATAAAAAAAAGAAAAAAATTCGACCATGACTATATATATCCTTTTAAAAGCGTTATTTCCCGATCCTGTGTAAAATTTAGTATCTTCCGCAGAATTTTCTAAGAAACGCTGGAGATCTATCCTTGGGTGTTTGATACAGAAATGCTGAAGCAATTTGCTCCATCACTGTGACGTAACAACCTCATCATTATCATTTTCTTGTGTACTGATTATGATTCCCATAATTATGCTACTATTGATTTGTATATGTCCTTAAGATTGATACACTCGCACTTAGTAAAGTTATCAACGTTGAACAGTTGGTTATGTTTTCGTGGATTTGTGATGTTACTGGAAGAAATACCCAGCTTCATGATCAGTTACTGTAGACGACTGTGCAATAGAAGTTAACGTTGGTTTTGTTTGGTCAAAGATTTACTTGGACTGGTTTCTTGTTGCTCCGTACAATTTTTGCTACGATTGTGAGAGGTTTATGTTTGTAAAACTGCTCAAAAGCATCACACGCATCCTTTCTCTTCAACCGATGTTCTCAGTTGCTGTCCTATTCTTTTTATGTACACGAATCTATTATTTAATTGACTAACAAGAACATTTTATGCTCTTATTTATTTTATTCCAAATAAACAATTTCTGATGGGATATCTCTGAAAATGTGTCATCTTTCTTTGACTTCAGAATACACCAACAGCGTTTACCGTCATTAAACCTACTCTCGTTTCACACATACTTCTATTACTTCATGGCCTTTACTAGCAGCGTAACCGTGGGCTCTTCACCATTAGCGATTTTGCAAAAACAAACTTTTACATCATGTATAAAAAGCAAAGCATCTTTAATGCAAATATCTTATGAAGGCTTCAAGATTTTATTAACGAGCCTTCTTTAAAATAAATCTTTCATATTTATAGTCAATATAAGAAGGCCGTTTAAAATCAGGAGGACATTTTCGATTGTCTTCAATTACAGATATTGTTTATCTCTATAGACAATTCTTTAAAATAAATCTTATATATTTATAGTCAATATAAGAAGGCCGTTTAAAATCAGGAGGACATTTTCGATTGTCTTCAATTACAGGTATTGTTTATCTCTATAGACATTTCAAGATCTTATCAACGAGAATTCTTTAAAATAAATCTTATATATTTATAGTCAGGACAAGGGGGTCGTTTGAAATCAGGATGATATTTTCGATTATCTTCAATTACAGATATTGTTTATCTCTATAGATATTTCAAGGTCTTAGTAACGGGCCCTCCTTAAAATAAATCTTACATATTTACAGTCAGTACAAGAGGGTCGTTTGAAATCAGGAGGACATTTTCGATTATCTTCAATTGCAGATATTGCTTATCTTCAATTGTAGATATTGCTTATCTTCAATTGCAGATATTGTTTATCTTCATATACATATATTTCATCTTTCACACTGAATAGAAGCATCTCATTTAAATAGTAATATAAATTCAATTAAGTTGAGTTAAATCACCGTGTAAATTTTACAAAATAATGATTTAAATTTGAATTATAATTTTATTATTATTTTATATTCATATTTTATTTAAAATTAATTCATAATTAAAGTTTTAATTTAAATTCCATTAAATAATTTAATAAAAGCTATATATCTCATAACTTCAAATTTAGCCACATTCTGAAAATAGTAACAAGAGTTACTATTAATTATTACTAAATTTTATAAATTAATATTTTCAAAAAAGAACGTTAACGTCTATCCTAAATATTAGCATAAAATATGTGAAAAGCATATTTCAAGAACAAATTTTTTAAACGCAGTGAAATTTGAAATTAAACAAAATTTCGTTCGATGGCTTAACTGATGGAGAAACTGCACAACAAACAGATTAATTGAGAGGAGGCTGCCTGCTTAACGTGACCTTCGACTCCGCCATATTTACGTTAAGCTTACTACCATTTTACAATCAAGCATATTAAGAATTGAACACAGCCCTAAGAATTCTGAGGTCATGAAGGTCACTGGTACATCACAGGCGCATTAAATTTCCGAATAGTCTCAAGAATGAAGGAATAGGATGCTTTGGACAAAGTTTACTAATATAATTAACTATACTCGTGGCAAAGCTAACGTGATATACTGATAAGGCACAGAGCAGTATGATTTCGCCAGTGCAATATAGTTCGCCCTTTCTTACGTTAACAGAGTTAATAGAAGATACATTTTGTACATAAAACATTAAAATAATGCTCAAATACATAAAACATAGGCATGTTTGTGTAATTAAAATCGGGTATTTATTAAATTTAGGAAAAAGACTCATTATAGCAAGCGCTGACGTCATTCAAGTAACTGACCACTCAGAGGACTTCGTTTGCTTGGCGAGAAATTTGGCGCCTGGAATTTTGGCAACCGCGTTTTTCTGCATTCCAAATTAGGCGATAAATAGCCTAATAACGTTGAGGGCTATCTCATTTTTCGCCAATTTGCGAATGAATACTTGTTGCACGGGCGTGAATAAGTCGTCGCAGCCTTAAGAGTGTACCAGGATGCTTTGCTGCGAGTATAGTACATTCTATTATCATCGCATAGGTGCGCGCTCACACACGCGTATATTCCATGTTACTGACACACATATTTACTTACACACTTTCATCTACATACGCACTTTTAAATACTTAATTAAATTATTATTATTACTATTATTTTATAAAGCAAGACAAGCTTTCGAGTCAGGATATGGTAAAATTATTTAATAACATTATAGCGGTATTAGAAGCTAGCAGTGCAGGACAGAGAAAATATACCTAAATTCGAACGCTATAAAATAATACTTTAATAATCTCGTTTTGACAAAACCCAGAAGCTTTGAAAACACGAGCGCATGACTTCTTATTATTGTTCCTTCTTCTCGGAAAAAAGTTAAAAAATACGAAATGTAATAAAATAAAATGTTTGGTTTCCACGCGTTAAGGTGGTAGCAAAACAGGACCCCTATAGAATCTAAACCAAAGGCGAAAGATGATATAACCTAGGTGCAAAATGTCACTCATCGACCATATCTAGTTTTATACTGATTTTTATTGTGGTTGTGACGCGTTGGAGCTGGGCGTACTCTTTTTAGTTGCTTCTGGTGTACCTTCAATTTTAAAAGCTGGTTTTAATCTGTCCAAATTATGTTTGTCGGTTTTCCTTTTATATCTAATTTATAAAATTTGTCAGTACGATGAAGTACTTGAAACGGACCTGCGTCCGGTTGTGTTAAAGGCTTACGCACTAGGTTTCGTCTAACAAATACTTGTGTCGTTTTCTGTAAATCAGCGTGGACGAAAGTCCTTCTTGGTAGACCTCTGGTCGTCGGTACAAGCTGTAAGTTTTGCATGCGAGCACGTAATTTCGCTACGAATGCTGGACGTGTCAAATCATTTTGCGAAGATTGAAACAGTTCACCAGGTAAGGCAAGGTAGTACCATATATCATCCCGGCTGCTGAAGTATTCAGATCCTCGCATACTGCTGTTCGTAGTCCAAGTAAAACGATGGGAAGTATGTCAAACCACTTACCAGTATTATAACACATGAGTGCAGTCTTTAAGTACCTGTGGAACTGTTCCACGAGACCGTTTGCAACGGGATGGTACGCAGTGGTCCTAGTTTTATATATACCGAGAAAGCGTGATGGACAATGAAAAGGGTTATTTTCAAGATATCTACCCTGGTCCGTTGTGATTTGAATGGGTATTCCGAATCTCGAGATCCATCGTCTGTAAAAAGTTTCTGCTATAGTTTCGGCAGTTTGATCTACCATCGGGTGTGCTTCTGGCAATCTGCTGAATCAGTCCACACATGTGAGAACATAGCGAAAACCAGAAGAAAGTGGCAGGGATCCAACAATGTCTATATGGACGTGAGAAAATCTGTCAGAAGGCAGTGGAAACACTCCCCACGAGGTCTTCGTGTGTTTATGAACTTTAGAGCGCTGACAACTGTCGCAAGATTTGACCCACGAGGCCACATCTTTAGGTATAGTATTCCAAATAAATCTTTGTTTTATTAGCTTTGTTGTAGCTTTGATGGCGGGGTGCGCTAAATTGTGCAGAGCTAGAAACACTTCCCTACGACATTCAGGCGGCATGAAAGGATGGACTCTCCGACCTGATATATGGCATATTAATGTTACTTCACCTAGTATTGATTCCATGGGTTGTAGTTGCAAACCAGTGTTGGATACGCGTGGCTAAGGAATGATCGTTGCGCTGGTCGTTAGCCATTTTTTCGTAATCAATATTGCCAGACAATTCAATCGCTACAATGCGAGATAACGCACCTACAATTGTGTTTCTGTCACCTTCAATGTACTTAATGTCAGTGGTAAACTATCCAATGAAATCCATATGGCGCTATTGTCTAGGTGTATGTTTATCGTGCGATTGTTTAAAAATAAAACTTACAGGTTTATGATCTGACCAGACTTTAAAAATCCTGACTTCTAACATGTGGCGAAAATACGTAATCGTACAATATATACTTAAAAGTTCTTGGTCAAAAGTACTGTATTTTTTTTCGGCATCATTTAATTTGCGAGAAAAGATGCCAAAGGTTGAGTAACGCCATCAGCAAATTGTTGTAGCACCGCTCCTAAGGCTATTTCGGACGCATCAACTATGACAGAAAGCTTTACGTCCTGCTTGGGAAATACCAATGTCGTGGCTTTAGTGATCATGTCTTTACATTTTTGGAACGCGGTGTTGCACTCATCAGACCCAACTAATGCAGTTCTATGTTTCTGTTTCTTACCCTTTCTCATACTGTGCAATGGCGCCTGCATTTGAGCAGCATCATGAAAAAAACGACGGAAAAAATGTATTATTGTGAGAAATTTTCGTAATTCTGCAATATTCGTCGGCAGTAGATAATTTATAATTTCTTTTACCTTATCCGGAATCGGAGAGACTCACTTTGATGAATTTCGCAGCCTAATTGACCTTTGTTTGCGTTTAGAACTAGTCCGTATTCGTTTAAACATTTGAAAACATTTTACTAGGTCTTGTTGATGTTGCTCTGGCGTTTCGGATGCAACTGGGATATCATCAATATAAACATAGCAATTACTGATATCTCGGAAGATCATATCAATATGGCGCTGAAATGTCTGACAAGGGAACCTCGCAAACTTTGAGAGCTCGATTTTTCTGAATTTCGGTTTATAGGCCAATATGACCGAGTAGATGAAAGATCCAAAATCAAATTTGGCCCAATCGACCTGGGGGTCAAGCTACGGCCCACTGAAAATAGAGCTCAACCTAGGATGATGCTTCGCTGCATCACAGGTGAAAACAGTGTTTTGGCATGCTGGGCAAGAATTAAGCGCCAAACGTTATCGTAGAAAAAATAATACATATGAACAAAATATAGCACATATTTATAATAGTCACTTTAGCTGTATCTGAAATAATTATACACTGTGTTTTTTCTGGTGTAAAAGTAAAAAGTATTTGAAGTTTTTACCTTACTTTGTCATAACTGACAAACTTTGAGATAATTTTTGGTGAAGAACTAGAAAAAGAAGTCTTGTACGTAAATCAGTCTTGAATAAATAAGGCGCGATCCTTCAATTTTCAAATCAGTAGTAATCATCACTTGCCTGCGCTTTCATCACTTTTGACCTTTTTAATTTTTTTTGTTGGAAAGTGTGCAATTTCAAGCCTCATTTGTCACCATGTCTTCCTTTTCCACCATATCAACATACTTGTTTCGCGTTGTTTGTGAAAAATACACAAAGCAAGCCGATTTTGTATCAGATTATAAGATGGATATTGAGAAAGAAATATTTACATTTGCCAAAACTTTGATAAGTGGGTTAACACACGAAATGAATGATGAGAATACACTTGATATTTGTTTAAATGAAATGAAGTAGGATGCAATACAGGGTAATGAAATAAATGATGAGGAATGGGATGAACAAACTAATTTGCCGTCACGCGTAACTTTTACATTAGAACACATGAAAAGAGTAGTTGCGTTTGCATGGAGTGGGTCAGGAAATCTACGTTCATTGAAAAGCATACAGCATCGCTTTAAAGACACCACGCTTTCACATAGACAAATTTATCACTTTCGGGATTACATTGCTTCCCCGGGTACAAGATGTGAGAAACTGTTACGGATGAAAGATGAAGTATTTGAGAAGTTTAAAAATGTCCGGGAACATGCTTTATTAACAATTCACGATGCCAATTTAAAGTTATAGTTTCTGAACATTGCAATGAGAGAAAACCTCACAACTTTAGCGCAAGTGATAGTTTTATATTAAAAATTAAAAAAGAGCGTGGCATAAAAAGTAGAAGAGTCACCAAGTTTGTTACGCATGAACGTGCTATGCACACAACAGCTTTGGAAGATAGATCAATAGAATTCGTCCACATGGTTACAGATGCAATGAGCAACTATTCTTTTGATGAGGTTTTAAACACTGACCACAGCGGATTCACTAAAGAACTGGCATCTACAGCGCACTCTGTCGATTAAAGGGGAAAAGCACACTCCGAGTACCATTCAATCTTCTTACACCGTATCTCGTTCCGTAACAATTCAACCTATAATTTCTGCTGCTGGACAATTATTGCCACAATTTCTGCTCATCCATGAGGACCAATGGGTGTCTTGGGTCCATGTGTATAGGGAAAATTATTTAGACCCCCTAATGTTATTCTGGAATGTTCCAAATGTGGTAAAACCTTTACCGAAGTACATGAGGTGTTCCTCAGCGAAGTACTCAAACCAGGCATAACATCACAAGTTCTACTAATCATGGATTCGTGGATAGGTCAAATGGACGAAAATATATTTGATGATGCATTTAGTCAAGCCAGTCTTTCAGAGCAATCGAAATTAATGATTATACCACCTGGAGCGAACACCCCTCATACAGCCATGAGAGTATATTTCTTTCTTCAATGGAAATATTTCGCTAAACGCTTAACACGATTTTGCCTTTTGCATTATTATGAGCATATAATCTTATCAGAAAGTCATAACATCACAAAATTACATTCGCATATTCACAATCAAATCTTTCCTAAAATTCCATAATATGATAATCTATGATTAGTAGAAATTAACGTAGCCTATATCCAAGCCTAAAAAATTCTTCAAGTTGCAAGAAATTCGTTTTAATTTCACGGACTAAGTGTGTCACGAAATAGACTGCGATGGCAGCTCATTCATTTGTTGAAGTCATTGCTCAAAATTATTATGCTTTTCTCATTTTTTATTGATTTTCATTTCCATTAAAAGCGTTTTAGGTTCATCACAGCCAAGAGCGCAGTTATAACTCTGGCAACCCCGCAGTTAGGGAACTCAAATTTTTTTTCATATCTACATAAATTCATTTTCATACATAAATACTTCATATTCATAATTCAAATCAGTTTCATATGTAAATACTCTATATTCATAATTCAAATCAGTTTCATATGTAAATACTCTATATTCATAATTCAAATCAGTTCCATATGTCAATATTTCAGTGCTAAATAATTTTAATTGATTTTGGAAAGTGTCTCTAAAATGATTTGCAAAGAACCCTCAGCTTTTCCGATGCGCCAGGACTTCACTTCTACGCTAAACTTCTAACGTGAATAAAAGTAACTCGCAGTAAAACTTTTGGCGCTTAATGCCCAGCACGCCAAAACGTTGTTTTTACCTATCATACAGCGAAGCATCATCGTAGGATGAGCTCTAT
>QLNU02014802.1:163954480-163974332 GCA_006491805.2 Dysdera silvatica | reverse complement strand
CTGACGAAAAATTAAATCTTTTAAAAATGGTCAAGCAACCTGCATTGGACCACTTCATATGAATTGAGCTGACAATCAAATTTTTGAACGATTAGTTGAGGCTCGAGCCCCTCTGCCCCTATATTTCCCCATAGATAGAGCCCCTTTTACACACGCCACTGAACGTGTCTATTACCTTCTGGTTTGCACTTTTATATCCATTTTTGTATAATGAGCTATCTGAAATGAAACGATTGACAAACGTTCCCTCAGTACCCTCGCATGTTTGCACACACATTCTGACCAACTGGGTCTATAACTCAGACACTGGCGTACTCAGAGGGGGTGTTGATGGGGGTTGTGGCCCCCATTGCGATTAAATTTTGCATATGCACATATGAATTTATGGAATTTTAGATCTTAACCCCCCCTGGAAGCCTGTAACCCCTCCGTTATGAACTTTCTGCGTACGCCTATGGATTTCGACCACCGAGTGCAATAAGGATGGCCACATTATTTCTGTAAGTAAGGGGACGGTAGGAGCGGCTTAGCACCCCTATAAAAAAATTAGGCACCCCTGGCTAGAAAAATGAAAATTATAAATAAATAATAGGTGCGGCAACTTTAAGGTGGTGGCCATAGAACTTCTCCCCTAGAATTCACCAGGCTGTAGCCAGGATGGTGAGCAGCTTGGAGCAAAATAAAGGGCACATAGGGCACAGGATACCCTGGGATTGTTCTATATATATATATAAATAGCTCGATGGGGCAAGTGGGGCCTTGCCCCTGCTTGCCCCGATTAGGCTACATGACAATTTCTACGCCAATGACTCTACTTCTCGTTACGCAACTGCATATGTCATACTACATTCAAATACTGTCAATAAGGGATTATAACGTAACTGGCCATTGGAAAATTCTAAAAAATGCAGAAGTGTCCGTTTAAGAAAGGTTTAACGTGACATCCGAACCATGGTATATTTCAAACACAACCAGGATTTCAGTCCATAGAAGTGAGTGCCAAGATGAAAGAGGATCTTAAAGCGGAAATATTTATTAAATGCATTTAGATCTCACAAAATAATGCCCGGTTTGGCGAGTTACTTTGTGTTCTTCTGGCGGAAGGACAGCAGGGGCCGAGCTGCACCGGGATCCGCAGTTTTCCGAACTCTTCTGCTGTGGAAAACAAACCCCAAAAGACGATGGGTAGAAAAATGGCATGACCCCTACGACACTATTGTGAGTCAAGCTTGTGTTAATGGATCGATAAACGAATGCATTACCACAGAGCCAACGTGGGGCATCGGATACATTTTTCCGTGGGATTAAAACCTCTTGGTATCTACGAAACAACCCCCCGAACTACGGCTCATTCATTCATTATAACGCATTTGTTAATACTATATTCAGTTTTTAATTAAAATTCAGAAAGGGAGAGAGAGAAAGAAAGAAAGGAAGGGAAAGAGAAAGAAAGGAAGGAATAGGAGAGAAAGAAAGAAAGGAAGAGAGAAAGAGAGAGAGAGAGAGAGAGAGAGAAAGAAAGAAAGAACGCTTACCTGTGCTGACTGTAGTCCCATAGCTGGCTCTCCAGGCCTTAAAAGGATTAGATTCCTCGGAAAATTGTAGGACAAGGGGCAGTATGATTTTTGTTGTTTTTGCATTGTACAACGCAAACCAACAATTTTGTTCAACGATTGTCCAATTCAATTCAATTCCAATCAATTCAAACAATTCAATCCAATTCAACTCAATTCCAATCAACGATTTTGTACCTCAACGAAATTAACACTGTAGAGGAGCTTTGTGACTATGTTGAAAATGGAGGCTATTCGAGTTGAATCAAATATAGCTTCAGCTGGAACCTTTGTGAAGTGTTTTAAATGAATAATTCCAAAGTAAAAAACAGGAACCCGTATTTATTTTTAAAACAATGGCACTCCTATCCTGTTGATTGCCTGTTCATTATAAAAATATGCGAGTCTAATATGTACTATAAGAGGCGCCGAACTTCTGAACTGGTATATTTAGTATTTTCGACTACCCGACAGTTCCGATTTAACGACGTAGGCTCGGACCAGCTGATTCGGATGATTGATGGATAATACTCGTAGAGGCTCAACCGTGTATCAAATATTTCATTCATAAATTGCCATTTTTTGAATGATTTTATTACGCTTCTGTGTTGATATTATTTTGAACAAAATTTCATTGAATAAGAGTTAGGCCGCGGGAGTGAGCTTTGGGATATAGGGGACGCTGGAAAAATAAGTTCATGGAATGGATTAGCTAGGAAGTTCAATTTTAATGGTCTATGGACGAAGAGGTCAAACGAAGCTATCCATAGAACAAACATGTAAATATCTTTAAAAGGAGGTTGCAGAAACTCTGATTTAATGGAAGTATTTTTACGTAATCATCCGTTGTGTTAAGCAACTTTTCTTTAGGAAGAACATATGCAAACAATTTGGATACAGTAATCATGGCAAGAATGTCACAGAAGCAGTGAAATACCGTCATTTAACGTACATGTTTTGTCCATGTCTGCCTGGACAGCTGTGAGTAAAGACAAGGTCCGACAAAGACAGCACTGACCGGAAGTTTATAATCAACAAGTATATAGTTTTTGCAAAATGCATATAAGTAGCAGACCTTGGAGAGCACTTCATTCAAAAGCAGATTGATAAGCATCGAGAATGCTAATTATTAATGATAGTGCTTATATTTAAGCTGCATGCTTTTAATTGCAAATTATTAATTATTTGATTTATTATTTTTTTTTTGTCTGTAAAATGTAAAGGTTGTCGATTGAAAACGTTTACCAATTGCTCCTTATTAATTTCTTTACTGTTTTAATAAGTATGCCTACTGTTATCGAAATGCAATTTAGGTCAGGTGGCATGGATTATTTCTAACTGCTTTCTCAATCTAACTTTCATTAATAATAGTCACTGGTAATAAAAATGAACGAATTATAATACTAATAACTTCTGATTGCTGAAATTAATTAAGATGTTTTGTTTTCTTATGTGTGAAAATAGCGGGCTATTTTGCAAGATGATGGCAATTTGAAATGATTTGCAAGATGATGGCAACCAGGACGCCTGAACTCATCAAGAACTTCTTAAGCGCTTCTACTCATATGCTTATGTTTTTGTCAATGCAAATTTGTGGCGTGTTCGTTTATTAGATGTAACATAGGAATAATAATAAATAAGAATTTTGCATAGAATTCCTTTATTTTGGTCCATACAGATCCATCCTTGTTAATTGTGAGGTGTCTATTACAAGTGTCGTAATTGTGAGGTGTCCATTACAAGTGTCGTAATTGTGAGGTGTCTATTACAAGTGTCGTAATTGTAAGGTGTTTATTACAGTGTCGTAATTGTGAGGTGTCTATTACAAGTGTCGTAATTGTAAGGTGTTTATTACATGTGTCGTAATTGTGAGGTGTCTATTACAAGTGTGATAATCGTTAATTGAACGAAATGAACAATTTTTTCCGTCGATCATGAACGAGAAGGTTCGTTCCGTGATTTAATCTTTGAGCGATTTGGCGCACTACCAGTGTCTGTATACGTATACAGTAAGACCTCTCTTAATGACCACCTCCGTTTAGCGACCACGCTCTTAACGACCACCTTTCCGGAAAACGGATTTCCTGCCTCCGATAGACCCAATGCTAAATTTACCTCCATTCAAAGACGTATCCTCTGAGCGACCACCTTTTCACGGAACCGATGGTGGCCGCTTAAGGGAGGTTTTACTGTATTCACATAGATTTTGCATTTATTTCAATTACGATTGACAGTATATTATATACAATTTGATTATTTTGTTTTTATAGAATTTCATAAGCTTTATAATCTTTTCATAAGTTTACGCTTTTAACGGAATATTTTTTATAAGCAGATTTTTTATAAGAGTTTATCGTTTTATACTCACCCTTTGTATGTACATTGTTTTGTATGCTTATCCGTTTAATAAGAATATTATTTTTATAAGCATATCATTTTTGAAAGCGTTTCATATTTGCAAGCTTATATTTTTGTAATCGTAACATTTATACGACAATTATTTTTTTGTAAGCTTGTTCTTTTATAGGAATGGTGATTTTATAAGCACGTTGTAAGCCTATTCAATGTTTAGTTCTGGGTTGGTGACGGTTCAACGATCCAATGGCCCAGTGATTCGTTGACTATGATCACAGCTGTCGAACTTAATGACCTGGGTTCGATTTCCAACAAGCACAGTTGTGTAAAAACATATTGTGATTCGGTGGCCACACTAAGCCGCTGATATCGTTGCATGTTACCCACCCTGCGGGGTTTTACTTATAAAATATAAGCAAGTGATTTATGACGCAAAGACTGTATTGGTCAGGCAGTCCTAAGACGTACAGCTTCTAGAGAGATCGGAAGTCTTGTTTCCTCAGGAAATAACCCCCTAAATACTCATTAGTACAAAAAAGGAAAAATTTCACACCAACTATATCCAAACTAAGGTTTTCTTTCACTATAGGCAAACGCGGTACCACAGCTTTAACGTTGGGTGAGGTCAATGTTTTAGAAAATGCGGGACGCGAGAGCCCATCAAATGGGCCGCAGAATATCTAGGAAAAAATAATAAAATAATACATTTTATATCATATAGTAGCCAGGCTGGGCACAGAGGGGCTGAGTCCTCCGTGGAAAATATTTTTTCTCAAAATAAATTATTGTAGAATTTTGTTTTGTATAGTATGTACGCGACAACTGAAATCTGTTCTTTGACGTTAAGAATGTGTTCAAGAACGCTTACTCAGAGATCTCATAAAGCTCGCACTGCTCACTGTAGTCCGGGGTTTGGTTCCCTAGGCCTTAAGAGGTTCGGATTCCTCGGAAAACTGTAGGTCCAAAAGACTTGGATTCCTTGGAAAATTTTAAGTCCAGAAGTTTGGATTCCTCGGAAAATTGTAGGTCCAGAGGTTCGGATTCCTCGGAAAACAGTAGGTCCCGGCGCAGCATGACCACTGTAGTCTTTGAGCCGTAAAACCACAAACAAACAATAAGAATGCGTTCAAAATAGATTTCTAAGCTGGATCATACGTACATCATGTTTCTTTTACAGAAGCCCAGGTCTCCATCTGCTCTATGGTAAGGGTAAGGGAATTGACGTATTTTAGTATACCTCTATAACTATTCAATGCAAAATTTTGTAATAATTTTATTCATGAATGCTATTATATTAGTATTATTAAACATATTAATAAAATATATCAGGGCATTAAGGAATTCTAAGCTTCTTGTAGCTTTCTGAGCCCTCCCTGTAACTTTCTGAGCCATCCCTGTAACTTTCTGAGCCCTCACTGTAACTTCCAGAGCACCCTCCACTCGTTAAAAGCCTCTAGCTACGGCCTGGTACCACAGACTCCAAAAGCTATCCGTAAGGAGTAAAAATTCGACGCGAATAAAATATATATATATATTTTTTTTCAAATTGACATGGGTGTCCAAGAAATTCAAGAAATCTATATTAGATAGTAAAAACCTGGTACTGGTTGCTTTTAATACTTTATAATAATACACAAAATAGACCTATGCACAGAGTTTAAAAAAACTGTGGAAGGGTAGATGGAAATGGGGGTAGGTTTGATAGACATTTTTCTTCTAAGGAATTTGTAATAATATCTTTTAAATGGGGCGGTTTAATCCCTAATCCCCCCCCTCTCGTGTGCACGACCTTTTCACAAAATACAGATACGCGCGTAGTTAGCTTATAACTGACAGTAATCTCAGTAGGACCTAATATTATGAACCAGAGTTAACCCCAATTTCAGTTTCATAGACGTACGTAGAGAGTTCATAAGGAGGTTCATAGGCTCAATGATGGGGGGAGGGGGTTACAGAGCTACAACTCATATATTCCTATGTTAAATATACAAAATTTCATTGCAATGGGGGTTACAACCCCCATCAACACCCCCCTGCGTACGCCAATATTCAGGTCAGACATTAATGATATATATTTTTTAATTCTCTTCCATGGCTCCCCTCTTTTTCCGGGTGGTTTACAATAACAAAATGAACCATGGGCGTATTCAAAGCTCTCAGCATGGGGGCTGAAATTGATTTGGTTTCACAAAATCTCGGACTAAAACTTTTTAAAATATTTCGTAAAATTTTCTTGGAAAGGGGGCTAGAGCCCCCTTAGCCCCCCTCAGGATACACCCTTAAAAGAAACACTGAAAGTGTCCGTGAATAGGCGAAGTCTGATAAATCCTACTTTAGGTAAATTGTTTGTTTGTTTTGTGGTTTTACGGCTCAAAGACTACAATGGTCATGCTGCGCCGGGACCTACTGTTTTCCGAGGAATCCGAACCTCTTATGGCCTAGGGAACCAAACCCCGGACTACAGTGAGCAGTGAGAATTTTATGTGAAGTTTTAAACTTAAAATATATTCATATCAGCTTACTGTAATCACCTTTAAAACACATTTTTATTTTTTGAAGTAATCGGCAACAGTTTCAGAAATAGACAATACTCGTACATTTCTTTGTCAACTTTCCACTTCCACAGAAAAAGAATGTACGATTCTTCTATACTAGTCGACCATCAGCTTTTGTCTGACCAGCAGCGTCGGGTACGGTCAATACTTGGGAGGGTGACTATTGGCCTTTATAACAACTGTATTGTATATCAGCAGGGCTGAATTTAAATGTCTATAAAAATATTATGGATGAGTCATTAACAGCTGTGCCTCAGTGATTATGACCACTGTCTTCGGGTCCGTGGGCCTGTGTTCGATTCCCAATGAACCTGGCTCTATGCACTGCGGTTCACAAATCAGGTCAAATCACTGATCCTACGAAAGATATTATTACCCTTCACAGGGATAACACAATTGCCAAATAATGGTCAACACAGAAAAGCCTCCGGGGCGAGATTTTTGTGAGTTTTTCGTGGGGGAATTTATTATACAATAATTTTTGCCACCCACGTATATTTAGCTCAAACTAGAGCTTTTTTTATTTTGGAGAAAAAGAGGCGCGGACCTCATCCTGGATTCGAACCAGGGTCCCCGCATTGAGCACGCGGTGTCTTGACCTACTAGACGAATGTAGATAAGAACAAATGCATTTTTCTCCGTATATGAAGATGTAAGATATTATTACCCTTCACAGGGATAACACAATCAATAAGCAATATATCAATCAAAGCAATAACAGAATAATAAATCCCCCCCACGAAAAACTCACAAAAAATCTCGCCCAGGAGGCTTTTCTGTGTTGACCATTATTTGGCAATTGTGTTATCCCTGTGAAGGGTAATAATATCTTACATCCTCATATACGGAGAAAAATGCGTTTGTTCTTGTCCTCGTTCGTCTAGTAGGTCAAGACACCGCGGGCTCAACGCGGGGACCCTGGTTCGAATCCAGGATGAGGACGGCGCCTCTTTTTCTCCAAATATAAAAAAGCTCTAGTTTGAGCTATATGAACGTGGGTGGCAAAAATTATTGTATAACACTGATCCTTCTTGATTGATTCTTTGCGTAGCCTCAAGGACTAACATATGCTACCAACATTGAACTTCACCATCCTCATGTTTGATAACCTTTTAAATAATCCTGAAACTGAAGTATAGTTCGTTCACGAAAAGTGGTCCGATGGTACTGTTAGAATTCCCGGGAGCTGAAGTCACAAACGGGCTAGTTTATTACAGCAGAGGGGAGGACGTCATTTCCGAACTGATTTTTGGCGCAGGCAAACGTTCGGTAAGAATCATTTCTGAAATGACGTCCTATCATCTGCTCGTTTGTGACGTCAGCTCCCGTGAATTCTAATGGTACCATCGGTCAACTTTCCGCGAACGAACTATACAAAACTCATCAAGAAACCAAGAAACTTCCTATTCCGTCGTCGTGTGTATATTCTCTCAATCAGGGCCGGGGACTGAACAAAAGCCCAAGCGCCTGGTTCGAACCTTTAAGAGAATAACAAACAGTTATTAAACATAATTGGTTGACGGGCACGATTTACTAAACTACTTAGGGGTCCACCTTGGATCCATCCGGATCCTTTTACCCCTGCGCCGCTTCCCTAGCGGTGCTCACACCTTCCTTTCTGGGGGTTGGCTTATATGAAGTTCGCGGTAGCCTCCCCAGGGGTGTGTTTCCAGTCCAGTAGTTGGGGCCGTTCTTCGCTGCGGCCACTCTGGCGGTTGGTTTTGGTTCACGTTAAACAACGACAACTATGCGAGCGGGCATCTTTGTGTGCTGTGTATGGTGGACTCTCGAATACCCCTCATTTCCTTCTCCTAACCGCTTGGGCGGTTGGTTGCGTTGTCTGAGTGTCCTATCTTGGATTATAATGACGCCTCTGGCGGCCACCTTTCCCAATTTCTACCCATCCATCCGATCACTCACTCACCAAGGGGTCCATAAATCCCATTCTCGTCTCTTCTCTCTATACATTGGGATATTACCACGTATAAATAATGTGATTTCTCTCGAAGCAGGCAGTAATCTCTTTCAATCGCAATCTTATTCCTTTGAACATTCCTCGCAAAGGTGACAAACTATGAATTTGGGTACATTGTGAAGTAGCGGGAATTTACAGTTTTTGAACTCTTATTTAGCAGACAAGTTTCGTTGCTGTTGATAGACTATTATTCCTTTCATTATAAGGTCTATAGTGGTCCATATAGTCATTCATGTCGTAATTCCGGGTTCGATTTCAATATTTTTGTAGATCCGGGAAGGTACAGTCTTTTCTCGAAAAGAAGTCCGATGGAATAGTTAGAAATAACGGGAGGTGACGTCACAAACCGGCTAGCCGCCTACAGCAGAGTTGGGCTCCAATCTTGGAACTTGGTTTTTAGCTGTCGCCGAAAAGGAGTGTAGAACTCGGAGCCTTACATTGCTGCCAGAGTTCAGCCGGTTTGTGACGTCATCCCCACGATAATTCTGACTGTACCATCGGATATATTTTCGTGAACAGACAGTAACTGAAGTTCGGATTTCCGGGAAAACTGTGGGTCCCGGAGCTGCATGTTTAGCTGTGCTTACGTCGTAAAAACACAACTATTCATTGTTAAAATTTTCGACCTTAGATATATAGATATATTAATTAAAGATTAAACAGACCTCGACAGGCAACTGAGGTCTTGCTGACTAAGAAACACTTCCAGGGTGAAAAATCACGCGCTTTAGAATGCATCACTAGGAACAGTAAATAGAATCTGAGTAAGGGCAACGGTAATTCACATAGGCGCCTATATAGGGGGCATAGGGGGCTCGAGCTCCCCCCTCTCCTAATGTTTAAAAATTTGATTTTCTTGATACTGCTGTACATTTACTTTCAAAAATTTTGCAGCCACACTTTAAACTAAGATATTTTCTATCCCATTGGTAATTGTCAAGCAATATCAATCAATTTTGTAGCATTTCAGCATCTTGCATATTTCCTAAAATATCCGACAGCCTTGAGAAGGAGGTAATAATTTTTCCCAGCCTCCACCCACCCACCAACTAGAAGTACTCGTATGGGCGCCCATGTTAATACACTATAGCTATCATGCAAGTGACCTGGGTCTGATTCCAGTAGAAGATACATAGAACTTGCAATTTTTTGACAAATCCAAAGTCCGAAGATTGGTACCTAAGAAATTCATTGAGAAGCTGTAAGTCTTTGCCATGGATGATTTTAGTTATCTAGGCTCCACAAAACATAAACGAGCAGTAACGATGGTGCTGGATAGTTTATAGTTTATACGGCTTGATACGATGCTACAACGCTTTAACCTCTGACAGGTGAAGGAAAAAATGCCAACTAGCGTACATGAGGACTCCCAAATTGCTTAAAAAAAAGAATACATAGTATTCAATGACGATGCCTTGATGAACATGTAAGTAATTTTTCGCATCACCGAATTTCGGCATTTCAATTTGAGGAAATAGAGACATCTGTTGTGTGTGTATAAGTTTTTTACCATTAATGGGCGTTTCGCTCCACATGTTCTAAAGCAATTCATTCAATGGATGTCTTCAGCGTTAGTGATATAAGTATTTAAATAACAAAAAGTAAAGGCAATTTGAAAATTATGCGAACGGATGAGAGCTGACGTAGTACGAAACATTCGCAATTTGTAGGAGTAAGGCTCTGTTAAGACGAAATGGTAACATGTTTTCTTAGCATGTCGTGAATATGGGTTTGATTCTCGACGTTGAAAAAAAAAGAAAACTTGGAGACTAACTACTCCCCGTAGTCCAGGGTTTGATTTCCTAGGACTAAAATGGGTCGAATTTCTCGGTAAAATATAGGCCCACGCAGGGGCTGACTGGGTCCTCTCAATGGGCGCATACCTTAGATTATCAGAGGGAGAATCGGCCCGGGCCCAGTTGGCCGGCGGCCCAGCCGCCCCTGGGCTCATGGCCCTACCCAAGATGATAACGCATTCGTTTATCGTGCCACTAACACAGGTTCAATTCTAAATGGTATCGTGGGAAGCGTGCCGTGGTGAAACTGCATAGTTTGTCACACGGCTTCTCTCTATCATGAATGTTTTGAAGTGTTGCCAATATGGATTGGCAACGGGCGAAGTTACCTTCCGCCATGTTGGAAATCTCGTGGATGGTGTTTTTTGGGCATTTATTTTTTGGGTTAGTATTTATCTTTTACAAAATTCATACCTACTCTTACTTGTATCAGAGAAGGGTTAGTGGGGGAAATCGCCACACTCCCTTCGGGGAAAACCCCTCGTTGTTCGTTTGGATAAATTTCGATTTATGCCTGAATAATTGAAATGTTGAATCAATATATATATATGTATTGATTTTATTTTTATTTATATTGATTTCACCAACCCTTCTCTGATATAAGTAAGAGTAGGTATGAATTTTGTAGCGATAAATACTAACCCAAAAATAAATGCCCAAAAACACCATCCACGTATTTCCAACATGGCGGAAGGTAATATATATATATATATATATATATATATATATATATATATATATATATATATCATCATCATCATCATGATAATATATATATATATCATCATCATCATCATCATCATGATAATATATATATGTTGTCACCGTATCATCATCATCATCATCATCATATTCAACCATTATCTATCCACTGCTGGATGAAGGTCTCTCCAAATGCTTTCCACACAAGTCTATCCTGGGCCATTCGTTTCCACGTCACCCCAACCTGTTTTCTTATTTCATCCACCCATCTAGTTTGAGGACGTTTTCTAGGTCTTCGGTGGTCTCTTGGAATCCAGTTCAGAATTTCTGTTGTCCATCGTTGATCAGTTCTTCTTGCAATATGCCCAGCCCATCGCCATTTCAGCCCTTTTACTTTAACAATGATGTCCTCTACTCTAGTTTGCTCTCTCACCCAAGTGTTTCTTTTTCGATCTCTCCTAGTTATTCCAAGCATGCACCTCTCCATGCTCCTTTGCGTTGTCTGTAACTTTCGTATTGCTCCAACTGTTAGACTCCATGTCTCTGATCCATAAGAGAGGACTGGCAATACACACTGGTTGAAGACCTTTCTTTTTAGACACAAAGGCAATTTCCCCTTCAGGATAAAACTGTTTCTTCCAAATGCACTCCAGCCAAGTTTAATACGTCTGTTGAGTTCTTTCATAATGTTGCCATCCATTGAAATCAGCTGGCCAAGGTAAATATATGAATCAGCAATTTCTAGCTCAATGTTGTCAACTTGTATTTTTGTTTCCTCTACAAAATTATTGAACATGATCTTAGTTTTTTGTAGGTTCATCTTGAGTCCAACTTCTTTACTTCTAGTTGAGAGCTCTTGTACCATGTCTTGGAGTTCTAATGGGTTCGTTGAAAAAATAACAATGTCATCAGCAAACCGCAAATGATTTAAATATTCACCATTTATTTTTATTCCCTTGTTATTCCAATTTATCAGCTGAAAAATCATCTGTAAAGCTGAAGTAAAAAGTTTTGGAGAAATGGTATCTCCCTGCCTCACCCCTTTGCCAAGTTTGATAGTTTTGGTATCTTTATGTAACCGAAATTTTGCACTTGCATTTTTATACACACGTTTCACCATGTCAATGTACACATCCTCAATGTCTGTTGATCTTAAAGAGTTGATGACTGCTGATGTTTTTATAGAGTCAAAGGCCTTCTCATAGTCAATAAATGCAACACACAATGGAAGTTCATATTCATGTGTTCTTTCAATTAATTCTCTTAATACTTGAATATGGTCCACTGTACTGAATCCACTTCGAAATCCAGCTTGTTCTCTTGGTTGAGCTGCATCTAATTTTTTCTGCAGGCGATGTGTTAGAACTTTTGTGAAGATTTTATAAATAGCAGGTAACAAGCTAATTGGTCGGTAATTTTTCAAATCCTCTTTATCACCTTTTTTATGCAAAAGAATTACTGTTGCAGAATCCCATTGGTTTGGTATGTTACCGCTGTTAAGACATTTGGTAAAGAATTTTGCAAGTATGTCTTCTACATATTCTCCAGCTTCTTTTAGGATATCTAATGTAATACCATCATCACCAGGGGCTCTTCCTTTCTTCATATTTTTTATTGCAAATGAAACTTCTTCTTTTAAGATTTTAGGAGCTGTTCCTTCGACTATTTCAATGTCTTCGTTTAATTCACTGTTACTTTCGTATAGATTTTTGTAGAATTCTTCAACTCTTCTAAGTATTTCTTCCCTATTTCTTGTTACGGTGCCATCCTCTCCTTTTAATGCAATGATGTGTTTCTTCCCAACAGATAAACTTCCTTTAACAACCCTAAGGCTCTTGTTATTTTCAATGGCTTTCCTTACTAGCTCACAGTTGAATTTTCTTATGTCTTCTTTCATGCTTTTGCGCAGAGTTTTACAAAGTTCTATGTACTCAATCCTGGAACTGGTATTTCGATTGTCCACCTTCATATCTCTTCGCCTTTTCATGAGCTGTTTCGTCTTCTCAGATAATTTGCTATTGTGCTTTTTACAGGTTACACCACCAATTTCCCCAGCAGTTTCAACTATTGTCTTAACAATGTTTTCATTTGCTTCTGAGATATCACTTTCATCAATAAGTCCTTCCAGTGCAGAAAAGCGATTTTTTAATTCCAACTTGAATGCCTCGGTATTTACTTTCAGTTTCATTAGATCCACCCTCTTACTTACTTGTTTCCTAATGAGCTTCTGTCGTTCTAATTTAGTATTTAAGTGCACTTTACATCTCACCATTCGATGATCACTTCCAGTATTAAATCTGTTCAGTACACTGCAATCTTCAATAATTGATTTCTTGTTTGCCAGGATATAGTCAATTTCACTAGTTCCCCCATTTGGGTGTTTCCATGTCCATTTTCTTTGCGGTTTCTTCTTAAAAAATGAATTCATGATGCTAAGGTTTTCAGCTTCTGCAAATTCGATGAGTTGATCGCCACGTTCATTCCTTTCCCCATATCCGTATTTACCAACCGATGTCTCTCCTTGTTCCTGTTGTCCAATTCTTGCATTGAAATCCCCCATGATGAGCTTGATATGTTGTTTCCCTTTGGTGTGTAACTCTTTGATTTCTTCATAAAATTCTTCAACCTCTTCGTCGGTATGGCTTGATGTTGGTGCATATACCTGTACTATTTGAAGTTGGTATCGCTGGGTTAGTTGAACAACGAGCCTCGCTGCTCGATCTGACGTGCTTTCGACTTCAAGAAGGTAGTCTTTAATTCTTTTGTTGATTAAGAAGCCAACACCACTTGTTCTTCCAGTTTCCGTTCCTCTATAATAAAACAAATGTCCACTTTTAAGTTCCACCAACTCTTCACCTTTTCTTCTAACTTCACTGAGTCCTACAATGTCCCATTTGATCTTGTCAAGTTCTTCTTCCAATTCCTGAAGTTTTGCTTCAGAAGCAAGGGATCGTCCATTAAACGTAGCCAAGGTCAATAACAAACGGCAGCCTGGGCCATTCCAGTGATTCTTAGCACCCCCTGCTTTCATGCCACACTGACCGCTGCCTTGATCAGGAGCACTCCAGCACCTGGAGACTAGGGGCCATGGTTTCTGGTGTGTCAACATAATGGAGGAATTAGCCATAATTTCACCACGCTGGCTAGACGGGTTGGTGAATTAGCCCTCCCCTTCCGCCTTTCTATCCGTGCAGCAAATATTAATTTGCCACATAAATAGAAAGCTCAGCCTGCACCACTTGAAGGCGGGGTAGGACACTAGGTTACTGGCCTGGCCGGTTCCACACATCGTCACACACACACACACACACATATACCTGTAAAGCTTAACATCGCTCTAGGCCACACCTTCATTGATCAGGTTGAAAGCAACCGATTAGAGCATGGGGTATTCCTCCCCCAAAACGCAATCCAAAACACGGCGTACAGAAACGCAAAATAAAACAGGTACAAATGGTGTTTCAAGCAATATGCAAGCCTGTATGCAATCAGAACCGTCGACAAGCTCCGGTCATTTCACTGGGAGAGTCTGGACCACCCACCATACAGTCCGGACCTCGCCCCTAGTGATTTCCACGTTTTCGGTCCGCTGAAGAAGTTCCTGGCAGGACAGCGATTCACGTGCAACGATGAAGCCAAGACAGCAGTCCGACGGTGGTTCCACAGTCAGCCGGACGAATTCTACCACAGGGGCATCTCAAATTTAGTGCTGCGATGGGACAAATGTCTGAACCGGTGTGGGGACTATGTGGAAAAATAGTGTAAGGTACGTAGAATAGTACGTATATTTGTAATTACCTGTATGTACCTTATTTTGGCTAATAAAAAATAGGGGCAAAGACTTTCTGATTCGCCCTCGTATATGAAGTATTGAAGCCGATGTGTCATATAACAGTAGTTTTGAATATTACTCTGATTAAAGACTGTGCTATTAAAACAAGCAACAGGAATTTTTCAAATATAAACAAGATTAAAGTACATAAAAACATACATTGTTTTCCACCTTAATATCAGTTTGGTTGTTTCCAATATGATGAAAATCAGAGATAAAACTACAGCTGAAATTGGGCATAACACAACTTCGGGTTTGATAATATCTCTGTAGTTACTTAAAATTTCTGAAGTTACGTCTTGATTTCCGTAGGAATAACGTTATTTTCCTTTTGTTATAATTTCTTAAAATTTCCAAGAACTCGCATATTACTCCCTAGCACTCCAGAACTCGAAAGAAAGTTATTAATATCTTATCGTAAAATTAGGTGTGTATGTGTGGATTCTTTTATCATTTTATTGTTTATATAATATTATTTAAACATCCGATTTCTTTTACAGTTCTAGTCCGATCTAATCTTTTTCCCAAGATAAAGAAAACATCAAAATGTTAAAATGTGCACGTATAGTTCCATTTAAGAAATTTTATACTATGCACCCACAGTTTAAACTTATTTACCAAGACTATAGCGTCCAAATTTCGGTGTTCTCTGAATGTCAATGTAATTTAGTTTGACTGTGTTTTGTTCCATGAATTTCAATCTGGCCGAGGGATACTATGAGACACAGTTTCATTGTAACCACTTATGGAAAAAAAAACCCTGTTTTTAAATGTCAGCCCTTTCGTTCCATCAGACATAGTCCGTCCAATTTTGAGTTACAGAATACCTCTGATAATTTATAAAGATCATTTTCAGTAACTGACAAATACTGTCAGGAATTCTATATTTAAAAGAATTTATCACTAAATTTAATGTGCTCTTTATATTAAGAGCTTTATGAACTTTCGCCACCAGAGCAACCTGTTCACATAACTTTTGTAATTATCGTTTGGCCTTAGTATTGTTGCCAATTAGAATACCACACACAAAAAAATGAAAACTTAATAATTACAGTTTCTAAATTTGGTAACATGCTAAATTATTTTCTTTTTATTTGTTGTTGTCCACAAATGTACATGATTTTACTTTCCATATCTGGCAACATAATATTGTGGATAATTTAACTTTATACATTTGGCAACAACACGGGTACTTGTGTTTGGAATTCCAAATCAGACGTATTTCGGGGATTTCTCTGAAGAGGCGTATTTAGGTAAATATTAATGTTTAATTTGTTGTCAGTTAAATAAAGTTATTTCTTTGGATATAATGTGCAGAATTTATTGAACTTGAAGAATTTCCATTCTCAAAGAAGGTGTTGGACGAAGAGAACCTGACAAATATTTTAATTAGCTCGCTGAAAAAAACATCAGATTCCTAATACCACGTAGCTCACAGATTTCATAGTTATTCCTATAAAACAGGACACAAAAAATCATCTTTTCTAGGTTATACAGTGTATATACACAGATCTGTGAGTTTTAAAGGAACAACAGCCCATTTCAAGAGGAAAAATGCAGGTTATTAAAGAAAATCGAGTTTAACACAGAAAAAACTTTAAAAATTAATTTTCTCCGAAGTAGTATTAGGACAATGGGAAAGGTTAAATAAATTTGTCCTTATGGCGATTGTATTCCACCCAGTTATCTAGAGTCTGGGTTAAATCACAGCATCTATTTCGAAAAAATAACGATGGTTTCATTTAGCAACTATATAGGTCATAAGTCACTAAAGTCGAAATCGCAATTGGCTCCAATCAAACACTTTATCTCGGCAACGACCTTAAAAGCCTAATACAATTACTTTAACAGGGATGCTAGAAATCGAAATGACCTTTTAGAACGAGAGAAACAAGTAAAGAGTCACCCTCTGGAAAATGACAAGAAATAGATGGCATCTAAAGAAAAATACGTCGTGTCGTTCGCTAATTGCTGCGAGAATAAGGGATGGCCAATCCAGGATTCTCCGTGAGGATATCGCCTCCGAAACTGACAAATGGGCTTTCGGATTTTCAGTGACTGTCTCAGTGAAAGCCCAGGAATCCTGGTTTCTCACTTAAAAAGCTTTTGTCTTTAACGTAGTGTCTCACAGAAACTGAAATAAACACCTCCCGATCGTCGAAATGAGAGATAGCTAGCTTTCTCCTCTTATTATCTCTTACGCACTCTCTGTCTCTCTCTTTTTTTCCTTCTTCTCAAATTAGCCGGTTGGGATTTTCCCGAAATCCGGCAAAAGACAAATTCCGGACAAAAAATTAAGACAGAGTTGGGAAGCAGAGGGAAATGAGGGATCTTGTGACCGATGATTCACATCGAGGAATAAATGTTTGGTATTGTTTTCGGGTGGAGGCTCTTTCACCATATTTGTTTATATAACTGATTGCTATGTAAAAGTGTATCCAAATTGTAGGAAAATTTTTAATAATAAAAGGCATTGGTTAAAGTATTTTTAACACAAATGGTTTACATATGAGTAAAACAGCGAATATTATTAATACTTTAATTGCATTTTTTTGTATCAGTACATTTTGACCAAGATATTTGACATCGCTTCTTTCAGTTTCGTCAGGTAGTAGTGCATCTGTACATTGATTAAAATTTATAGATTTAATATCATCTGTAAACTTAGTTGTAAATTTCAGTATGATTACGACATAACAATCTTAATTTGCAGTATTGATACAAACTGTCAGTTTTAACTCAAATTTTAGATTTTAACACAATAGACATATTTCAATTAAAATTACAACTTGTAGAACTGCAATATTTAATATTTGTATGACATATACCCTTAAATCTCTGCTTCCAAAATAGTATTGTTCTAATTTATGTTTAATTGTGACTTGTAGTATTGTTGTGATAGTACCATTCTTAAGAGTATTTAAAGTATTGATATATATCCTGTTTAAGTGAAAAGCAGAGTATCCTTACCAACTCTATAAACATATTTATGCAACTTAACATAGATGGTCTGTTCTCGCTTACATATAACAGTTCTTTATAGCACCATATATATAACTTAAGAAATAAAATTTATAGTAGCGATACTATAAGATAAGCTGGTTTGGAAATTATAATGTGTGTATTTGACATTCCAATTATAATTTATGGCATTGATATCATATATGTATAATGGCAGATTGCAAAACTGTAGTATATCCACATTTCCTTTGAAAAAGTTTATAACATTTGTGTAGTGTTTATTTTAAATATAATTTTTGGTACTGGAATTCGCATCATTTATAATTATAAATTGCGGCATTTGTAATTGAATTTTTTAGTATTGGAGTTTGCATTACTTACCATTTTTATTTTTAATTAATTGGAATTTATAGCGCTGGCATGGCTCTCTCCTTCTGACACGTTATGTCAGATGGAAGCATATGATAATTGTTTTGTTTTTAATGAAAGTTCTGCTAAAAATTTTTAAAACTATCTTAGAAATATCCTGAAAGCAATGCTATTCTTGAACAAACAGTTATTTCGACACTGGCGTAAGGTTTAATCTTACGCCAGTTTCGAAATAACTGTTTGTTATGGAATCTCCTTGTGAAACTCTGTATTGTTTCGCTACTATTCTTAAAGAAATTTGAGACCTTCACAGATTTTAAAAACCCAAATTTATATGAAATTTTTTATTTATATTTATTACATGAATGGAAAATGGGTTCTAGATTAATTTAGTTTCGTTATTGTTACACACACACACAAACACACACACACACACACAATTCCCCTTCCTTATACATGTAATGAGCTATTGATATATAAATTGTTGTTAATGGTTCTGATACAATTAGTTGTAGTTTTTGAAAACCTGAAAGACATTTCCTGTATGGGAAAACCTTTTTTAATTAATAATATAATAAATACTGATACATATTAATGCTGAAATTAATGCCAATACTTATTAATGCTGAAATGAATGCCAATACTTATTAATGCTGAAATGAATGCCAGTACTTATTAATGCTGAAACTGTGTACTGGCGACGCACAAAATCATTCTCGCTGCCCTGTTCGAGATGAAATAGGGAACCTATGATAAAGAAAAATTCAAATTGAAATCTTTACTCCAAAGCATTTGAAGTTGAGGGTTTTTGGATCTGATATTACCGGATTTTGGAATAAAGAATATGGCTCTTAAATTCCCATTCCCTTAATTTACAATTAAAATCAACTCTATATATTGATGAGGCACTACTTTCTTTTTCTGAAGCGAATCTTGTTTATTGGTTCATTTAAAAATAGCAATAACATTCAAAAGGTAAAATAAAATCGTGAAAGATTACGATGTACAGCTGAATATGGCTAGAAATTGTATAAAATTGACAACGTGTTCTATAGATGGTTCCAAACAGAGAACCCTAACCTTATTCTTAAAGGTTCTCTGCTGCAGCAGTAAAGTTATTGAATTCCAAACATTTCAACTTTACTAATTTTGAACGAGGGGTATTCGAAACCTGTATTAAGTTTGATTCCAACCTTCAATACAAATCCGTTTTAAAAATAAATTCAATAAAATTTTCCTTAATCATTTAGAACCATAATTGATAAACCGATATATTAACTAATATAAATAATATATATGTGCTACGTATTATATGTCATTTTTAAATGTAGTGACTTAGTAGTCCATTTTCGATGAATGGACATTGGAAGACTTGTAGCCAGGATGATGGGGCAATTGGAACAAGGTAAAAGGCATATGGGGAAAAGAGCACCCGTAAACAAACGAGTTCAAAATAATTTCCAGGAGCGTTCAGTATATAGATATTATGTCACTATAAACACAAATAAATTTGATACTCTTTTGCTGGTTTTTATTAAGGTTTATTGTAGGCACAAATATTGTGATATTAGCATATACCAAGGTTTGTATTTTAAATTTTAAGGATGGGGATTTGGTGGGGGAGAACGAATTATATAAAAACAGTTTATATAAATATATGTAAAAACAGTTTTATACATTATTAATTTTTAATAATTTTCAATATTTTAACATTGTGTTATTATTGTTTTCTCTCTCTCTCTATATATATATAT
>QLNU02014802.1:163942896-163954380 GCA_006491805.2 Dysdera silvatica | reverse complement strand
TTCTATTTTACTGTCTGGCGTGTTTAGCTGTAACCGGGTTCTCCATTGTTTCATGCTGCTCTGTAGGAATCGGATGATTGAGGGATGCACTTTGTATATGCTGAGTATTTCAAGGAGCCACGAGTGCGGAACAGAGTCGAAAGCCTTCTTGTAGTCTATGTATGCGGTGTTGAGTTTTCGCTTTTGTTTTCTTGCTTGTTCCAGGATAACTGAGTCTGTATATATATATGTAATATGTATATATATATATATATATATATATATATATATATGTAAATATATATATATATATATATATATATATATATATATATATATATATGTAAGGACATGTATATATATATACTGGGAGGATTATGTATATATATATATATATATATATATATAGAAAAATAGATCGATGGGCAACTGTGACACAAAAGTATGGGGTAACTGGTGCCACACACCGTCTGGTCCAGGCTTTGCTACAAGATTGGACATTGGACTGGATTTAAGTTCAATTAAGTTTGATTATGATTGACCGTCATGGCTTTGAGGTCACTTGAAGTACTCGGATCTATCCTAGATGACACATCATGGCTTTTTGGCCTACAAACAAAAAGTACAAATACAAAAAATAATATAAATTATTTATATAACATAAATGTTTATGGAAATTCAAATTCTCTGCCAAATGTAATGCATAGCAGACAGCGGTGCATACTATTTATTTTTCGAAATAACATGAAATTAACGTTGAATGCGGCTACGTCATTTTAAGAATTTGATGAGAAATACTGTATTACAAAGGACGCTAAAATTCGTCTCTTGTTTACTAAATAACGCTCATAGATAACGTAGTTTGCTCATGAGATCGAACGAGATATTTAAATTTAAACATTGTAAGAGCACTTTCGTTTTCTTTTGAATTTTAATTGGTTTCATGGATAGAAAATAATATTGTTATACGTGAGTACAGTATATTGCTGTTGCTAGACTATTCAATCTATATAAGGGCAAATTACATTATTTACAATTTGAATTCATTCATAAAGCTTAAATCTTGAATTCATTCATAAAGCATAAATCTTGAATTCATTCATAAAGCATAAATCTTGAATTCATTCATAAAGCTTAAATCTTGAATTCATTCATAAAGCTTAAATCTTGCATTCATTCATAAAGCTTAAATCTTGAATTCATTCATAAAGCATAAATCTTGGATTCATTCACAAAGCTTAAATCTTGAATTCATTCATGAAGCTATTACTTGGAAAAGAAGCTGATGGTGGCCCTGGAGGTTAGTTTCTAGATAAACCACCAGGTGTCGTTTTAATTGTTAAAAGTTATTATTTCTTTAAGTCATGCAAAACTCCGAGGAATAAAATATGTATAATACATTTCGTTGTTTTTGTCCTTATTTCCTCTTTAAATTTTTTTATGCAAACTGAATAATTTACGTGTGTAGGCTACGTATGCAGTAAAACCTCTATAACGGACACCCTCAAATAGGGCTCAGATACCTCGCTCTCGAGGTGTCCGATATTTAGAGGTTTACTGATATAATAATATAATTGTACAATATTGTATATTGATATAATGGTATATGTATATACAATTCAATTAATATACGTTTATACTGAAGAATTCCAGCTGATATTTGCTCAGGTTCTATAATATAATATATTCATTTATATCAATATTTGTGTACTCCTCGGCATATGGTATGACAATTTATACAAGGTGTCTTAGAATTTCCGTACCTCCTTTAATAACTCGAGTTCTCCTCAATGGAAAAATTTCGTTTGTATAAAATTTTATAGATTTTTGAATGAGCTGTCTTTAGTACCACGAAGAATTCCGTAGAAATGGGGAGAGTGTCTTAAAAAATAAGAAACCCACTTTTTCTCACTTAGTTCAAATTGCAGCCTATATATTTTTCTGCATTCAAATAAAGATTATCTAATTATGATTTTAACAAGAGCAAAATGGATTTTCTGAGTTGAATAGAATTTGAGACATTACGAGTTGAAGTTTGACAATTATGTCTAATCACTGGAAGACTATATACAATTATATTTTTACGTATTGTGGCTGTTGCAATTAAAAAATCGTTTCTTTTAGAAGTTAATCCTTAGAAGCCTTATTTTCAAAATTAAATTTAAAAATGTATTTATTGCAGTAGCCAGATAAATGGAAAAATAATAAAAAAATCACAATACATATTTTATATATTTATTTCGAAAAAAAAGCAGGTATAAATTTTGATACTTTAGGCATTAAGTCCATAAATATGTCGCACTAACTGTTTAAAAGTCCGGTAACAAATTTAAAACTTAAGGCATTTAAGGGTTAATAGTACAAGAAAGAAAGGCGTCGCAATTTCATACGCTGTCAGGGGGAAACACACTGAGATGAGGGTGCCACACTATGATATATGACTCTAACGAGGCTGAAACCGATTTTCTGCGAAAAAACAGCATTCAAAAATCTATAAAATGAGATATAAAAAACCTTTTCCGCCGAAAAGAACTCGAGTTTTTAAGGAGGGTACGGCCATTTTGGGACACACTGTACATATCAGATCACCATGCAATCATGGGGTTTCGTGATGATCTTTGGTGGTTCTCAAATAATTTGAAAAGCATCGCCGAAATTTTAAAGAAAATCTGTCAATATTTTATCCCTTCCCGTGACAATCCCTTAGGTAAGTTAAATATAGTAGAACCTGCGTAAAGCGAACACCTCTGGGACCAGACTATAATGGTCACCACAGACAGATGGTCACTATGCATAACAGATGTTGGTATAGGTATGACTAAGCCCCTACCAATTCTCCCATTAAAAAATTGGTCACTTTATTCAGGTGATCATTTTGTCAGGTTTCACTATAATCGTGAGCAATACCCGTAACACTAGAAAAGTATAATCTATGTTGTTTTTTTTACAAATTTAGTGCTTTTTTTTTACTATGATCACGCAGTCATAAATAATACTCCTTTGAGTTTTCGCTGAACAATACAGTAGAACCTGCCTAAAGCGACCACCTTCGGAATTGGACAGCAATGGTCGCCATAGACGGGTGGTCACTATATGCGATAGACTTTGGTAAAGGCATAAATAAGTTTCTACCAGTTCTCTCTCTCTCTCTCTTATAAAAAGTGGTCACTTTATTCAGGTGGTCGATTTACGAATGTGGTCACTTTATCAAGTTTCACTGTATTTATAGAAGGGTTCCTCACGGCTAAGCATGTAGTAAGAAAAGTGTTCCGCAAGATAAAAAAATTATATTATATGCACTAGAACTTGCCTAAAGTGACCACCTTTGGGACTGGACTGCAATGGTCACCCTTGACAGGTGGCCACCGTACACGACAGACTTTTGTATAGGCATGACTAAGTCCCTATTAGTTCTATCTGATAAAATTGATAATTTTACTCAGGTGGTCAGTTTATGGAGGTGGTCGTTTTATCAGGTTTCACTGTATATACGCAGTCGGACATACTTACAATGAGCCCAAAGGTAACACGCTTCCGGATTTAGCCAGAAAAATATCAGTTTTGTTTGGTATAATGTTGAAATATAATATAGAGTTTAATGGCTTTGATGGAGGAGACCTTAGTCTTCCCTAGATCGAACGAGGAAAAATAGCCAATCGGATTGATATCTGAAAGAAAATATTGGTCTGCTTATGGAAAAAAAAAATTGGAGAATTCCTTTTAAACCATTGAGAAAAGACAGAAAGTCGTCCCTGTGCACAGAGAACATCTTTTACCATGTATAAACAATTGGTCTGGCCTAAACATAAAATGTCGTTAATCAAATTCCGTTGGAGGACTATAAAAAAGCTACGCAAGCACCTACAGTCTGTTAATGATAATAAGTTTTTCATTTAGTTTTAAGTCAATCCAAAGCCGAATATTATTGTACGCATACAGCATGCTCATATGTTACATATACATACTTTATTTTCAAAGTTTAAAACTATAAATTTCAAAACGGATTTAACGAACGTTTTCTTTGGTCCCAAGCTCCTCGTTATATACAGGTACTACTGTATATATTAAAAAATCTGGCTTGTTAATCAGCATAAATATAATAATTAATTTTCTGTGAGTGTATTCATAAAAGAAACTACCTTCAGTCACAAGCAGTGGCGCCAAATGGAAGAAAATATGGGGGACAGGTTGAAGCAATGCAGTAATTTCATTCAGTTAAAATAATATTTATTAATACTTTAAATGGTTAAGATAATTCATTAATACACGCCAATAAATAAATTTAATTCGAATACATAGTGAAAGAAATTTATTACGCTTTTTTTTTTTGGCCGAGCCTTCGTGGTAGACATGTGAATGGTAAATTGGAGACTTCGATGGCAAATTGAAGACTGATTTGAGTTTAGAATTCGGAAGACAATTACACGTGCTGTTGACAAATATAAAAAGTGAAATTATAATTATACAATATTTTTGTTACGAGATATGGAAAGTGAACTTGCGTACATTTATAAAACATCATGTGAAAAGAAAACAGTTTGGCATTTTGATAAATTTAGAAATGAAGCTTATTAAGTTTTCTTTCCTTGTGTTTCTAAGCGGCAACAACCAGGAAAGCCTACGAAGTGAACATAATGTTTCTATTATGGGAACCCATAAGGTATGCTCCAATCCCATCCATTTTCTTGGTCTTGGTTTCTTAATCTTAAGCAGACCAAGAAAAGGGCGGACTGGCCCGCCGCCCCCCCCGTACCGGTGCTCCCTCATGGATGATAGGACTTGCGCCTTCATGGGTTACAGGACTTGCGCCCTTTGAGAGGACCCAATCCACCCCTGGGCCAGAATAGAGAGGGGGGACAAGCTGACCCAAATGCCTTAGGTGTGTAATCCCACTAGTATGGCCCTGGCCACAAACGGGAAAAGGCCTTTGCCTCCACGCCCCCACCCCATAAATTTAATAAAATGGAAACATCCAACGATTGAAATAGACGACAAATAATTTTTGTTTCATTTTTTCAATCACTTGATAATTATTACAATACTGCAGGCCGATGTAGGTGTAATTAAGCATGGGTTTATTCCTTCCTAAATAAAATTAAGCTACATCTTTACAGCAACAGGCAAAACATGAGCAGCAACAACTAATATATTAGAAAATTATTAAAACATTAAAAAATATTAGAATATTACTCCTGATAAAGGACTGCTGCTGACACGTCCGAAAGCTTGGGTGATCTTTTCGATGTGCTATTTTTGCAGCGTTTAACCTTTTGCATATAAAAATTAATATATTTTATGCTATGCTTTTCAACCTCAAATATATCCTTTATTTCCTTATTGTCTATCAATCTCGGAAGGGCCCCGGCCCCCATAAATATTTTTTGAGGGGCCTGGGTCCCAGAAAGTTGGCACCCCTGATAATAGGATTTTCATGTGGCTTTTCATGAAGAGCTAAATTATTTGGAATAAAAAAAAGGAATGCGTTTACTTTTCTTATTTTATTTATTTTTGTCAGAGCTCTGCGCATGATAACTTTTTTTATTTTTTGCTATTTTTTGGATTTAAAACACTCGTATATTTCTTTCTTCGCACTATTTTCTTATTTTATTTGTGGTCAAGATTTATTATTAATGCTTTTTCTAGGCAGCTACAGTTACAGTGTACCCGAAGGTCATATCACTGCAAGCTCTTTTCTTACTTTACTTGCTTTTTGTAGAGTTTTGATGGTCTTATTATATTTAACGTATCATCGTCATCATTATATACTACCATTATCTATCCGCTACTAGACGAAGGTCTCTTCAGGTGCTTTTTACACAAGTCTATCCTGAGCAATTCGCTTCCATGTCACCCCAACCTGTTTTCTTGTTTCGTCCACTCACCTAGTTTGAGGACGTTTTCTAGGTCTTCGGTAGTCTTTTGGAATCCAGTTGAGAATTTCAGTTGCCTATCGTTGCTCAGTTCTCTTTGTCTATGACCAGCCCATGGTCAGTTCAGCTTTTTGACATTATCATAGATGCCATCTACCCTTGTTTGTCCTCTCATCTGTTTTTCTATTCTTCCTAACTATTCCAAGCATGCACCTCTCCATGCTTCTTCGGATTTTATCTGCTGATTTTTCTGGTTTAATAGAGAAGAACTAGCAGATAGAATCCAACAGAGAAGAAAGAATTATTAGCATCGATAGATGCATTGACGATAATGTACTTCTTTTAGGGAGGCAAATAAACATGGTTCTAAGTATTCAGTCCTTGAGTTTCTACGACAACAACTAACAATGCTATTCCGCATGCGTACCCCCGGCAACAATGAAAACAGTTCTTAAAATAAGTCGACACAAAATTAAACATAATATAAGAAACAATATTCATGTGGCCGATGCGGAGAAAAAGAAGAACACAAGAAAGAATTAGTAAGATATACCTGCTAACCCAAATAGATAGATAGATAGATAGATAGATAGATAGATAGATAGATAGATAGATAGATGGATGGATGGATGGACGGACGGACAGACAGACAGACAGACAGACAGACGGAGGGAGGGAGAAAGAGAGAGAGAGGGGGAGGGAGGAAGAAAGAGAGAGAGAGGGGGAGGGAGGAATGTAGGTAAATAAATAAATATTGTTTGTTTAGGTGTTTTATGGCGCAAGAGCATCTGGGCTATACTGCGCCAGATAAATAAATAAATAAATAGATAATGAATGAATGAATGAACAAGAAAGGGACAGATGACAATTTCTAATACTTCTTGATATTTAAGGTTAAAGCAATACTTGGATCAGCGCATGCGCTTAATGTACCAATAAGCAATCTCTGAATTTCTAGCCAGTAATGCGATTTTCTGTGGAAAATGCTTTCCCAGCGTTTCTCATAAGAGGGAATCAGTTTGGCCATTAATGCTGTAAATTCAGTTTGATGTTGCAAAACCATCGTTCAGTTTCTGAACGAAATATTTCAACAAGTCACGCAAGAGGTCGTTCACAGCGGCAGGGGTTAATTTTGCTGATGTTTTTACAATAAGGAACGGATCTAATGTACATTCTTAAGGAAAACCATTTAGCCTTCACACATTCAACCTCCTTTCTTTACAGAAAAAAAACTTGAACGAGTTTAGTCTGAAACTATATAAAATAGTTATACATACGGGGGAGTTTTCGTGTTTAAAACATCACTTAGCATGGTTGGTTTTGAAAATTCTAAAATACGATTCTATTCATAAAATCGCAGTTGTTTAAGTGATGTACTTTTACACGGAATGGTATAATTTTATATTATATTTTATATTTTTATATTGTAGTATATTTTTTAATTCTTATACTGTAGTATATTTTTAAAGTGGTGGCACATTTTTTAACAGTGTTATATTTTTTACACTGAAAGGACTTTAATTTGTGTGTGTGTGTAGCAGAAAAAATACTTTTGAATTTGCTGACGTTTTAAATAATTTTAATAATGAAAATACAATGAGTCAGAGGGATATAAACTATATATATAAAAAATATGAATTTTTTAATTTACATAATTATATGTTTTTCAATGTGTAAATTAATCAATAACTTTATGCAAATGATATATATATATATATATTGATAACAGTATTTAATTATTGTTATTTTCACTAGATAAAGAGTTTTTTCATACAATATTCAGATTTTTTCTGTTAGGTGTAAAGTTTTTCTGTGTTAGACTGCGTTGTTTATGCTTCTCATATGAAGCCGTATACCTTATTGTTTCCTCTTCCCACTGTACCAGTAAATAGCTAAAAGTGGTAGCAACTTCGCTTATATGAAATTGTTATAATCATACTCTCATTAAGTTCTTTACAAAACGTATAGTATATAATAAGTTCTTGAAGACTGCACTCATATAAGCAAATAATAAATAAGGATGTTAATAAGCAAATAATTCAACATGTAAAAAGCTTAATATGTGAGAAATTCAACGTGCAAAAAAGTTCGACATCTAAGATATTTTGAAGAGTATATGTAAAAAATGCTGAAAAGTATATGTAAAAAATTCTAAAAAATATATGTAAAAAATTTTGAAGGGCATATGTTAAAAATTCTAACATCTATATTAAAAATTCTAACAGCTATATATAAAAAATTCTAACAGCTATATATAAAAAATTCTAACAGCTATATATAAAAATTTCTAACAGCTATATATAAAAAATGCTGAGAGCTATGAATAAGAACGTTTGAAAGAGTATATTTAAGAAATCATGAAAGGATCTGTGTATAAAAAGCTTCGATAGAGATCGTGTTCAAGAAATTTAGAAGTCATGTAGATCTTCATCTAAGAAATTACGAAAGACTATGCAAGGAAGTCCACGTGTAAGAAATTCTGAAAAATTATATATAAGAAATTCTGAAAAATTATATATAAGAAATTCTGAAAAATTATATATAAGAAATTCTGAAAAATTATATATAAGAAATTCTGAAAAAAATATGCATAAGAAATTACGATAAACTATACACGAAAAAAACTCTGAAAAAATATACGTAAGGAAATTGAAAAAATTATATCTAATTTTCATATGTAAGAAATTTTGGAAGGCAACATATTAAAATTTTTTCCAAATTTGAAAGACTGCAAACAAATTTTGAAACCTACGGAGAAAATACTCTGAAAAGGACGTGAATGAATTTTTGAACGATTACGTAAGAATTTTTTCTCAAGAAATTAAGTTCATTTTGAAAGTTGAAGTTATAAAAAATTCCCGATGATTAGCTGAGAAAGAAACTTCAAGCCTTTACATTATTCAGCATGTTATGGGTGAATGGAACGAACATCAAAATAATGCGTCAATTTCCAAGACTGGAAATTATTGGAGTACCACTCTATATATATATACTTGTTATCTGCAATCAGAACCCGAGGTTAAAGAAAATAGAAACGTTCTGATGAAATTTCAAACAATAGCATTTTAATAAAATAATGAATGCAGCCTCCCCCATTTTCTCTTTCGACATGTAAATAAGCACATTAAAAATGCGCAGGTTTACCGCATTCGAAAACGGGTCACGGCTTCGCAATGAAAGCAAAATTTAATGACTGGATTTGGAGGTCATATTGACGTCAAAATGCATTGCCGTGTAATGATAAATGAAAGTTCCTTAATTCGAACAGTACTTTCCTGTTTCACGTCTAAATTTTCGGGCGTAATTTAAATTAATTAAATATTACTAAATCGAAGTTGGCAACGATGTAACTGTGAATGACGCGTCTTATTTTTTCTTAAAACTGCGTGGGTTTTACGTAGTTTTGAGCAATTCAAAAAAAATTGATTAATATTATATTAAAACCCCGATTATTCGAAACAAAGGTGGGGAGGGAGGTCTGAGCTCGGATTATCTGAAAATTAAGTTTTCAGGATAAAGCTGCAATGTTTACCCAAAGCCATTTATAATTGCATAATTAATATAGTGATACATGAGGGGCAGCGGATGCTCGAGCCCCCCCACCCCTGCTGTTTAAAAATTTGATTTGCCCGAACCTGCTATGCATTTACTTTCAAAAGTTTTACAGTCACATTTTAAAATAAGGTACTTTTTAGCTCATTACTAATTGTCAAGCAGTATCAATTATTTTTGTAGCGTTTTGGTATCTTGTACATTCACTAAAATTCTCGACAGCTTTGAGAAGGAGGTAATAATTTTTCTCAGTCCATCCCATTTGAAGTACTCGTTAATTTTTCTCAGCCCCCCCACCCCTAGAAGTACTTGTATGGGCGCCTATGTATTGATAGCGAAAAGCGTCCAAAATATACGCATGTGCTAATTAACGCATTGAATGCTTCGAAAAAAGTCCGACCTATTATGCACAAATAGATACGTCTATTTGTATAGATCTTTTTCAAAATATTTGTGTCCTTTCCAGGAATAATGAAATTACGACGAATGTTTAACACATGAAGCCTCCGGAGTACATCAACTACTTGTGGTAATTGCATTATCCCTGTGAAGGGTAACAATATATCGAAAACAAAATACACGAAGCTTAAAGCATCATGCTCCGGTGGACTAGTTGGTATAACGCTCTAGTTCATACGAACTTTCCCCTGGTTTGACCCCGGTTCAGAAAGATGCTCCTTTTTTTCCCTTTACAGCTAACCGAGGTCAGATGGTGGTTGTATTTGCAGCTCAAAATTGAGCTTTATGCGTGAATGCCAAAAATAATAACGAACGTCATATCTGTTTGTAATACATGTTTTTGTACATGCCCAACATAAACCATCTGCATGGGTGTCACAATTAAGAACGGAGTACACTAGAATACAAATATGAGCAAAGCTATTGAATGACTGGATACTTACAAAATAATAATTTTAAAAAAAATGTGGCAGGCCATTTCGGTTAAGTGAAGCTCGATATTGCGGGTCTTATTGGATATGTAAAGTAAAATAAATTAAAAATTAATTTGTCTATTTTATACAAAACGAACTACTAAATAATCATTTAATTTTATAAAATGAAATAGCCAACAAGTTTAAATTAATCTAAATACCGTTGTAATTGAAAAACGAATTTATTTTGTCGCCAAATATTTTTCACTGGCATTGTTAATCAAAAATTTAGTTTGTGTTAACGTGACAATTTCATCGACAGCGCAGAACGCCATTCGTTCATTTTGCTTTACCGAAGGATGTTTCGTCGACCGGAGAGCTTACCGATATTTATCAAAACATCACTAGTGAAAAAAGAAATAGGTCATCAGTCAAAAATTATTTTTGCTGATACCGATACAATACATTTTTGATATGATTATTTTATCGTTGATGTAAATATGTAATTGGCAGAAAAAAATATATAATTTATATTTAATTAATTGCTTTCATTGGTGAAATTTAATCGATTCATCATTTTTGCAATACGTGGTATCTTATCTGTAATTACATCATTTTTTCAATTTCAATTATTATTTCGTAATCATTATTTTTTGAATTTCGATTATTAATTTGCAATTTCAATTATTATTTTTGCAAGTTTCAATTATTTTGCCATTTCAATTATTATTTCGCATTACGATTATTATTTTTGTAATCTCAATTATTACTTTTGTAAATTAATATTGTTGTATATGTTGTATGTTGATTATAGCCTGCTTGCATCTGTAGTTTGCCTCTATCAAGTATGTATTAGAGCTGAAAAAATTGTACACTGAACGAATACATGAACCATTTTTCTCATCTATTTATTGGATTAGCAGAATCGATCGTCGATGCATCACTTTTTTTATATACCTCATGGTATATTACTGGATAGTAAAAGGCTATGGTATGATATGCATATTATATGATGACGTATTGGATTTAATCGAATCAATATTCAATATGTAAACAATGAAATAACATTGGTAATAAAATGCTTAGTCAACAAAATGAACTGTACATATCAATGGCGTATGCAGAGGAGGGTTGATGGCGGTTATAATATCCCACTGCGATGAAATTTTGTATATCATCATCATATCATCATCATCATGATGATATACAAA
>QLNU02014802.1:163918467-163942796 GCA_006491805.2 Dysdera silvatica | reverse complement strand
ATAACGAATCTAATAAACAAATTATAGATATGAAATTCAATAAATAAAAGGAATTTAACAACTAATCTACATGCTATTAGATTAAGCGACAGACGCTCTAAACATTTCAGGGCTTTAACATATAGTCTAAATATGGCAGCATGGTTAACAAATAGTCTAAACATTCTGGATTATTCAGCAATTAGTCGAAACATCATAAAAAGTCTAACAAAGACTGCACGAAGTAGATAGTCTAATCAAATATTTCATATGTAACAAGAAAGAAATCTAATAGATGTCATTAATGAGTTTCAAAAACCCTAACAACAATTATAAATCGATGAATAATATCATTAGCCCAGGGGTTCTTTAATTTCTCAGACTGCGGACCCCTTCATCATGCATATTTATTACTAGTGTTTCATCATTTATTTTCACCACTTTAAGAAGGAATTTTTCGTTCCCTCATATGTAATTCATTCTTGGTTAGTATTAAAGAATAAATACCCTTGTCTTAGTATTTTTCAGAACCTTTATGGAACACTGGGAGGGCCTCGCCGACCCCCAGTAGTTTGTGGATCACAGTTGAAGTATCGCTGCATTAAACTATCATTGCTCAACCCCTTTAAGTCGTTTAATAATGCACAGAGGTGGAGAGAAATATAGCAAGTTTTCTATACATTCAACGCCAGTTCATACGTAGCTTACTAACATTTAAAACATTTTAATAAATCAGTTTATGTCAGATCCAACTCTTTAATAGACACATATGAACATAATAAAATTCCTGTAATTAAGTAACTTCTTCCAAAACGAGTTCTTGGGTTTTGAATGATAGATATAGCCTAATCGGACTTCTTTTTTATCATTGTAATTACAACAACCGTAAATTACCCCGAGATTTAACATAGGTGATTGGGAAGCGTCGCAAATTTCGATGTTTTTATTTTTTTTTCTTGTTGCAATCCTGTCATAAATTACAACGTCGGCTTGGGTTTCCCAAATTACAAGTACTCTCAAAACCAAGCCCAAAAGGTTGTTTTTGGGCGTAAGCGCAATTAATATTCAGCAGATGAAAGGAAACGTATTACTCACTATTATGACAGGTGTCGAAGTTTCTGTATCTGTGCGATCTTTATCGTTAAACGGCACTTGCTATTGATAGTGATGTTAGGTCAAAAGAAAGCAAGTGCGGGGATTAATTATTCATTTCTGTATATATCAATATATTTGTCATTTTTTAGAGATCGATACATTAGTCATGGTCAATAGGTTTTCTTAATGAGATATGTTTAGAAATAATAAATTGAACGAATACCAGTTTGTGTGTGTGTGTGAAAGAAAGAAAGAGAGAGAGAGGGAGGGAGGGAGAAAAGATTTTAGTTTTATATAAGAAGTTATATATACATAAGAAGAGTTATATAATAGAAAACTCAGTACACTGGTCATAAATTAAAGAGATCACTTAACATTTTTCTTTCCAGTGCAGATAAATATTTAGTCTAGTAAATTAAGATCAAAAAGGGCTTCTGCATTGAAAGTTTTGGGCAAGTTTCTTCTTTATCTCCCTTTATGTTTTTTAGGGGGTTGAACACAAATTTTAAGTTTAGCACCTCACAACTTTCCTGCTTTAAAGGTTATAAGCGAAAAACCATGATAAATGCGGGTTTTTCTCAGTTTTTGCCCCTGTATTTGATAGATGGTCAAATTTTTTTGAAAAAATTATTGCATCACAATACACTAAAGATTTTCCTTCACTTTTTCGTGAAAAAGAACTAAGTAGATGGAATTAAACAGCGGTGGTAAACGAAATGAATTTTTAAATACACATTTATTCATAAGTGCATATATGATCTTATGATATATCATATATTGTTGTTTACTTATTATTAATTGAATTGGTGAAGGAAAAAGATTTTTTTATAAGGAATTGTTGTAAGATATTATTACCCTTTTTAAGGCTAACACAATTATCAAATAACGGCCAACACAAAAAGTCACCGGAGAGTTTTTTTTTATGAGGAATTTTTATAGGTAGAAATTTTCCATACTTACTCTAGAGCTCAAACTAGAACTTTGAAAGTATAGGAGAAAAAGAGACATCGCCCTGGGCTGGAGTCGAACAAGAGACCCTCCGTTAGATTTGGAGGGCCTTGTCCGCTAGGCCACCGGGGCAGGGGAAGGACGCTCCCTTTCTTCGTATATAAGGATGTAAGATATTATTACCCTTCGAATTGCTAACACAATTGTTAAATGATGGTTAACACACAAAGGCGCCAGGGGTGTTTGTTTTAAATTTTTTTTTTTACCTTTTCACTTTTTTTTCAAATTTTTTTGTACTTTCAAATCTCTAGTTTGAGCTCAAGCGTTAGTATCGGAAATTACTAGCTATAAGGAATTTTGTTAGGGAATTATTGGACAGAAAAAGATAAAGGGAGAATAAGAAGAAGAACACACTTTTGAGGAAATCTGACATTATTAGAGTTTTTAGTGAGACAGTTGTCTGTACACCTACGGAAATAGTTATAATACCTTAGTATTTTTCGTATAATTCGTATGATTCTCATGATTCCAGAAATAGTCGGCTATTTTTGTTTGTGATGCGTCAGTGTAATATTTTCGTTAAATTCTAGTTGGGTCCGTGTCCCTGTTATGATGCATGTTCTGCTGAACGCGAGGATATGTCTCCTTTCGTTAGGGCTAGTTTGTGTTCGTTTCCTCAAATTTGATCCTTTCCTCGTTTTTGCTGTTTACCTTAGGTATCTTCTTGCTGTAGTGAATAATGTATTTTTGAAATTTTTTTAATAGATTTTGGTTCTTAGATCCCAAAAAATTCAAAGAATTCTTAAACATAAGATACTACACCCTTATTAGTGAGTTATTTAGCGTAGAACATATAACTAATTGCCTCCATTTTTGTTTAAACTCAGACTTTTTGCATTCTTGAAATAGACATTACAATTAAAGCATTAAAGAGCTACGTGAGTATAAAAATCTAAGGCAATACTTTCATAATAAAATTTTCATATTATGTTTATGTTTATAAAATAAACGTTTAGAGAAATGGAGAGATTATTTGTTCTATGATTTTTATGCTCTTTTTGTATAATATATATGACTATTAAAATTAACGATCGAAATAAAAGGAATAGAAATGTAAGAAATTAAAAATTTTCGTATTTTTTTTTTGCAACAAAGATGTAAAATTCGCTTCTCTCTCAAGACTAAAACAAAAAAGAAAGAATAAGGTGAATTAATCCTAACATTTCTGAGTTTCTTTTCTCACATACATAGCTATTTCAGTTCCTTCAAAACGGTAGTCTTCGGGGAATAAACGCCAAAAACTAATTCCAATAAATTCATCTGTGTGAACAAAATATTTTATTGAAGACAAAATTACAAGAAAGATTTTTGTTTTCTGCATTCGTGGGTAGACAAGGTTCTGCCGAGCTTTATTTTCAGGCCCTCTTTCTGTTCCATGGATTATGACCTCACATTCCTAGGAAATGGGCCTCCAGATGAATGGAACAAACGGCAGGTGATTAGGAGCCTTTGACTCCAAACCCAGGTTTCCTTCACGGTGGATAAATGCCCCCTAAGACTCTACATTACAAGGGAAACAAAACATGTTATAAGTTCTGTGGAGTAGTATTGACCTGACATAATTTTAGCATTAGATATATGAAATCCAAAATGAAGGTTCAGCCTCTCTAATATGAAGTACTTGAAACTGAGAACGTTTCAGAATTTTCCGATTTTTTTTTAAAAAAATAGTCACTGATTTTTAACTGAAATGTTCCTACAAAATGGCGACTTCCTTTCATCACATCGTTCTTTTCTTCTTCTTTCCCATGTAGCCAGCATACATTTGGCAAGAGACTCTTATCTAATAATAGAAAGTCATATACTGAAATCGCTGGCGTACGCAAGGGGTGTTGATGGGGATTGTAACCATAGGCATGGAGTTGTATGGGCCCGTGGGACCAGAGCCCCCCAATTAATCTGAAATAAATTGCGATTTTACATATATTGTAATGTATAAACGTACATAAAATGTGCTTGGGCCCCCACAATGAGTTTGGAAACTCTAGGTCGAAGGTTGTAACCCCCCCATTGCAATAAAACTTTGGATATATGCATATGAAAAAATGGAGCTGTAGTTCTATAAATCTCCATTATAAGCAGGTAATCCCCCTATGACCGTTCTGTATACGCATATGACCGAAGTATAACAATGAAATCCAGAGGAGGTTGGCCTAACTCAGATCACGTGGTATAGAGAAGGCTCAGAAAGGGATTCATAGTTCTGTCTTAAAGGGTTGCCGGCTATGTGAGCGAAGTTGAAGATTTCGGAGCATCTCGAGATGAGAATACTTAACTTATACATAGAGTTTGAGCTCAGTAACTGGAATTTTGACCACTCTTAGTGTTCGATGATTTAAAGGCATTCACACCCCCTTGAACTCCCCTTGCACCTCGGTAATTTGAAATAAAACCCCCATTCTCTTGTAATTTGAGGTACTGAGGTTTCACTGTATATCACCTTTGATTTTCTGTCCAAAGTTTCGAAATCACTGTGCAATAATAAAATAAGAGGGTATGCAGTGATACTCCAGTACATTATAATATGCAACAAAGCAATCTTATATTTAGATATTATTTGATCCTCTGTTAACTAAAATAGTGATTGGCATATTCACGATTATAGAAAATACGTCCTCCATTGCGCAATACGCACTGCATAATGTACATTATTGGAGAAGATCTGTTTTGACTCTCAGCTTGGGGTATAATTAAGCGTTTTTATAGGACTCTAAAAGTCACAGAGCGGCCCTGAAACTTACAGGGGGACATGTTTTAAAGGTTTTAATATATTTATACATATCAGTATTTAATAATAGTAAATACGTGTAATGCGAAAGTAACATGTGTCAATGAAATTAATTGAGTTTTAGTGATGTACACGCATGTGGAATATGTAAAAATGTTAAAAATGGTTCTTGCAAACAAGATATTTTTAACAATAAAATCAAACTAGTCCATTTAATACATTCTTAATGTATGTATGACATTAAGAACTTTAGTGGTATACTAAAATTTACAACTTTCCTCTTCTTCTTCTCCTTTATCTTCAGTAAGGAGAAGAAGAAAATTGTAAATTTCAGCATACCGCTTAGATTACTTGAGCCTTTATCAAAACCATGATGTACATATGATTTACGGTGAAAAATTGCTTTGAATACGTTTTTAACTTAAAAGAGTAACTTCCTCTGTCGTGCATAATGTTGTATCCAATATTAAAAGAAAATTCTACGATATAAAAAAAAAGTATTTTATAGGCGGCTAATTATATTTTCAGGGTAGCTCATCCCCCCTGGCATGTCAGAATACGGCCCTGCTCTCAACACATATTCATATCACTGCATAATAATAATTATTATAATCGTCGCTCTTTTTCTCGCCCTCTCTTTCTTTTTCTTCTTTTTTTATTTTATCCATAAGTGAATGCAGGGTTCTTATAAAGATCTCAATTTTCTTTGTGCTATTTTTTTCTTATAATTTCTTCCCATGTTTTTCTTAAGTATTTATCAATTAAAATTTTCTTTCATATATATTCCTTAGTTTACCCTTTCTTCTCTTTCTTTGGGGTTCTATTCTAATATTTATCCAGTAATATTATTTGATTTTTCCCGAAGTGTATGTTCGTTCAACTATATATTTTGGCTTAACGGCTTCTAACAAAAGTTTTCAACCCCATTCATCGTTTAATATATTCATATTAGTTATTTTTCTGGCCAACGTGTGTTTAATATTATACAGAGTTAGTTATCCATGAAGATTTGAATTTGGTCCGCTATCCATAAATGAAAATCATATGTTGTAAACAATGAAAATATCTTTGCACCGCATGTTTTATAATGGGTTTCTGCATGTGCTGATATACATGTGTATCATCTAAATAATGGTTATGCGAATAGCTACTTAGAAGAGATATAGCGAAAGAACCTCGAACTAAATGTGAAATGGCGTAAATTACACCACTTTACTACTATTGAGGTGATTTCTATTTGTTAACATTAGGTCTATTTACTACAAATATTGCTATTGGGGTGATTTTTATTTATTAACATTAGGTCTGTTTACTACTACTATTAAGGTAATTTCTATTCATTACCATTAGGTCTGTTTATTACTATTAAGGTGATTTCTATTTATTATCATTAGGTTTATTTATTACTATTATTACTATTGAGGTGAGTTCTATTTATTACTATTATTACTATTAAGATGATTTATATTTATTACTATTATTACCATTGAGGTGATTTCTATTTATTACTATTGAAGTGATTTCTATTTATTACTATTATTACTATTGAGGGGGATTTCTATTTATTACTATTGAGGTGAAAACTGCAATATTATGGTGTTTTTAGAATATTTATCAATGCTAAAATTAGCAAATAACATTCATTGTATGAATGACAGACAAATTTTTTTCTATCTAAATTTAAAATAATACCTATGGGATTTGGAAGATTTATTCACAAAGGCAATAGGATCTCAAGTCTGTTGTGAAGATTTTAGATTCCGGTTTCTATGGAACTAAAAAGTCATCTTCGTCAACGGAAGATTTCCATCTGATGGAGACAACGAAAAAATAGAGAGATGGAAATCGAGAAAAAAGCTAGTAAATATTGAAATTTAAGAGTAAGAGATGTGCAAAGGGGACAAATAGACAAAAGGGCGTCCATTTTGTAGTTCGCATAAGGCAAATTCCCGAATTCCAGGTATCTACACAAAAACAGTGGCAAAAAAACAAACGGAATATAAAAATACTTTCATCTTTTCTTGATTCATAAAATAAGCAAATGCCTGTCCCTGCCCTCCGTGCTTACGTAAGATTTCAGTTCTCTAATTGTTTGATATACGTTTTTGAAATGTGAATGCAAATTATAATATTTGTTTACGTTTTTATTGTAATATTGGGCACATATTTTTAAGTTTGTTATAATATTAAGCGCTTATTTATAAATATAAAATAATCGTGACAATTAAAGCATTTAAAAAAGTTTTAATACGTTGTTTAAAGCTATTTCGGTGGCCGAATACCACGTATCCCCTTAGGAAAATTTCTGACGCTTGTGGAACTCGCGGCTGTCTCTAAAAGAAGTACTGGTACCAGCTATTAGTCGCAGAATCTTGGTGCAAATTTTGAAGGGGTTCTCACTCTTTTTCAAATGTCTTTGTTTCCAACTTTGCTTCTTTCTTCAGTAGTCGAAGATTTATCGGCCTGCAGTGGAAGTAGTCTTCTTGTTGACGCCTGCTTTCGGAGCGTGACGTCAGGAATCCACTCGAGGAAATGAACGAAGGTGCTGCATCCGAAGACGAAGGGGGAAGAACTTATTTTTTAGTTGAAACACACCCCACTTTTTTTTATAACTTTGAAAGAAGAACTGAAATCGAAGAATAATACAAACAGGCCTCCCTGCCTTTTAGTCCCAAAATAATAAGCTCAAAAAGTAAGGAAATGGTTTTTTCCCCGAGTGGGTTGCGCGAACAGACTTTTGAGAATTTTTTCCTGATTCATTTGCCCCTCCCAAAAGCGAGTAAAAAGTATAAAAATTTCTTTTATTGCGCATATCTTAACAGGACCTCCCCCACCGCTTTTGTTTTTCAGCTGAGTTCATAAATAGAGATGTGTATTTATCCAAAAATCTACTTGGAAAATTGCAATCAAAGCGGAATCTTGAAATTGTCTGAACACATCCTTTAGATTTTTAAAGACGTAATTTCAGCAACTCTGTAAAATTTTTTAGGGGTAAAATGAATTATTTGTTCTTAAATTTTAAAAGATGGGATAATTAATCAACACTTTAAGTAATCGAGATTAATGTAAATAAATTACTATAGTGGGATCAGAAAATTTCAGGCCTTGTATAATAATCTGGCATCCGTTTGATTATGCATCCATTACTAATTATTATACAATTTTAATTAATGAAAATATCAGAGTTTTTGGATGGAAGAATTAATTCATCGGGGGAAGTTTAAATATTACTTAATCACATTTCTGGCCATTTTATAGCCCCCCCCTCTCCCTTATAAGAAAAAATAAGCAAATGCCTGCCCCTGCCCTTCGTGCTTACATAAGATTTCAGTTCTCTAATTGTTTGATATAAGTTTTTGAAATAAGAATGCAACGTGTGATGCAAATTATAATACTTATTTACATTTTTATTGTAATATTGAGCATTTATTTATAAGTTCGCTATAATATTAAATGCTTATTAATAAATAGAGAGTAATCACAACAAATTATCGCATTTAAAAAAGTTTTAATACGTTGTTTAAAGCTATTTCGGTGGCCGTATACCACAAGCATTAGAACCGTATATTAGCTATTAACAGCGTATTAAAACGTACATTGTAAGCAAATAACTGTTTAATAAATAAAAAGCAGATTTGGTAAAATACATTTATTAAAAATAATACATTCATTATAATTCAAAAATGCCAGGGGTCTATTGGGAGTCAAGAAGGGAGGTCCCGAGCGAAGAAAGGTTGAAAGCCACTGGTTTAAATAATTAAATATTTAATTGTGATTACGTGTATTTTATATCTTCTGCACGCAATTTCGTACGTTCCAAGTAGGGCAATTCTGCCAGGGCGGTTGCCCCCTCCCCGAGGTAAGAAAAAATAAGCAAATCTCAACCCCTATTCCCCAAAGATGTTTACGTAATATTTAAACGGCCCTTTAATTGATTTTCATTTGTTTACATAAATAAAAGAAAATTTATAAACTGCAAAAATCGCGAAGAAGAATTTTATATAACAAAATCGCTACATTAAAATAGTATGCTTGGCTTCTACAGTGAGTTATATACCGTAGAAGATTGAAATTTTGTCTGACTGCGTGGTCATTTTTATCAGAGAAAGGTTTAAAATAAATGGACACTGTTGCCAATTATAAGAAATGTAATTGTGTTAATATAGAAAACCCATAAATATTAATCGAATCTCATTCACAACACTCTAAATGTCAATGCGATAACGAAAACAATAATTGTAAAAGTTGTACTAATTACGTGAATTTAGTGATAACAATTCACGTAGCCTACAAGGTGAGGGGTTTCACACGAGTAGTTGTTACTCATGAAATACAATCCGCCATTACACTTTCCCGTCATTTCTCAAGATATAAGCATTTTTCTAGAAACGAAGAATTTAAGGGGATGTAATTTTATTGTTCTACAAAAGTGGTGGAATTTATGGAAACAGCAATTTTTCTGTTATAGATAAGTGTGGATCTAGAAAATGTTTTCTAGCGGAGGAGTAGGGGGGGGGGACGTATAAATTAAAAACTAGTGTAAAGATGTATAATTATCATAAATTTGTTATAATCATAAGTTTGTGGCGCAGTATAGCCCAGATGCTCTTGCGCCATAAAAAAGCCAAACAAACAAACAAATTTATTATTCTCAGTGGTAAAGGGCACCTTCTCCCTGGGACCGTTCTTGGTTACGGGCAGTTCTTAAGAAATAGGACTTTCGTTTGCAGAAATATCCATCATTTGTGGTAAGTCTACAAAGAATGTAGACCCTTTTCTAATATAAGCGTTGTTCTTTTTTTGCCTTTTGCTGAAATGTAAACGAAATTATTTTCTTTAGATGGTATTTGGATCGATCAGTTGTACGGCTGATAGAGTGGCGTACAGGAATTAAATCTGGTGAAGTGTCGGGTGGTATATACACATACAAATATGTGGGTGTACTTCTGCAAATTTTTATATATGAAGGTTCATGTTTCGGAATGACGTGATGGAGGAACAGAACACGAACTTCGGAATTTGTTCCACAAAAATTTTGAACTATGATGCTTGAAGAAGACGATTGAAAGTATAGACCAAAAATTTTCAATAATGATTCAAAGTAAATCCAGAAATTAGTTGTCCAAGAGTTGATTTCAGGTTTAGCCAAATTTTGAGTAAAAGGCTAGGAAGGCTTTCGACATTTGGAATCGTAGGAGCAAATTGGTGTTTTCATTTGTTTGTAGAGTCCATCAACCATTGAATAGGATTTCGGATTGAAATCGACAATGCAGATGCATTCACAACTCAGAAATTTGTCATCGGAAAAAATCAATTTAAAATGCACTTCTCTGACTTGAAATGATCCGTCAAAAACAAGGAGTTGTGATAGCTATAGGGTAAAAACAACCTCGGTTACGCTTGCAGCTGTTTGATCGATGATGGACAAAACTTCAGGCCAGTGTAAACTTGTCAATGCATGTTAAACAGTATGTGTTCTTTGATGGAGATAATAGACCTATGATATTTACATGAACGTAACCGTGACACTTGCAAACTAGTTGCATAACTTCTTAGTGGTGAATTCGTTGACTATATTACTCAAATTGGCATCTATCGTCAATTATGTGCTGAAGGTAAGGCTAGGGTCTTCTAAACATATTCAAGGTGTTCCCTGGGATAGAAATTTTTTTGGAGCCTTTTTACATTAACTTTCAAATTTGCGCCCTTTTGTTGCAACAACAACTAATGTATTACAATACTATTTGGGGTCCTTGTTTATGGCCGGGTCCTGAACCTGGGCTCAGTTGGACTATTTCTTAAGATGACACTGAGTATCGAAGAGTAGCGTAGGCAGCTAGTAGCTTACGCAATCATAGGACTACATTTACGCTTAGCAGCATTGGACAGTTACCGGGAGGAAATTCTATTGGTTGAGGACAACTGGTGAGATCCTCCACTAATTGCAGTGGGACATGCATAAACCACACGCAAACATTTCTGCATTTGACTTAAGATGGAAGAAAAGTACAGCGTTAGCAAGTTTCTCTCTGTCTGTGTTGAAAACTACAACATTGCCATTAGTCCACGAAATTAGAGTATGATAGTGCTTTTTTCTTTTTTTGATTCTTAATATATTCGCGTAGATTCGTGATAGATTTAGGTATTAAAAAGTAACAGCTTGTTTCTCAGCATCATGTGGAAAAAAATCTGCGTTAGAAATTTAGCAATACCAAAAAACCATGAAACTTTTCAAGTCATGGACCATGGTAAGTTTTGTAATCCGTTGATGTCATCTTTCGCTGGAGAAATGCGGTCCGCTGAAGCTAAACATTCCAAAAATGGCAACTGCACCTATTAGGTCTACTATAATAGGTCTATAATATATATACTATAATAGGTCTCCACATTGATTATTAAGCTTTATGTCCCACCTGAAAATATTTCCTGGATCCGCCCTTGATTCTCACCCTCCCCCGCAAAATTAATCTTGCATTTGAAGATGATAAAAGTATGATTTCTAATTTTTAAACCGCATTTAATACGGCAGGTGAACAAATTGAACTAAAAAAAACAACTTTTAAATTAGTGCATGAAATGCAATTATAAATTAAGCAACGACATTCTAATTTATTAATAAAAATATAAATTATAAAATTATCAACATCAAATCCAATTACTACACGGTTATTGCTTTTTATTCATGATTTTGCCAAAACGGGGAATTTTCTGCCAAATGGCAATCAGCAGATCTGTTTATAAATTCAAACAATTCCTAGTTTTTCTGTTAACTAACAAAGGAGAATTGAATTCAGAAGTTGTTAAACAAATACGTTCTTGTAAACGGCGTGAGAACACAAAGTGCCTTTTCACCAAGTCTTGGTAGAATTCCAGTACTGTACACTTTCAGAATCTTGCTTTTAAATTGTAATTCAAGAGCTCGGTTTGTTTGTAAATATTAAGAGCTTTCTTTAACTCTCTATCAGATGACATTTTCCCAAAATTGCGAAGGTACAGATTCATGATCAATTCTATTGAAATCTTCAGGTGTCCAGTAGCAAATTATTCTTATTTTGGACCAGCAACTTTTTCATTCTCGGATTGATTGCCACTTTCTTGGCATGGCGGCCCCTTCGCTTCCCGAATGCGCCCCGCAATTCCATAGTTAAATTTGGCAATTCACGTTTGAGGACCACCATCAATAAAAATATAGAAGTTCATAAATTCTTCATCAATGTATTTTCTTTCGGTAACAGAACATTTTCCTCCGCCAATGTGATGCTTTAGTAATAGGAAAATCATTCCAGTTGTACTTGTAGTTTCTGAGCTATTCAATGGTTTTGGATATATATGCAGACGTTACATCAAGATTTCTGAGATACCATCAAATATTGAAGTTCTTTGGAAATGTATTCATATCAAAAACGTTTAAACAAACATTAATCGAATCTCGTTCACAATTCTAAAAATGATAATACGAGAACGAAAACAATAATGGTAAAATTATTAATTAATTAATTATTAATAATTTAACATCAACAATGATAAAATGTCTACAATTCCGTGAATCTAGTGGTTAAAGTTCAGCCCACAAAGCGAAGAATTACACACATATACAGTAAAACCTGCCTAATATGACCACCTTTGCGACTGGACTGCTACGGTTACCATAGAGAGGCGGTCCCTATACATGACAGACTTTGGTATACGCAAGACTAAGTCCCTACCAGTTCTCTTATAAAAAATGTCACTTTATGGAGGTGGTCACTTTAACAGGTGCCACTGTGTAGTTTTCTGTGAAATGCAGTCTACCATAATTTAATTAATGAACAGTATTTAGCCTATTTAGTTAATTTTTATTTCAATTATTTGTTTAAAATTTGCTGTCACTAATTATAATCAACGACATGGGTATAAATAATATTTATACGTAATAGTATAAATAATATTTATATAATAATATTTATAATATAAATAATATTTATACGGGTATTCATGATAAGCATCAATTCTTAAACAGAAGCAATAATGATAAAACAAAAAAGCTTTGAAGTTGGGAATGATGTCCTGAAATATATACATGCAATGGAACCTGATGAAGTGTCCACCTGCGTAAATTGACCACCTGAATGAAGTGACCACTTTTTCTAAGAAATAACTAGTAGAGACTTAGTCATGCCTATACTAAAGTCTGTCATATATAGTGACCTCTTATCTACGGCAATCATTGCAATCTACTTCCAAAGGTGGCCGCTTTGGACAGGTTCTACTCTATATGGAGAAAAGGATACATGTGGAAAACCGTTAAGAATCACTGTGAGCGTCATCTAGACCAGTGTGTAATTCTGAAACGTTTTATACTACAGAACTCTTTTCTTATGAATGAATGAATGTATGAATGAATAAAATTTTATTTATCTATAAGATCAAATTAAAATACAGGAAATATATTAAGAAATAAGAATCATCAAATAAACAAAGTATATCTAGGTCTTAATCACCTTCTGAGTGGCGTAATACCACTCTAAATATTATTTAGGGAAAACACAAAGGAATATTATGAGGCACTGCCTAGATAAGAAAATAAAAGTAAGAAAAAAAACAACAACAGTATAAACATGTATATGACACTTTTTTTTTATTTTTTTGGAATGTTGGTTATCGTTAATTTCTCATTTAATGGTTTGCTATGAGGAAACTTACAGAATTTACGGATTTTCTTGAAATTTTTTAGATGTTTTACAAATTGTTTGCGGAAACCCGAGGCTCTGCTCACTGACGTAAGCAGGGGGGTGTTGATGAGGGTTGTAACCCACCATTGCAATGAAATTTTGTATATTTAATATAGGAATATGTGAGTTGTAGATCTGTAACCCCCACATTGAGTACATAACCACCCTTATGAACTTTCTGTATAAGCCTATGGCTCTGTAGAATACATACTTTGAGAAGGGCAGATCTAGATTATCTAGTTGTTTTAAAAATTATTGTTTATCACAATTACTCTAGAGGTGGGGGGGGGGATTTGAACAATTAGGGATAGCCCACGTTTGAAGTTGCGCCATGCCATTGTTGAATGCTATTTTTATCCATATTGTTGATTTAAAATTAGTTAGCAATAAAAATTAAACAAATAATTGAAATAAACAATTGAGTAAATTTAATTTCATTAAATACCATTCAATTAAATAAATGTCATTTGATTAAATAAATGTCATTTGATTAAATAAATGTCATTTGATTAAATAAATGCCATTTAATAAAATGAATGCCATTTAAATTAATTTCATTTAATTAAATAAATCTTAATTAAGCAAAAGTTATTTGTCAATATATATATATTCAAATATTATATTATAATTTTCACGTAGCTTAAAATCTATAGACGGTCTATTAATTATTTGATATTGTGTGGGGTTCATCTTAACATTCGCTTATTTAAAACGTGTCGTCAATAATTGTTTTTATACATCATCTTAAAGAGTTCTTACGTATAATTTTTAGCTAAAAGTGGGAGTCATTTGTTGATTGTTTATTAACAAATGTATTCAATCGTGAAATATATTGCCATTTAAAGTAAACTTGTAGCGACAGTGTTATTTTAAATTATCAGCTTATCAGAGCTTGATGTCGAAAGGCTAAGAAGGAAAAAGAAAAAAGTACACACACATATATATATTATCCCTATTATATACTTTTTCACCAGACAGATTATATTTATTTATTTTAATATCATAAGTTTTCTATCGTGATATTTATGTATTATAAAATTAAGCGTCTTTTAAAAAGAAGAAGCGTTTTGTCTATACAAAGTCGCTTGATTACATTCCATGTGATAATATATGTATATCGATGTAAAACAGGCCGATGGTTTGAAGAGCAGCTGACACAATGACGCCAATAGAGTAATTTAGGCAAAGTACGTTCTTTTCATTTTATTGAGTGGTTTCGATTGATCTTTAGAAATCACCATGCCATGTAATTCTACCTTTTTCGAAAGTTTGCTAAAGAAGATGAAGAAGAAGAAGAAGAAGAGAGAAAGAAAAAGAAAAAGCAACGTTCAAGTAACTGGAAGCGATGTCAACGCGATGAATCGCCTTCTGAGCAGTAATGAGAAAGTCGTAGTCGTATATCAGATCGCAAATGGATAGTCAGATCCGAAGAAGTAGTACAACAAGCCATATACTTGAATTTAGGGGGCGGGGCCCCCTTACGCGCATGCCAGGCACCCTTTCAAACTTATGTCCGTATTGGGAGTCTACGGGGTGCCCTCCCTGAAGTGAAATTGATGAAGCTTTTAAGTCAAGTACTCCAAACAAGAGGAAACAACTTTACACGCATGCGCGAGTTTGGTTGTCGAGGGGTTTCGAAACTTTTTTCTTAAATGCCGAAACAATATCCCTCAATTTCTTTTTGCGAACTTTGTCGAAAAGCGATTCAGTATTTGCACATGCATCAGCGTTTCCCATTTCTTCGCTTCTGATTAAGAGTTTTGCGAAAAGTTTCGAGAGATGCTTTCTAAAAGAACTTTTGTTCGAAAAAGCTTTCCTCACTTGTATTAAGGTATTAGACTTTGTCTTTATAGGTCTACAAAAAAAGAACTTTCGGAAGTATATTCCAGTATTCTTTGCCAATATATAGATAGAAGGTATACACGCTGGTGTACGCAGGAGGGTGTTGATGGGGGTTGCAGCCCCCATTTAAACGAAATTTTGTATATTTAACATAGGAATGTATGAACTGCAGCTACGTAACCTCCCCTTGAGCCTATAACCCCTCCTCTTATGAACTTTTTGCGTACGTCTATGGGTATACATAAGCGGTTTTGGATATTTTTTTAATCATACTCGTAGGCAGCAAGTTCATAGGAAAGGTTACAGAGCTACAACTCCGTATAGATCATTAAATTTGATTAAAAATTCCTACTGAAAATATTTAACGAAGTTCATACTTTGAGCAACTATAGTGATGTTCCATCTTTGACACATATGGTTTCAAGGAACTTTCACATTGAAACTAAATAACAACGATAGTTAAAACAAACTCTTACAAGACGCTATGCAACAGCAGGATGATGATTGTTCTCCAAGAATGTTTTCAATTTGCTTTTTTTTTTGCAAACATTTTTTAATGTTATTTTGTCGAAAAAATAATGAAAAGTAAATAATAATAAATTTTGATTGTTGTTGTGTTTTCTCTCCCATCAAGTTGAATGGGTGATGATTATTTAAGTTTTCACTTATCACTGCTTTAGAATAAAATATGTACCATAAAATTTGAGGGGTCAAATGGTGGAGAGATGAGGTGATGGGGGTAAATGGGACTTCCTATAGATATTCCGCCTAGGGGAGCAAAATATATAAATCTGGCCCTCTGTGTAGTCATTTGTATATCTACAAAATTGAATTGAAATGGGGGTTTACGATTCCTATCAAACCCCCATGCACACACCGGTGGTTCCAATACTTCCAATTCAAAGATTACATTAGAAAGAACTGTATTGTTTTAGTTCATATAAATTCCTAAATACTTTTTCCTTATAGACAGTTTTGAAATGTAAAAAGGCAGCTCTTCTACCACTAACGTTGAAAATGTTTTTATTGAGATCAAATCCATAAAAATTGTCGCGATTTTTTTTTTGCAACAATTTTCCTCTCATGTTTTTGCGTCAAATTTCTCGCCAAACACCAAATTTCGTCAATTTTTCTCGTCAAACTGTGTAATATTTTCACAGTTAATTTATTTTTAATAAACTTGAAAAGTTTTTCATTTTACAATATTTATTTTAGGGAATACATATTGGAACATATATTATTTCTTTCTTTGTGCGTTCTTAAATGTAAACTATTAATTTAGTCGTGAACTGTAGAGTACGTTTGATGGTTTTTAAGTATCGACCAGGAGTTTTCAAGTATCGACCCAAGAATGTGAAATACTGGGTACGAGAAATTGAATACAACAAATACTACTGCATTACTACACTTCATGGTCTAATCTATAATTCGTGCATACTGGATTGAATACGAATCTCAGTAAGTGTGCTACTAGGCAACTATACACTATGTATAATATTGCACAGTAAATTAAAAAAATATATTGCTTAGTCAGTTTAGTACGAACGCTATCATTGTTTGAAGATAACGTAAAGCAATCACGAAACATGATTTTTTGGGTTATCAAACTTCAAGAAAACGTGAAAATGGTTGATGATTCATTTGCTAAGTAAAGAAGGAGGAGAAGAAGAAGATGAAGAAGAAGAAGGAGGAGGAGGAGAGAGAGAGAGAGAGAGAGAGAGAAGGAGACGGAAAGCTCTCCAGTGGTGAAAATCTCATCCAGCTAAAACACCTAATTACTTTGCAGAAAGCTTGGATTACCAAAAAGCTTGAATTATCAAAGGGAAACCGGACTCCATGGAAATGAGCTTTATTTTTTTTCCGATTGGCGAGTACGTTTGTGCGTTTTTATGGCGCACGAACAGTAAAGGTCCCGGTGAGTCGGAATCTACAATTTTTCGAGAAATTCGAACTTTCGTTGCCAAGCGAACTGACGGAGGACAGAAAGAAAGAAGGCGTTTCGGATATCCTTGGAGCCAAGTAACCCGGCATTGTAGATGAATGCGTTACCTTTACGCAGTTGTAGAGCAATGAATATATTCTTTTCCGAGGAACCAGAACCTCTTAAGTCCTAGGGAATCAATCATCCTAGAATACAGTTAGTAGGGAAGCATTTTTTTTCATGGCACCCTTGGAAGTCGAATGCGGATAAGCAGCATGCTGGGTGACCGAGTTGGCACTGCGCTAACGTACATAGGTTCCTATAAACAAGTATTTGGAAAAGGGTTCAATGTCAGGGTCAATGGAGAACAATAGTAATTGCTAGTTGGTTCTGCAGATCTACGACGTCTTCAATATCCGTTTTAAGATTAACAAAGCAAATGATGTTCCCCCATTCCTTTTGATCAGATGAAGCAAGGTTAATCTCTCACGCAGGCAAGTTCGAGTTATATTTTGTGTTTCTGGAGCGCCCCCTAGCGTAGACTTCATCATGTATCAGGCTTAGGAAACTTGTTTTGATAAGGAAACTGGAAAAAGTGGGAGTTAAAAAACTGGGAACGTAACAAGATGAAAAGGTGGTGCGATCCAGTCAGGGTTCGTAAGACCTGCATCCTCTTTTTGACGGGAGTCTCACATTGGATCCGTAAAATGTTAAAGCCTGTTAGCTATTGGGCGATAAGAGCAGGGGAGGGAACATGGGATATAGAAAGGGGGGTAGCTAACAAATATGCTCCAAATCCAATCGCTTTAATATTCTTCTCACTATAGATATGTGAAGTCTGTTCTCTGTTCAATTCCTTCTCTCCTTCATCTTCACGGCTGGAGACGTCAATACATTGATCTCTTAGTTTGTCGACTAGGATTTATGTATACATGCTGCTTAAATGGAAAAAAGGGAAGAAAAATTCGCAACGAAAACACGAGGTGGCGCTCGATACGGAAGATCGTCAGGGTTAGGATCCGGAGGTAGCTGTGTTAGGCGCGACAGAAATTAAAAGAGGGGATTGCGAGCCTGGGCGGAAATAGTTGTAGGGAATTTTCTTTTTCCCTTTAGCCCATGTTTTTCTAAGATAATTTTTTCCGGTCGCCTTTCGAAACGGATTGACATGACACGGTCGATGTATGCTTTCTCCCTATTTCTCAAACTCCTGTTTCTATTGGCACTTGAAGATTTAAAGTTGTTTTCCGAAGACGATATGCATCCTGTCATTCGCAATTGCATTAACCATCCCGTAATATCCAAGGAGTAAAAAGCTCTCATATTCGCAGAATTGAAAAAGTAAATGTTCAAGGATCGACAAACCCTCGAAGCTACCCTCTTTTAATTTGAAAAAGCAAATTAGGCAAAAGAAGTTGGAATGACGCATGCGCGCGACAAAAAGTAGGGGACTGAATATAAGATTTAAAATTTGTCTTACGAACTGTCCTTAGTATACGAAAATATGGAAGACAAGAAGGGGCAATGGAAAATTGCTATCAATTAATTGTCGTTGCTTTTCTAAAAGCAAGCAGTAAACTTAAATAGAGGGGCTAGTGATAATTCAGTCCGTCTCTTATAAAAAATGCATCTTTCCCTAGAAAAGCGAAAATCGGAAATAAATGCTATGTGTAGAGCATTGAAGTGGGCAGAGGCGCAGCCAGGATTCTTCGGGTAAGGGGGCTTTTGGCTGTCAGAAAGTTCATTATACTTTCCTGAGTTCAATTATCTTTGACTTCTGAGGAAGGAAGGAAGGGCTCGAGCTCCCTTAGCACCCCCGTGTCTGCGCGACTGGAAGTGGGGCTATTAGCTGTATGTCAAATCATTCAAAGACGGAATCACTGAATGAGATTGCTCGCCTATGATAGGTGGGAAAATTCGTTCATTTATTCGATCCGTTGAGCGATTTGGTATATCTACAGGGTCTGTGGCTCTCCACACACGCCTCGAAGCTATTTACATTAATGAATCATTCTTTGAAAGTGACGAGTTCTATCGCTTTCTCACTTACAAAGTATAGTCAGTGTATTTGTTGCAGTGGTTCTCAATGACTTTTGATCATGAACCCTATTCATCCCGTTTCAGGGTGCCACTCCCCACCCTTTTGGAGTTTTTTTGCTAACAGTAATAGTGTTGCTACAGTCTCAACTTGTCAATTTCAACCCGCTATTCCCCCTCCCCTATGCTACCTTATCTATCTTAATAAACAATTGGTTTAATGAGAGGAATTTTACAGAGACTGAAAACAACTCGGAAATGTATACGAGCGGAAAGGGACTGCGCAAGTGGCAAATATCTAAAGAAACTGACGAGAGTCGAAAATACACAGAGCGAAATAATAATATATTATTATTTCGCGAAAATAATTATAGCGAAATAATAATAATAAGCAAAAAATAATAACAGGCCACCAGTAGAAATTATTAATAATCAAAGGCGTCAATATATAGAAAATATTGGGGTCCATGGATGATAGAAACTGCTTAAACAATCAGAGACAGGAAAATGACAATTAATATTAATTATAATTAATTAATATATTTTATATATCATGTCTTTTGCCCGCAATCATATTCTGCATTTTTTTTATTTATTGGTCATCAAGTTTGGGAGGGGCTTGATCGCTCCAAATATTTTTTGGAGGTTGGAAGGGCCCAAGGTGCCCAAGAGTTGGCGCCCCAACAGATAATTAATCATCAATATTCTCGCTCGATGCGAGTAGAGATCATCAGCAAATTAACCTCGAAAGAAACAAAACGTGTTAAAAATCAATAATAATAACAACAACAGCAGCACAGCAGTCAAACATTATCATAATGAAACGGAACGCAGAAAGGTAATTTCTAACAACAATCATTGCTCAACTGTGAAATGACTTTCCTTTTCTGAGAAGCAAAAAACAGGCACAGTGATTATACTAATTAAATCATCGAATTTGCGTGCCGCGTTGTTTTCCCCCTTCCTCTAACAATACACTGTTTCCAACTTCGTGTTAGAGCAGGGACAGTGTTTCTGGCTGTAGCTTTGCTCACCAAATCGAACGAGTTTTCATGACCCCCTTTAAAACGAACGCAGGCTATTTTCAAGTCCTCGGACAAAGGCGCCCTTCTCGCACGTAGTAATTACGACGCGTGAAATGAGTATTATTCACATCTGCTAAATAGCCCTTGTCTCATTTCGGACCATACGGGGCAAAAAGAGAGAGAGAGAGAGAAGGTACAGACAGAAAGTGGCGGGAAATGAATTTGAACATTAAGAAAATGACGCTCCAAGCGCCTCCAGAACACTTCTGAATCATTGTTTTCCTTCTGTGGTGCTAACGAGTAGATGGGTTCTTAACTAACAGTGTCTAAAGACAGCTATCATACTGTGAATGCACGACTAGCTCCATAATCGATTCTCTGTTGAGTAATTGGCCATCATTATTGAGTTTCCAATATAAATTCACTTTCACCTTGAGATGTTAATGTTGTTTGCGTCATTGAGTGAGTCATGCTGTCGGATCATTTGTGGCATATGTAATTATTAATGTGTTTGGGGATTTAATGTTCTAATCCTTTTTGGGCGTGCGCACACACACGCGCACAGTGTATACGTGTGCGTGTGGACACAGCTCTGGTTTTAATGTGTCTAGGTAGTTACATGGGATTCTCCATGCATAGAGGTCACAGATTCCAGTTTAAATAATCTCTAAATAGGCAATAATTAGCATAAACGCTGGATTTTACAGAAGTAGTACGGTCAAACTTCTTTTGTAAGAAAATTGTTTATATTGCGTTGTATTAAATCTTAAAATAAGCGTTGAAGTAAAGTAATCTTCAGATATTTCTGCACATGGTTTACTATTGTACTACAGACATAGCTTTGTCTGTAGTACAATAGTACATGGTTTACTATTGTATTACAGACAAAGCTATGGATCAAATTCTTTGAGGTACTATTTAAAATGTAAAATAATGTCTTGGCCGGGAATGAAAAATCCTCTTACATATAGAAAATGAAATCGGATTTGAATAAAACAACTTAATCATATTGAAGGACTTCAATGGGTGTAAAAGAAATTTAATTTGAAACAAGCACCAGTAATATATCATGCGTTGCATAAATAATTGGTTGAGAAATTCTCGATTTTTTATAATTACCTTTACCTTTTATCCTAATCTATTATATAGATTAAGCTCTATATATGTTATACATATCCTAATCTATTATATATATTATAATCTCTGTATGCATTAAGCGCTGGTAACTGGAAGCTCTTCTACACCACGGAGTTTATGAGGAATAGAGAAAATTTACTTGGGAGCTAAAGATCGTGATATTGCGCAAGAATGTGGAAAGATATATATTACCAAAAGTTGAATCCTGTCATAATGACACATAAATATACGTAACAAAATCCAAAATGGCAATTGACCGGGCGCATGGTCATGAGGATAGACTGAAAATGGACAACTGAACCCTTTAACTGGATTTCAAAATACCATAGAAGGCCAAGGAAAACTCTTCAGACAATAGAAAATAAAAAGTTGGAATTGGGATGCAGTAATTCAAAAATTATGGACTGCAGAGGAGGAGCTCTAGTAGCTTTAAAAAAGTCATGTAACTCGGCGTTAAAAGGAAAAGTATGCCCTGAAATCCAATGGAGGTGCTCCAGTAGCTTTGAAGAAGTTATGCAACTTGGCATTAAAGGGAAAAATGTGTCATGGAATCCAATAGAGGGGCTCCAATAGGTTTTAAAAAAGTCACGTAACTCGGCATTAAAGGGAAAATGTGCCCTGGAATCCAATGAAGGGGGCCCAGTAGCTTTTAATAAAGTCAAGTAACTCGTCATTAAAGGGGAAAATGTGCCCTGGAATCCAGTGAAGGGGCTTGTGTTCCCCATTTCTTATGCTACTAGGTGGAGTAAAGTAGAAACGAATTTTTCAGAACAGACGTGTACAGAGAACAATTTTTGTGAGAAATTCATCCAATATCGAGCATACACAATGATTGAATATGGCGGTGATGATATGTGTTAAAAGAGTTTTATTATCACTCTCTCTGGAAATGGTCGAAAGGTTATGGTAAAATAAAAGACAATATCGTTTTTGCAAACGTAAGAATATGTAAGTCGAAAAAATTATTCTTTTTGATTATATATATATAAAAGTGCTCAGAAAAATAACACGCATCCAACGAAACAATTTGCATAGCCAAAAAAAATTTCGAAGTGTTTAAAAAATAGATTTATAGTTATGTAATGGCTTTAGTTGAATGCGCTTTATTTGTATGTGTAGTTTTATGTATATAAAGAAAAAATATTCACAAAAAATATTCACTAAAAAAATTGCCTTTGTCTAATGATATTTGCTTTGCACAGATGAAATTTACTCGTGTACGCGGAGGATTTATGCATGAATTTATTTGATGAATTGATAAGCATTAGTCAACTAACCTAATTTAGCAACAACTTCAGTGTTTATGTGTAGAAACAGATAACGTGTTTATTATTAACAAGTGATTCTTTTGTGAACCACTTTTATAGTATTATATTAATAAGTAATTACAGGAGCTTTTGCAATTGCTACTTTATGGTTTTAAAATACGAAATAAAGCAGATTTTTTTATGATGACAACAAGATAGTCAGTTTCTTTTTTACTACTTTTTTTATGACAATAGTGTATAGAAAGTTGCTTTATATAGGTATTATAATCATGTATACTTGAAATGACACATGTCTTCGCTTGAAATTACTTATATCCATTGTAGTGTCACACGTATTGTTTTTAACTGTTTTCTGTAATGAGCATTCGAGTATGCTCTATCTTACAAAAGGATCTAAATTTTGTTATATAGAATAAAATTATAACAAGTATATGGAAAATCATGCAAGCGTTATTATTTGGTTCATTGCATATAAGTACATCATCTCTTTCAACACTCGGTATTGAATTACATCGCCTTTTGCAGCGAAGTGGTCTCCTTTTGTAAATGTCATAAGTGTGTCTGGAAATTAAGACCACTAACTTGAATCGCTGCTTGGTTAATTGCATATAAGTACATCATCTCTTTCAACACTCGATATTGAATTACATCGCCTTTCTCGGAGAAATGGTCTCCTTTTGTAAATGTCATAAGTGTGTCTGGAAATTAAGACCACTAACTTGAATCGCTGCAATTAGTTCCAGGAATCGTCCCAAGTAATTGATCATATGGAGGCAGTTACGGTGCCACTGAGGAATTTCCCAGGAAGAAGAAGAAGCCGCCACCATCGTAACACCACATCCGTCCGAAGTCGTGAGGAGTAGGACACGGCGGTGCTGTCAGAACATCGGGCTCTGATTACAGGTGCTAAGACGCACACCCCTACGGCCCTTTTCCCTTTCTCTATTTTTAGTCTTCGAAATTACCTATATTGCCGATGGTAAAGATCACTGAAAATGGTAAGGTTCTAGTTCGTTCCCCCGCGTGATGCCGTTTGATCCCTGATCCCAAAATTACAACTTGGCGAACGGGTTTACATCTTTCCTATCCTTTTCCAACCTGTGATTAAAACTACCATAATATGAGTTCCGAGGCAAACCCCTCACCGGAATCGGCGATTCGTGTGACTTGTAGAAAACTGAAAATGAAAAATGGCGACTGCTCATTTTGCGTGTTCTCCTTAATTGCGCGTCTTCTGACCTCTTCGTGCTTTGTAACCTGCTCCGTACCATACCATTAAGCACTAATTTGTAACCATTCTGTCTCGAGCTCATAGTTCATATTCCATTGATTTTTTACTTTGTTTGAAGGCGAATTCAAATTTGGTCCCTTGTACTTTTGATCTTGAACACCACTTCTCGTGGAACTTAGAATTTCCCATAATTGGAGCTTGTTTACAAGTACAGAACGGGTAAAGTCGAAGGAATGCGTGAAAAATATTTAAGGGCATAGGGTTGATGAGGAGTTGTTGTTTTTCATTACCATGGATTAGTTCCTGTCCACGTTTGTTACATTAGGAACATCACTTCTTGCTAATGATTC
>QLNU02014802.1:163904918-163918367 GCA_006491805.2 Dysdera silvatica | reverse complement strand
TGAACAAGATATCATAATATGACTAAGGCAGCGGTTCTTCAACTGTGGTGCGCAGGACTTTACCAGGGGGTCTCCGAGACCCTCCCTGTGTTTCATAAAGGTTCGGGAAGGTACTAAGAAAAGAGCATTTGCTCTTTAATGCTAAGAATAAATTATGAGGGAAGGAAAAATTCTTTCCTTAAATAGTGAAAATTAGTGATGAAACACTAGAAATAAATATGTGTGATGCAAATTCTGGGCTTTAAACTTTGAGTTAATTCTTGGGGGTCCGCGAGGGCGAGTGATCTCTGAAAGGGGGGTGGGGTCCGCGGTCTAGGAAAGTTAAAGAACCCTTGGACTAAGGTATGGCATAGAAAACATAATTTTGCAAGACTTTCCAAATAAAAAAATAAATTAAAAAAAATATCAAACACGACCCCAGAACAATTACACTACAAGTCCTCATCAGCAGACACTGATATATGGTTCTATGACATAATGGGAAATGTAGTTTATGATGGTGGAGGATGTTTTGCTTATTGTCTGTTGAATATGGAACCTGTATTTTTATTGAACCACCGATATACTCTTTCGTGGCTTCATCATTACTGGCTTGATAGCCTTATCTTTTGAGGATTCCTCGATGGTCCTCTATCATCCTTTGAACCGAACCACCGATGGAGATGTTTCCTGTTTCTTGAATCATAGACCATTGTGATTCGTGGATGGTAAAGTCGTGGTCGCTGCTCTCCTGCAGATGACCAGTACATCACGGACTCTTTCTATATTTGCTATTGTTTATGCAGATGAGATTGGCGAAGGTGGGAAGAAGACTCCGAAAACTAGGATTGCAAAGAAGAAGAAGAAGGGAAAATTACCAAAACCGACAATTTAGATAATTGGCGGTAATTTTTAACTGCGGAGGTTACCTCACGACGAATTCCTCAGCCAAAGGTGACTTACCAAGCCGTGTGATTACCACAGAGAAAGAGAGAGAGAGCTAAAGAGTAACAAGATTTTTTTTCTTTTCGATGCCTTACGAGGATACAAAAAAAGGCGGGGGGGGGGGGAAGGGGCATTAAATCACGTGTTTTGGTTCCTAATCGTTCCGCCAGGGTGCCGAATGAGTCAAGGTTAATTCGAGTTCTACCCCCGCATTCCCCCTTTTAGCTCACTTTTTTTTGCCTTTATTTATTTGTGTCTGTTCTCTTAGAAGATTTCCCAGGTTTCAGTGAGCGATTATCGAAGGGGCATTTTCTCAGGTTTGTAATCGGTGTTTCCTGTTTTCCCAAGGACAATTTGGCTTCTAATTGCTTTTGGGTTGGCGAGGGTCTTAATTCTTGCCTTGTTTAATCGTAGTGCGGGTAACGACGCCAGACGCAGTAATTTACTCAGCTGGCCAGGTTTTTCTTTGGGTCCGGTTTTGCCCTGTAATTAAGATTCGGTACATCCTGTGAGGAAGGCACTTAAAGGCTAATTATGAGTTTCGTAGGAGTAGAAAGTGACCGTTGGTTACTGCGGAGTCTATTGTTGTGTACCGTGATCTTTATTTTATAAATGAGATTATAGTTGTAGGTAGTTGATGATGGCGAAATGAACTCGTACTTATTTGTAAATCGATGGTGCGTGCAGCAATTTTTTCAGCTAATTTAGATCTCATTTGGAGGTATAATTGCCATTAAATCTTATTTGGATTACATACCAATTGTATTTGTGAATCCATTACATTCATTCATTCATTCATTCATTCATTCATTCTTCACCAGCTAGCTCACTGTGTAAGTTTACAGCTCTTTTCCGGAAATGCAGCTATTTGTGTCCACTATTAGTGCCACTATTGTGCCACTACAGATGCCCACAAATAGTGGGTATCTGTTTCCAAAGCTTTCACTTCTTGAACAATTTACAATGACAGTATTCAGTTTAATTGATAAGCCTGTAAAGTTAAACTGAGTGACGTTACATTTAACGATTTAACAACCAATGTAAGTTATTGAAGGATATAACCAACTAAAAATTTGATTGGAAAAAATTGTGCTTTCAGAATATCATTATAGCAAAGTGATCTATAGAGATTATTTTAAATGCATTTTTAAAATGCATAATAAAAGGTTTTTTAATCTGAAATAAAATTTCCATAAAATAATTAATAAATGACCTTGATTTTAAAATTATGTATAAAAATAAAACTTGGAACGAACATTATTATTGGAGCCATGGTTAAAAATTTGTTTAATTTTAAATATATATATGATTAGCTATTTATTAACATTTATATATTTACTACTATGCATTTTTATGTTTTAAATATATATATAATTTTAAATATTTAAGCTTGAACATATTTAATTTTCCCAATTTGTCCTAAGATATGACTAGTCAATTTCATAGAAGTAATATTTATGACATATTTATTTTAATATTGTTATTTTCTTTGGTATGCATATATATTGTGCATGGTATACGGTATGATTATATCCATATAATTATGACATTATTATTGTCATAATTATGTGGCTCTCAGTAATCATAATTATAGCCATATAATTATGACAATAATAATGTTTGTATTATCAGCTTAAAATGGAGTAGGGTCGCCGTGCAAGAGCGGACACAGGGGCCATGGTCCCCTCAAAATATATTTTTTTACTGTAAAAAATTCCAACTTTCATGATAAATGAAGAGTTTTATTCAAAGACCATGGCAATTTCTGTCCTTGACCCCAAAAACTGGAAGTCTGTATCTGTCCTTTCCTCGGTGTATGGAAGTCAAAGATACTGTGAAAGCTTTAGTTATATAGAAAGAGTTTTTATATTTAGCGGGTGGAGTTCCCGAACTTCGAAATTTACCAAAACCTCGGAGTACGAGGGAATTTTGATACACGGAAATTCGCTATATGAAGGTTCTACTGAATACGTTCTGTGTTAGACAACAGAATATTTCAAATTTAATTGAAATTTTTATGTTATATGTATTTTACATATGTTTACATTGTGTAGATATCAACAAGATGTAGTTTAATTGAGAAATGTACTAATATATTGTTAGTTTTTTTACAATTACGATTTCTAAAGAATATTCTATATATTATAAAAAAATTTAGAATGTATTTTAATATTTCCTTATCATTTAATTTCCTCCATCGTTTTTCTAATTTTAGTTTTATATTACCAGCAGACATAACAAATAGTGCAACAATAAATATGTTGAAAAGAAAACTTAGAACTTATTTGGTTAAACAGCAAGAAAATTGGTATTCACGATGGGAGAAACAGAGTAATAACGAGGGTTTTGCTCTGTCACCCAGTACGATCCCTATCGTATGGGTTTTTTCGCATAAAAAAATAAAATGTTGTTTCGCATAAAAAAATAAAATGTTGTTTCGCATAAAAAATATCCGTAGGAAACTGGAGGATTATTCTTATGCAAACTAAACGTTTTGAAAGCTTTCGCTGTCAAAAAATAAACCTTTGCACTTATCCGCAGCAATAGCCAGTGTCCAGTTTGAGCCTGGGAAAAAGAATCTAGTCCTATTGGCTGTTTACCCCTTTAAACCCAGCCAGCTCTGTGGAGATTGGTTGCGTACTTTGCTCTCCCTCATCCCACTATCTTCCGACTCGTCCTTACAGTCCCGATTCTATCCAATCACAAGCCGTTCTTCGCATCCTCCCTCTTTCATCTCGGGCCTCTCGTACTGTGACGTCACCAACTAGACAACCAACAGGATAAGACTCCTCCCTATTCCAGGATGCTCTCCTCCACTCCCATTTTTCTCGAACCGTCTGGCCTATTTTTGAAGGGCACCTGGACGGGCATTGCCCCTGTCCTACTTTCGAGGTGCCGGTATTTTTTTTTCCCTTTTTCCCTCCAACTGGAAGGATGTGTGACACGCGCAACATGCTTAGGGGGTTGGCGTTTTTTTTTTTTTAAACTTAAATAGACTTCAGCAGAGGGCATCGAGTTCAAACAGTCTTGTCAATACAAGCTCATATGCCAGTTTCTTGAAACAGATTTGTGGCGTTTGAAAAGTTCAGGGCGCTTTTAATTGAGCCTTTAATTAATAAAATTAATTTTTGTTAAGGTCAATGTCATTATTCAAAGGATCTATCGTTCTCTGAATAATTAATTAGCATTTCTGAACTTCTATGTTTCCAAATTTTATGATATTCCTTATATCAAAACTGTAATTATTATTATCATCATTATTTATGCTATTGTTAAATGCAAAATTAAATTTTAATTAATGAATTTTTAAAATTCGATGTTAGGCCATCATATGATCTAATACATAAATTTCTTTTTCTTTTTATAGAAATAAATGTATTTTGGGCTATTATAATTAAAAACATAGACGGCAAAACATTAATTAATCCCGACTTTATTTATAATTAATTTTTCCTCTTTTGAATTATATAAGTAATTAATAAAAATTTGGATTTGTGAAATACACCTATCTTCCGATATTTACTTTTCCATGACAGAAAATTTATAAAACAAGCATAGACGCAGGAAAATTTAACATATTTTGGGTTGACTGAGGATAAATATTTTATAATAATGCGATTACAAAATCTGTTGTAATGAACACAAGAATGTAAATTAAAATCTAAAAAGTGAAAAAAAAATTACATTTATGTATTCTCTCTATCGTTAGTTTAAGTATGTTTTAATATAGATAAATATAGTTCATTTATTTTATATTCCTAGAAGAAAAATGAACTTCAAAGAGAGAAGAAATAAACATTTTGTTCATATATCCTTCACTAAATTTACTAATTTTGATTGGATCCCAATTGCGAAAATAATTACGATATAAAACTAGTCTCTTGATTTGTTAATTGAACTTTGTGATTAATCAAATTTATCCTTTGAAAATATATTTGATTTATCTTGTTTCAATCATTATATTCCATGCATTTATTCTTCTTCAATAATTACGTTAAATTCACATTTAGTTATGTTCTGAATAAGTAATTATTTTACAATAAATAACAATTATTTTTTATTTAATAATTATGCTTATTATTTGGAAATAATTAGTTGTTATAATTTTTGTTTATAAGAAAATCGTAGATTTTTCATTTGTTAGAGTAATTAGAAAGTTACGAAATACGTTTTTGTAATCAAATTTTTTATTGTTTGTACCAATCCAGTTTAAATTCCAAATGGTAAATTTGATAAGGAATTGAATTACGAGTCGCAGAGAAAATATCTAGCTAGTATTTAAATACCCAAGGCTTTTAACTATTACATCAAGCAATTTATGCCAAGATTATAAATTTATTATTTATAAATAATTTTATGAAAAGTGCGTCAAATTATTAAAAAATTGAACTATGTTGCTAATTAATTTGTTTAGTTGATAATTAATAATAAGACGATAAAGGATGAATAATTAATACTACGTCAATTAATAATGACTCGATTGAAAATAAATAATTTGTATAATAGTCATATCAATAATTTATAATAGGATAATAATATCAATAATTTAAATAATTTATGATAAGATTGAGATAACAAGCACCTTATAACGAGATTAATAATAAGTTACTAATAACGAGTGGATGATTTATCGATTCAATCATTATTTCTTAATTCGATTACATTAATCATCTGTTACAGTTATTTACAGTTATTTTGGGAGGATTGAGTAAAAATTACTTTTGAACGTCGGAAATATTGACCACATAGGTTGCTGGTGTTACTTAAGTTGTGGAACTTATCATAATAATTAAAAAATTTTAGAATAACTACAGTATATCAATTAGAAGAATAAAACCTTGACAAAAAATAAATAAAATAAAAAATGTATAAAATAAAAATTAATCAGGAACCAAAAGGTAACACAACGATAAATAAAGAATTAGTCAGTGCATGTGTATGGGTACATTATACAGGGTATACTATGAAACAGATGTTTCATAGTGTAAGAAATAGATAGCAAAAGGTATAAATAATCCTGTAGAAAAAGTAGAAGAAAGTACACAAAACTCAAAATGAAAATTAGTAGAGGAATAAATTATCTTATCAAAAGTATTGAAATATAATACAAGCAATATAATGTAATAAAAGGCGTAAAGTATGAGATTTTCAAATAAATTACCAACTGTTGAAAGATTAAATTAATCAAGCATTGAAACAAGATGCCAACGTAAGTAAATGAGAATAACCTATTCAAGCATAACACTTAATTAGGTTAAGTCTTAAAAGTGAGTGAGAATAACTTGTTGAAACGCAACATTTAGGTTAAATCGCAATCCCAAATAAGCAATATTTCATATATTAGTAAATTTGAACAAGTAATTTTGAGGACGAATATCTCAAAAGTAAAGTCTAACAAATCGGAGAATAGGTTATTTGGTTTAAAAAGTTATAACGAATTTATATCGATACTTGGTTTATTGGTTCCTTTCGGTCTGCAAAACGGTATCCTTTTGGAAGATGTTTCTAACTCAAATGTACCATAAAAGAATCCATATATATTCAGTACAAACTAAAGTATGTTCATTCCTGAAAGTGTGAGTCACAATATCGAAATCTAATTTTTAAGTTAACACCATATATTAGTTAGTATTATTGTGCAAGTATAACTAGGAAGATTCGGACAGCTAAAATTGTTTCGTAAACTCTAGTTTATTTTTTAGATAATCATTTTTCGAGCCTTTAATAATTTTTACTTTATTTTAAGGAAACATAGGGGTTTTAAACTTCTAATTTAACGTAAAATTTATCCTTTATTACGTCATCAATTACATTAAAACTACTTATATTACCCTAAAATGTTTTTGAAACCTGATAAACACATTGATGCTTAGTATAAAAATGCATTCGTCATTGCTTATACTTTATAACATTTTTTTTAAATTTACTTACATATATTACCAAAAAAATTTTTTTTTTACACATATCGTGCCAGTATCTGCAAGATAACTTGAAAAGGAAACAATGTATAATTTAATTTATTAAATAAAATTGATAACCTAAGTATTTCCATAAAACGAATTAGCATTATTACCGTAATCAAAGTTTCACCTTTTTTTTTAATTACTAAATATGAAATACCCAAAAATGCCATAAATATACATATATACTTCGCTCAAAATGCTAGAAATTTTTAATTAAATAAGTTAATCTTAATTAATTTTATAGACATTAGGGTCATAAAGGTATGTGGAAAGTTTCGCGTTTATATATATATCACACAATTTTTTTTTTATTTTATGGACGAATGTTAAAATCAGCGAAATGAGAAAAACGCCATTAAAGATTGAAGTTAAGAAAAAGTCAAGTCACGTCGGTTTCACAAGTTTAAACATAACTTCTGAAATAATTGAGGTAGAAATATAATTTTGTCCTTAAATTGTTCCTAAAAAGTAGCATCATTTTTTAAAAATTAAAATAAATTATATTTTTAAATTTTAAAAACCTTATGTTCCCTTAAAGCTTAATAGTTTACTTTCGGCAGTCTTCTCTAACAAGTAAAACTAAACCTAAGTAAAAAAACTCTGTCGAACTCCTTATCCTTATATACAAGGGGAATCTTATTAAGTCAGGCACAAAAAATTAAGGCGCTTGTATTTAGCGACAGAAAATGGGCAAGCCCAAGGCTAAACGCTGGTAAACAGCAAGAACCATTATTCAGAAATACGGTGGCACCTGTTAAAGTGACCACCTTGGTCAATTGACCACTCGAACAAAGTGATAATTCTTTGTAAGAGAGAGAACTGGCAGAGACTTAGTCTTGCCCATACCATAGTCTGTCGTGTATAGGGACCACCTATCTATGGTGGCCATTGTAGTCTGGTCTCAAAGGTGGTCACTTTAGGCAGATTCTACTGTATATCAAATCTATGAAGCATTTTCCAGGACCACAAAATACCGTCGTTAACCGGCGATGGTCTTTTATTAGATAGACGTTATTGAGAGAATTCAATTGAATTGCCTCAATAATCAATTAACTTTATAGATTGGATGACTAGAACAACCGGTTCAATGAAATAAAATTTTCATCTCCCTCTTTCAACGATTTAATGAAGAGTGCATTTACTATTTAAAATAAAATATTTTTGAATACAAAATTAAATGTAAATTAAATTAATGCATTTCTTATCAGAATAAAATGAATTAATATTCAAAATAAGTAAGGCGTTTCTTTCATATCCTGATATTAGTGTGAAAAAGCATGTGAACAAAATTAACGCCACCTTGGCATGGGTCGTTACTTTTAAGCACACTGGACGGGGTTGGATACTTAGTAAACTTAGATGTGTATAAATATATTGTGGTTCAGATGTCCTTCTAAGCTGCCTATCTCATCCCGAATATCCCCGCTTCAGTTTTGAGATATATTATATATACATCAGAATTAAAAATGTGTAATGATTGAAAAATAGAAATAAAAAAATATATACTAATTAATAATCATAATGTTAATATATAAATAATTTTTTTATATATAATATATATAAACAGAATCAGCTTAACGTTGATAAAGACCCTGCAAATCTTGAGAACAACATGGAGAACAATCACGGAGATTAAAAAGACCTTCTATTGGATTCTTAGGAACTAAATAAAGGGCCTACGTCATCGCAGCGTGTTGGCCCAGATAGTTAGTTCATACTATTGTTTGCACGCTAAAATTCTGAAAAATTTCCAACGTTCCTTTTGCTATCTAACGCTTTCCAGACCTAATTTACATTTTTCACGGTATTTCTAAGTTCAAAGAACAAAGGCGAAGAATCCAGAGAGCAGGAATAGGAAGGTATGAAAATGGGATAGAAAAAAGAACAACTCATTTTAACGAAATATTTACATGGCGAACAGTTGTCGAATAACGGGGTTTTATGCTCCGAATTTTCCGTCTTTCCCCTCTCTTCTTGTTCTTCTGTCCCGGATAAAAAGATGACTGAAGATATTTAATACGCTTAAGGTGCTCTAGGGGGTTCTGGGTCTCTTCTCCCAAGACGGTAAATCTTTTCTTAGTCATGCAGTATATTTCTCTCCTCCACTCTCATCCATCTCATCTTTTCGAAAATGTAAGCCTTGTTCTATCATCTGTCGATCCCTTGACCACTGCTCTTGCTCCTCCCCATCTCATTACAATCCTTGAATCAATAATGCAAGACATAGAATTCTTCTGCTTCGATATTTTGGGAGTGCTTCTTCTTCTTCTTTTGATGTTTCCATATATTTACAAGTTTTTGGAGGCGCAATGTCTTTCGGATCAAAGCAAGGGAATTTTTAATGCGGTTTTGGGAAGGAATTAGTATGTATATATATTTAAAACGAAAGGAAAAAGTCGTTTACTGAAACATAGGGGAAATAATTTACTTACATTTGCATTGAATGTGCTGAAATGGTTCTATGAAACGCAGCATAAAGTAGTCAATGGGAGAAAGGAGGGCGCCCCTTTCTGAAATTATCAATAGAAGCATTATCAGAAAATTACAAACACTACAAATTAACAAATACTATAAGCGGATTTTAAAGTTAAAATGAATGTTTTCCAATGCTACTGTTTTCATTCACAAGGACCTAATATTCTGGTAGAAATACGGTATATCTATAACACTAATATGCAAGGTTTTATTGTTTTGAAATGGCAATGTCTGTCAGAACGGATTTTTTCTGCAGATTACGAAAATGACCTTAAAAATCAGTACTATGTCAGCTTTTTTCAAAAATAACAAAAATGTAAAAAAAGGTAAATTTTTAATGACACTGATATATCACAACGTTTGTAACGTGTGAAAATGTTCTCTGGCAGAAAAGTAAGCGTGTGTAACGAATAGAGAAACACAAATACATATTTCAATACAAACATACCAAACATTCACCACTGTGCTCCTCTTGAAACTTACTCTTTTTTGATTGTCTTCGGCGTTCTGCCATACAGTCTCTTTTCAGCATCCAACGTAAATCATAACGTGAATCATAAGTGCATTCCACTTGCCTTGTTATTTCCTTTCCATCACTTTAATATCCTGGTAGAAGCGCTCTTCAAGTTCTTCCATAAAATGATCAAGATTGTCAGGAAAGTAATTTAGATGAGCATGAAGAAAATGAACTCCGAACCTGACCTTGCAACCTAGCTGTTTGTAAGATTCCAACATCTCATCCACTGTAGTGGTGTAATTTTCTGCCTTCATGTTTCCCAAAAAGTTGTGCAGCACATTTCTAAATGCAGTCCATGCTCGTAATTCGCACTAACTCATAATTTTCTCGGATATGGTGTCCGCCATTAATTTCGTATTTGTGGGCCTATAAAAATGCCAGCTTTGATTTTTTTTCCGACGAAATCTATGGAAAATTAAGAGTAAGGTTCTGAAAACATTTACTGTCAGTGCTTAAAGATGTCACGAATTACTTCATTAAATATAGTTTAATATATAAGTGTGGCAAAAGTATTTTCCAAATATCACCCAATGGAAATTGAAATAATGAATTTTCGCCTGATGTGAATACTTTTCTGACTGGCTGGTGTTTCCGAACCCAATGGTCCTTTATTGCTCTGGAGTCCCATTCACACAAAAAGCACGGAAATTTCGTGTAGTCTGCTTGTTGATCGATCAATATTCCGATCACCTTGAAATCCCCTCATAAAGACCACTCACGACGCGTGTATTGCACATGTTCCAACAGAAATTTGTCTTTCTCAAAGTTTCGGATTTTAATTTCTTTTTTCTCAGAGCAGTTACGATTTTTATGCATAAACTATTTGTTTTTTTTCAATGAAAAATCACTTTTTCAGAAATATTTTCTTAGAAACGTTTTTAAAAATTTACTTTCATAAATAATTTCTACATAAGTGGATTAATGCATATATCTGGACATAGGGAAAAAAGATGAATGCCATTTACTATATTAAATGAAATTAGATTTCCGTTTGCTTCATCACGGCACTACAAACGGCATTACCATCCTGCATTGGGTCACTTATTTTTTTTCGTTGCAGGTTCGGGTTGGATTCGGGTTGACCCGATTTTTCAAAAAAGTCTACAATATTATGTATAATTTAAAACTGCACACTAATCCAGGAAATGTTGCTAATAGAATTTCTCTATTTTTTTCTCTTCAAAATTGACGCATGAATTTTTCTTTTTCTCGCTTTCATGCCTGTATATAATTCATTTCTGTTAACCTGCGACTTATTTGTGTGCATCTATTCATTATATATGCATTCTATGCCGTCAGAGCATATTTGCATACGTTACAAACGTTGTGATGTATCCATGTTATTAGAAAAACAAATTTTTGTACATTTTCACATTTTCGTGATTTGTGAAAAAACCTGACGTGATACGGATTTTTCAAGATCATTTTCGTAATCTGCAGAGAAAATTCTTTCCGATGCACCTCTTTATTTCAAAACAACAGGAAAATAGTGAAAAAATGCAGATTAGTGTAATCGAGACGTATTGTAATCCGGCATCTCGTGTAATCCAGCGTATTAAATAAGTCACTTTCAGCACGACAAAAAAAAAAAAAAAGCAAAGTTTTTGTGGGAAATGAGACGCATGAGATACGCAAATATTTTTTGGAACTATTTGTATTTAAAGTATAATATTTTGAAATTGAGTTTATAATTATTATATAATTGAGTTCATAATTATTATTATATAATTGGTTTATAATTATTATTATATAGTGAATCGGGGGAAGAAAGTTTAACTATTCAACGACATTATATTTAGGCGTTTTCAAATAAAATAATGTGGGTATCGGAAATGAATACTATGAATATTTTTATACTTACTGAAAGATTTTGATATCAAACCTCATTGTTTTATGTTAAGTTTGTGGCACTTTTTCATACCATGGCATTCATTTTGGGCATCTTACCCCGAAGAACTGGGTAAGATGGCAAAGTTGTATTAAGTGTACTTACGTTAAATTAATAGGAATGAAACATCATTTATTGAAAACATAGTAGGAAAAACACAGGGTATCTACTGAAAAGAAAATTAACAACATTTTTTCAGCGATTGCTGATGAATTTGTAAAGTATTTTTCAGATATTAATAGTCATGAATTGCCTTTACCACTGGCTGCCGTTACTGTGGATCATATCTGTTATATCTGATATCATTGCTGATATCTGATTACAAATATCTGATATCATCTGACACCATCATCTGTTATATCTGATATCATTGCACATATCTGTTTCTGATGTGCATGTTTCGTGCAGCCATTCCTTGCAAATGATACACTCTAACCAAGGTACTTTAGGCCCTTTTTTTATCGTAATAATTTATGTTGCAAACAACACAGTTATTTTTGCTGTCTTCGCCTTTCTTCTTTCGAATTTGCAAATCACTAACTTTTCCGTTTTGTTTCCTCTTCTCTACTTTCATTTTCACTTTCTCGATGTGTTCATGTTCAGTTAGTAGACCTACTGTCGTCATTCTTCGTTTCTTCTCCTTTGGATGTAAAATAGGAATAGGAAATATGTCCTCAAACGAACACCCTGCTTTCGAAAGAACTTTGCTTTCGGCATTTTCTAATACGTCCTGTGTGACCCTCTTGATCTTCTGATGTAGTTGAAGAAAGAGCACAATCTGAAATGCAATATGCTTCCTCGGGTATACTTTCTGGCTCATACGGCCAAATACCACAGGTTTTAAAACTACTAGAAGCTTTATATTGCGTTGCTCCCTTCTGCCATGCCTCTTTTAACAAAGGGCCAAATTGAGCCTTGGATAATTTTCTACCTGGATGTGCTTTCATCCATGTTGTCACAGCGTTGTAAAAAAAATGTTTCAAAGATTTAAAAACATATCTGTCAAGAGGTTGTAGATAATGAGTAGAATGAGGAGGTAAACAAAACATGATCACATCATTGTTTGTAGCTATTTCCAGCATCTGGATCTTCGTACATGCTTCATGGCAAATTGCAGATATTCTTTGCTCCATTGTACTCTATTTGACGTTCGGACATGTGTACGAGGCATATTTACTTAAAATAATGAAAAATATATATTTTTTTAAATCTGCCATCTCACCCCGAAAAAAAATAGGCATCTTTCCCTAGAGTCGGGGTAAGACGCCATGTTAGTCACGTGACGACCATTTCGAAAACTAAAGCTGTTATATATCAGTACGTTAACAATAAAACCTCTACTATACAAATAGTATGGAAAAGTACAACTTCACATTATACTTTTTAATCTATAATGACTGAATATATCACATTGAAATAATTTGGGCAGTCCAAATCTTAAACTTATAAATGATTTTTCCTATAAATCCGGACACATAAGATCGCGACCTTCCTTTTACAAATTATTTCACAAGGTGCCTATCGTCTTCAATGGGAAATGGCCCCTGCTGACATTTGTGACTAAAATTGGAAACTATGAAAAAATAAGCATCTTCCCCGATGGCCATCTTTCCCCGATTCACCCATAATTGAGTTTATAATTATTATTATATAATTGAGTTTATAATTATTATACTATAATT
>QLNU02014802.1:163875530-163904818 GCA_006491805.2 Dysdera silvatica | reverse complement strand
CTATATAAGGGATTACTGGGTTTTGTTATTTAATTGTTAGCGTGTTAATTATTCTTTTCAATAATTCGTCATCTACCTTGTCGTATATATATCGAATTATTGAGCTGATGCTGGATCTTTATATAAGTTTAAACACATTTTTTTTGACATAAGATAAAACAATAACGACAATTTTTTTGTTGCCTTAATTTTTGTATTTAAGTATTATTTATTGAAATATTTGACCATAATCTCCGATACAACGTGATCCAAAAAAAAATATATATTTACAGACATTGAATTTAATCTAGAATCGTCCTTGAACTTGCTAATATAAAATTATAGGTTCAGCAATTAAACGCAAATAAAAGACAAAATTCTTTATTATCTTTTGAAGAATTTGTATTTACGGCGGAAAGTATAATTCGGGTAGAAAATAATCTTTGTTTAATCATAGAGCTAAAAATGGTAATAAACAATTCTTTGTTAAAAAAAACTGCTGCAGCCAGGAGCATGTGTTTACTTCCCATACAACAGTTGCTTCGATAAAGACTGCAACAGTATGAAATTAAACAAACTTCTTTAATTCCCATTTCATAGTTGTAGTATGAGATATTTATTATGACTTCTATGATTTGCATTTTAAGTATATTACGCGTATGAACTGCGTTCAGTGACTTAGAAATGGGAGGAACTCGGGGTGGACTCAAACCCCCATTGTATATCAAAATACATTGCTTTCTTATAGGCCACATTGCAAAATCTTCTTTAAAGGAATTTGAGCCCTCCCCCATAGCCACTTGATACGCCCATGAGTTTTCAATTGCTACGCTATTGACTGCATTATATACATGATATTATGAGTTGCATCATTACTATTTAAAGAATTATATTTCTATGAGTTGCATCATTACTATTTAAAGAATTATATTTCTATGAGTTGCATCATTACTATTTAAAGAATTATATTTCTATGAGTTGCATCATTACTGAATTATATTCTAAGTTGCATCATTACTATTTAAAGAATTATATTTCTATGAGTTGCAGTTGCTATAAGTTGCGTCATTACTATTTAAAGAATTATATTTTTATGAATTGCATCATTACTATTTGAAGAATTATATTTCTATAAGTTGCGTCATTACTATTTAAAGAATTATATTTCTATGAGTTGCATCATTACTATTTAAAGAATTATATTTCTATGAGTTGCATCATTACTATTTAAAGAATTATATTTCTATGAGTTGCATCATTACTATTTAAAGAATTATTTCTATTTGCTCATGAATCATATTCTATCAGTTGCGTCATTACTATTTAAAGAATCATATTTCATTACTATTTAAAGAATTATATTTCTATGAGTTGCGTCATTACTATTTAAAGAATCATATTTCTATAAGTTGCATCATTACTATTCAAAGAATTATATTTTTAAGTTTGTATGAAACACCCCTTGTGGGGAATTGGCAAAATTATTTAAAAAATAGTAAAACCATTGTGGTTAACTCGGCGCAAGATAATACGTTTGAAGTAAGTCACAGTCAACTAAAAGAAGATAGTAACCTGCTGTGTTTATTAAACTACATAATTGCTTTCCTTTGACGTTCTACCATAATTTTAATAGTTAATGCCATTTAATTAAGAATATATCAAAACGCTCACGCGTCAATAATAAAAAATATTACGATATCAAGTGCGGAGTTGTATTAACAATAACTAGATATCGATTTATATAGTCATATTTGCATAATAATATAATATATAAACCCGCATACTAAATTGTCATTAAATTAAGGGCATTATTTGAGGTTGTCAAACTGTCTCATTTTAGTGAATGTATTCTTCCATTTTCATTCATTTGAAGGAATGTGTTAGTGTGACCCGTTCTCTTTCTTTTTACTCATTCATTCATTCATTCATCCATTCATTCATTATCTGAATAGAAATAGGAATTAAAATTCTAATTCTAACAAGCGAATACGTTAACGAATCATTATTCCCATTTTCCCATCTACCGTGTACATCTAAGCGTATATATGACAGGCCCCCTGTTAGTGAAATGGTTGCGACGTTAGTGGACCATATGTGAAAAGGACACTTGAAGATCCATTCTTTATATAAAATGAGAATTAAATACGCGACTTATGAAATAAACAAAACGAAACTTTATTTGATTACAGTGAATTCCCAAGTTATCAGACACCAGCGCATGTGAACGTGTTTGAAACGGCGCACAAACTCGGAAGTTGATCGAAGTCCTAGCTCAACGTTTTATTTTGGAACTGCACCCTAATACCTTGGCGATTTAAGTTCAAATTTTAAATATGCGACATCTTGGAGAATATTTTACTTAAAAACTTAAATTTTTCTTATCTGGCTAATTATATATAAGGTCAATATGTTTATAACTGGAGGTTTCATGATTCAAAGCTCCATAAAAAGTTAAATTTAATGCTTTTATACATATACAAGCTTTTGTAAAATAAATAGCATAGTCAACATAGCTATATAATTTGATCACTTTTTCTATTTTTTATGTCTAACAGCTAAAAATATAATTGCCGTAGCATATATATATATTTCTAATCACCCTGTACATAGTCGAATACTGCTATACTGATACTGAAGGGGAAATAGAAAGTACTTGAAAAGACTTTTATCCATTAGTGAATATATAATGTACTAAACTTGCCATGAATACCATGAATATGAGTAAGTGGGGGTGACAATGGCGTACGCAGGGGGGGTTGATGGAGGTTGTAACCCTTCATTGCGATGCTATCTTTTATATATATACACACATGAATATATGGAGTTGTGGCTCTGTAACCACCCTATGAACTTCCTGCTTACATTGGGGGAGGAGGAGGAGGAGTACAAACTGGTGTTCTGTGTAGGATTTACGAAATTAGTGTGGTACATGGTGTTTCCCCATAGCAATTCCTTATTTCTTAAGCTGGCTACGAACTAGTTAATTAGTTCCTTCGGCACTTAATGTATATTTTTGTTTTAATTAAATTTAATTAGACTTGTTTTCATGTACTGTGAATTATACTTTAATTTTGATCAATAGCGTATAGCTTATGAAATGGCATAAGCATTGGTCCGTTGTGGAATATATTGCTATATAAAGTATAAAATATTTTATGATGAAATTTAGGTGAGAGAAAAGCAAAAGGGAGAACTATTTCAAAAGTATTCCAAAGAAATATTAACAAAATGTATTCCTATACCATTTGCCAATTATTTTTTTATAATAAGTGTACGAAAGATTCCGCAATACTTCAGAAAACTATAATCATATAAAGGAATAAAGAAACCATGAAAAGTTAGTGGAAATGGAATTGATAGAAAAAGGGGTTTGAAAGTAGAAAAATAGACTAAAATTCTATTTCTTCAACAAATTGTCCACAGACGTGTTTTTTGCAAAGATTGGCCATCAAACTAAGAAAAGAAACATGAAAAGACAGACTAAAAAAAAAAGAAAAAAATGCTGTTTTTTGATTAGCGAGTAGTCTGTGATCTTTTTCCTTGTTTTTATGTCTTTTGCTGCGCATCTAAACTTCTTGACCATGAAATCGAATGGACAAGAAACACAAAAAATCAGGAGACATCTCCATTTGGGCCAAACACATCGTGTTTTCTGAAGAACTTAAACGAAGTATGCCAATATCGCACTTAAAATTGGTTTTTGCGCATTCTCATATTTTGGCGAAGTCATTTTCATTGTTCTATTGCTGCTCAAGAAACCGATCGAATTGCAGGGAATGAACAGACACGTGTTTGGAAAGTGGCAAGATGCAAAAAGAGAGTGTACACTAAATATGAAAGTGATGAATTCGCTCTTGGAGGCTGTTAGCGTGGTAGGCAAAACGAAGAATTCTTACATCCGATATGGCAAAACAAATGCAAAGAATATCAAAACATATCTCACCATATGAAAAGCCTCTCCCCCCCACGCATCGAATGTGATTGAAAGATGATCAAGAAGTATTTTGTTCAGTTCTCATCAAACCGAACATCAAATTTGTACATGAGAAAAAGAAATCAGAATTTTCTTTTTGCTATTACATAATCGTCTTGTTTCTTTGTGGTACAGGCTATGGTTAGTTTAGTGGAAGGAAAAATATCGACTCAGAGAAATTGGACCTAAAATGAGTTTCTCTTTCTTCGGCGAAAAAGCAACACAAGTTTTAAAATTTTCACTATTATAATACTTTTAGGGAATAATCTAGATATATAAAATGCGGCATTAAGTTCGTTGAAGGTATTTTCATAAAATTTTGTTTAAAAAAAAAACCCTTGCGCTTTAAATTCTACTTGGTGACTATTTCCGAACCTTCTACGGATTTTTTCAATAATAAAAAACGAAGGCAATATTCAGAAATTGTCAACGAGGATCATTATCAACGAATTTTGCGTTTTTTAGAATTTTGCGTTTTTTGCGAATTTTGCTGCTTTTAGAGGAAAATTTTTTAAAATTTGGAAACAACAACAGCGACTCTTTCAATAGTTTATTACTGAACTTGTAAATGCATCATTATTCTGCCATTTACTAATAGTTAAATTATCAGAACTACAATTCTGAAGCTCCGTCGTAATTCTGAACTAAATTTTGAATTTAATTCAGCAGAAAAAGAAATTAAAAAAATAATTGTAAAGGAAACACCAGTTGCACCTCACACTGCCACTTTTTTGAAACAGATGAATCAAGATGTTTATAGTTAAAAAATATGGATAAACTGTTGATTCGCCTTAAAACTTACTTTGAGCGAAGCTACATGGTATTGAAAGAAGGATTGTGACTTGTTTGTTGTCTAGTCTCATCCCGTTTTCCTTTAATTAAATTTGTCAAAAAAATAAAATATATACGTTTCTGCTTTTTGCGTATATTTCATTTTATTTTTTTATAAATTTCCTCTTGAACTTGATGTCTAAACCTTTTCTTGTTCATATTTTTAAGCCCGGAACCACAAGCTTAGTGTGGTTTCTGAACCCCAACATGCTTATGTAGAAATAATCTTAGTAACAATTGCAACAAAGCTTCTAATTAATATCCAATCATTACGACATATAATTTGTTGCCAGATATTGTCTCTACTAAATTTATGTAATATCAACTTTTCTTAAATGCAACATGCAACGTATATCAAGTTTGAATAAATTATTATTCTTGTTATATTATTTAATAGATGGATGGAAATTGATTTTGTTCCTTACGTATTATTTGACAATTTAATCGAAAGTTCCTTATAGGGAATCATTGTTTTTTTTGTTTGTGCAATAATATTTTTTAACTTCGTTGTTATACAATTTTTTAATTTCGTCTGCGATTAATATCTTTAAAATTATAATAATACAAGTGATAACAATTACTGTTATTATTACAACAATACAATTTTGAATGTTTTGAGATCTCATTTGAGAAAACTGTTATGATTCGTAGAATAAACTTTTGGGATGCAAAAGAACCAGGCCTGCCTTAAATATCAAGATGTAGTGATGTGAAAAGGAAAGTTTATCATATGAAAAAAAAATTAAATGTTCAATACTTAATTGAGAAGAAAATGTTTTTAAACATTTATTATAAATTCTTGTTATGTGCTCTTTTCTTAGTCGGATGAAACTCAGTTATAAAAAAAGTTAAGATTCTTATTTTTTCAAGCAAATATTTATTAAATTTCAGCAGAAACCCTTAGTTATCCGGGCCTAGATTAACAGGAATGCGGATTAATCGAAATATGGTCTGGTTATACTTATTTTTTAGTAATTTAATAGTGTAAAAGTAAACGTGTTTTTGGATAAATACTGTCGTTTCTGCACACCTTTACATAAAAGTGAAATTATTCAAAATCTCGCTTATACCAAACCGCCTACTTGTTTCAGATAATCAGTGTCCTAATATAATAATATGCGGAAGAAACCTAGTTATACGAATTTTGCTAAACCAATGTGGCCTTCTGCACTTAATTAATTAGTTAATTATTTTTTTTGCAGACATCTTTCAATATTTCCGAGAAAAACCTCCATATTTGCTTCCTTGTATCCTTCGACCTTAAGAGAGAGACCAATACAAATAGTAGATATCGGACATATATAAAAATACATACAAACTTTGTATATCGCGGGTATATAAAAAGTATGGCTACTTCCAAAGTAGTTAATAGTTTGATAGAAACCATATATATATATAGTTCGCGACTTTTTTCATTAGCAGTGTAGTCGATTAGTAATTAAACATACTTTTGCATAAATGCTGTACTTCTCTTGGACTTTCACAATGAAGACTGGGGGGGGGGATTTGTTCAAGGGTTTCATTGGAAAAGGTAGCCGCCGGAGGTCATACACAATGAAGACTGAATTTCTAAATTATCCTAAATTTCGCCAATCAGAATTCCGATCCAACCCCTTTATTTCTGTCAATAGAAGTTCCATTCTAATACTTTTTCCATCTGTATTTGCAATTAAAAGCCTGGTGATATGCATAAGTTTGGAGGTCCTAGAAAGTTGCAAAACGTGGAAATAAATCTAGTAAATTTTGGCCAAGCCTTGAAGTTCGACGCACACCTTCCCTTCTTTGTGATTTGCTAGACAAAAATAATATATTAAACGTCGTTATTTTGTCACCAGGATCTTGAAAACACCTGTCATTATGGCAGGAAGAAACTATGTGGAGGAACATTGCTACTTGCAAAAGGTGCATTATGAATCTCAAATGAAATGATAGGAGTCATTCAAGCTTAACGTAGGCGGACGAAGAACAGGATCTGCAGAGAAACCTTAAAATCACTCGAACTCACGCGAGCACAATTCATTAATATACCTTTGCAGAAATGACGTACATTATCTGGACGTGTTTTGTTCTTGTCGGATTGTAGATTCCTGATTCTCAGCTTTGGACCATCCTGTGGGGGTTCGTGGGAGTGAGAAGTTGCACAGTTTCCGGTAATTAGGTTCGCCACGTTCGCATTCCGTAGTCATGCCGCGATCATAGTTCACAGGTGTATGGGTAAAGCCTCCAACTTGGGTTATATCGCCACCTGGAAAGGTAATTGTCCAAATTCACGATATAATCGGAACAAAAATATCTCTGGCACAAAGAGCTTTTCTTTATCACAAAGTTAATTTTCATTGCAATGTCGTGAACGGGTAATCATTGAAAAAGGAAAATTAAGAGAGTAGGGCAAAGCGTGATAAAGGGACAGATGTTAAAGATTTCATATAACATCTAGATCATGGACAGGAGACATAATAGAGCTAAAATAACTATGAGCCTCCAGGCCATGTCAAGTATAACACCAATAATTACAGTATATTTTCATGCTGGGAGAAAAGATGGGAAAAAACTCATCCGGTACGTGATAAATAATGATGAAATGTGACAACATATATAACAGTGTAAAAAGTCATGGTCATGTTATTGAAAAATGGCAGAAATGCTACCAAATGATATTATTTTCTTTTATGTGCCATTTATAAAAAATAATGAGTGATTAGTGTGGTTGCATACCTGACGGTATCATAACTAGAAATATCATGATTTGTATAAACTATGCAATATCACACTCAGAGCTTGAATAATCAGCGTCTCTTCAGTGGAATCAATCAATTGGGAGTTTTCCAAAAAGGATGATTATTTTTTTAAGTAAATTAAATATTTAATTTTCACAAATAAATTTGTTTAACACTTTACAAAATTATACACGCATTTTGCATTTCCAAGTCATAATCAAGAGTTTTAAAAATGGCGGATGCTGGCTGTCCATTTTTAGAATTTACATTTGATTCACGACATTAGTTCCTGTTCAGGTTTGGTATTCGAAGATTATCGCTTTCATTCAATCTCAGTATTCAACTAATGTCGTTTCAGTTCAAGCTAGAGATTTGAAAACTTTTGTCTACATAGAAAATATAAACTTGTGTACAAAATTAAAGTTACACTCAATGCTATTTCAATTCATTATGTTATTTTACCCTTTAACTCTCGAGGTGTTTTATTTATAAAAAAAAATAATTTCATTGAAAATTAAAGAGCTATAAACACTTAACATAATTACAAAAAATTACTTTCTTTTCAGGCACACCCATGAAGGAGAATCCACGATCAAACATGGTACAAAAATTGAAGGTGGAAAGCAAAAGTTCGTATAAAATGGATTTAGGTAACAAATTTGCTTACATAGACATAAACGATCATTTTCAAATAATTCTTCATATTTATGTGATAAAATTGTTATTCTGAATCAGTTTTTTTTTCAGTTTTCAACACTTACATCAATTTTATTCGTGGATTCTCCTCCATAAGATGCCCGAAAAATGTGATTTATTGTAATTCTGTTAAATATTTATAGCTCTTTAATTTTTTATTAATAAAGAATATCGAAAGTTACAGAGTAAAATATGCACCTCTTCCAATGAAATAACATTGAACGTACCCTTAATTTTGGACACGAGTTTAGAATAAATATCTTGAAGAAATACTACGACAGAACGATACTTATTTCCATGACGACTTTTATGGCGCATTTTTAATTATAAAACAATTTTGAGGTGCAAAACTAAACTAAAACTTTTTCTCCAAAATCAATAAGCTCTAGTTTGAGCTACATAAACGTGGGTGGCAAAAATTATTGTATAATAAATTCCCCCACGAAAAACTCACAAAAATCTCGCCCCGGAGGCTTTTCTGTGTTGACCATTATTTGGCAATTGTGTTATCCCTGTGAAGGGTAATAATATCTTACATCTTTACATACGGAGAAAAAGAGCGTTATTACTTGTCCTCATTCGTCTAGTAGGTCAAGACACCGCGGGCTAAACGGAGGGACCCTGGTTCGAATCCAGGATGGGGAAAGCGTCTCTTTTTCTCCAAAACAAATAAGCTCTAGTTTGAGCTAATTAATACGTGGGTGGCAAAAATTATTGTAAAAAAGTCAAAATCAAAAATTATTGGCTGCAAAACTAAGTTACAAGATAAAAGATTTTAGTACTTAAGACTTGGCGTTTCGAATCGTCTGCGCAAACCTTCTTCAAAAGATAAGAATTCAATTATATGTAGTTGACCAATACCATGTATTGTTTACGGTTCAAATGTTTCTAGACAGTTACTAAAAGATCTTACGTTGGACAAAGTCAAAAAATAACAGAAAACAATAAAATATAGAAACAAAACATTATTGTCACACGTTACATGTTTGTTAGCATGGGTAACGGAAATTGCTTTTGCATCATCTTTATTGAAATTGTTTGGCTGTTTAGAACCTTTATATAAACCATAGAAATTTTTAAACCGCCAAATAATTTCAGTAAAGATGATTCGGGAACCATTGTCTGCTGCATCAAATTTAATAAATGTAAACAAACACTACTTTTTTTGAGGTGCAACGAAGGGTCTGAGGTGTTAATTTCTATAAATGTATAATATGTATATATATTTCTATATATGTATAATAATAACTGGGAAATGAATGAAGAAAACCTTGAAGAAATAATAGTGGAAAATTTGTAGAATTAATGATGAAAAACAGAATTTATGCATAGATGCGTAACTGCATTTTCTCAAGAAATGCCTGTAAAAATATTTAGGAGTTAGATCAACTACGACAAAATTATTTGAGGTCCAAAATGCGTCCCCAACTCAAGAAGTCGGTGGAAACACTATTTTGTCTTCCGAATTCTTTGTATGCCTAATACCACTGTTTTATTTAATAATCTATTTTGAAAATAATAAGCCAAACTTTAAAACAAATGGAATGGAAATAATTATTTTATAAAGAAATGAATTATAGAAAATTCAGGAGGGAAATTCTTTCTGCATTTCGAATATGGCACAACCTTTACAAACTCGATAATGACAACAGATTAAAAATTTCAGATATGAAATATTATTAGACGGAACGTTCAAAATATTGAATAATCTATAAATACATATTATCGATACAGGATTAATTGTACTAATGAAAACACCTATGGGTGAATTATAACTACTTTAAATTGATGAAAAAGCACGTTTTTTTGTTCCTCTGTTTGAGTACGTTTTTTTTTTCATTCATAGTCAAGCTTCATGAGATCGAGCTTGATGCGAATTGATGATGATAACTCTTTCTTGTTTAATAATATGGACAAATTTCTTGTTCATTTCCGGAGATAAGTTTCTCATTCGTCTAAATCGTCAAATTTCTTGGATACTTTTTCATACATTGGAGTAAAATCTGTAATTTTCCAGTAAGCGATAATACAAGAAAACTTTTCTTAAATGGATATTTATAATTCTATTAGAAAATACTCACCCTCTCCGTGTCGTAATCGGAAATGAAAAATTATACTCCCATATTTCACAAGTACTTCTAAAAGAAATTATACTTCGCTTTGAATACTGCTTAGTATTTTACTGCTACTAAACTAATATGCATACCAGGCGTGTAGCCAAGCCGGGGCTGGCAGAAGCATGGCCCCAGTTGCCCCTTCGAAATATTTATATATATATATAATCATTTTTGGGTGCATTATGCCCCTCTTTGCCTTGCCTCAGTTTATCCTTCATCCTGGAAACAGGCCTGATGTTCTACTTTGTTAGTTCAGAAAGTCAAGAAGAAGTCAAGAAGAAATTCTTGTTAGTCAAGAAGATGTTCTTCTTGATACCGAATCTAGATTCAATTATTAGGAAAGTTGAATTCTTTGGTGATAAAGGAAAAGTCAATTAATAACTAGAATGTCACTTCGTCATCAGTTTCATTGAAGGTGATTCACTGAGCTATTACAGATGAAAAACTTTAAATAATTTGTATTTTTTTAGTCTGATGGTCATGCTCACATCCTGGGGGTTTGTTTTCCTGCCCGAGGGGGTTTGAACGCTGGCTTTTAGTTCGACTCCTAAATAAACTAAGTTGATTGTAAATATATTGCGCGGTGATGTCTATCGCCTAATATTGTGCCCCTATGACGAAGTTATATGACGAATTTAGTTCAGTGTTTCCCAAAGTGGTCTAGATCGTCCGATACCGAAATAATTAAATAATCACAAACGACGAACGTTGTGGGGAAAACATCCTAAAATAGTTTTATATCAGTATTATCGATTCTAAGTTGGATTCCTATCTGTCAACAACTTGTTAGTCATAGAAATATTTCGACTGAGGTATGATCCTTTATCGAAGATGCAAGAAATCAACAAATACATCTTTTTGAATCATCTTGTTTTATGTACAAAATTCTTCAGTTTTTGCACAGCAAAATACATAGCAGCGAGAGAGGGGATTGGTAGAAATTTTTCTCGACGGATTATAATGAATTATTCATAAAGAGTAATATTGGGGAAAACGCGGATTGGCGAGCAAACAAATAAATGAGCAATTTCGAGATTGGTGCATGAATTTAAATATCCATTTGAAAAAACAGCGATTACAAATGAAAGTAAACATGGAAGGGCAATGAAAAAAGCAGACAAAAACAGATGGAATTGAACGTGTCGTTTCTTGTTTTTAAAAGCTGTTTCCCATGAAGCAATCACATCTGATTACAAGATAGTCAAAAATTTTCTTCTCTTTTGATTTCTCTTCTTTTTCTTTATCTTCGGTTCAGAAGCTGGTGGCGAGTATGGACCTCAGTTCATGGGCGTAGCCAGGGCGCGGTTTTGGGGGTTGTAACTCCCATTGCAATGAAATTTTATATATATCTAACATAGAAATATATATATGAGTTGTAGCTTTGACCCTTCCCCATTAAGCTTATAACACCTCCCGCATAAATTTTCTGCCTACGCCACTGCCTCAGTCCACCCCATCTTTGCTCTTATTGCTAAATCCTTCTGTACATAGTCCAGTTAGAGTCCTAAGTCGTCAATCTAACCCCTTTTATAAATAGATTTGCATATACAGATTTTGCATTACAGATACAGATTTGCATACAGATTTTTACATATACAGAACTTACTTTTATAAATAGATTTGCATATACAGATATAAGTATGTCAAAACACAATATGCTTACTTTGTATCCACACCTTACACCAGATGTAAAAACCTAACAGCTGTAATAAAAACTACGTTTGAAATTTTCTTTCTAACATTGATTACAAGATCCTGTAAGACGTGACAGAGGACTTGGTAGGACCCATAGGCGTACGTAGAAAATTGGTAAGTCGTCAATGGGGCAGCTACAACTCATATATTCCTATGTTAAATATACAAAATTTCAGTGCTATAGAGGAGTTACAACACGCCTGTGTACGCCAATGGTGGACAATCGAAACGCCATTCATATAAAATAACTTTAAATTATTAAAGACAGATGCGTATACTCGATTTGCGTATTCTATAACAAGGGTAGAGAGAAAGAGAGACAAAACGTATAAATCCTGAACCGAACCAGGGTTGATTGAACTATGTTTGTAGCTAACCTAACCTGGATACAGGAAAAGGTGGGCAAGTAAGGATTTCCATCAATCCATCTATTTTCAAACTGCGATACGCATATTCTCAGGCACAGGCATAAATACCAAAATATATGAAAATATTATTCGCAGAATCAGTAAGGACTGTTAATTTCATAAAATTGAAAGCAGTCAATTTCAGAACGTCTGTAATTTTGTGTGAAGAAATTATGGCAAACAGTTATTTTGACACTGGCGTAAGGCCAGTGTCGAAATAACTGTTTGTTATGGAATCTCCTGGTGAAACTCTGTATTGTTTCGTTAAGAAATTATGGGTTGTGATTATAAACGTCTTTTCTGCGCTGGGGTGGGGCAGCTCCCCCAGAAAAATTGTCGTGGTCATTTGTATGCCTTGGGTGATGAAGCTCAATTTTTATCCTCTGTTAGCAGGTAAGAGTTTGACAGCAGATTCAAAGCCAAGTTAGCTTTCTTGAAGCATATTTTCCAGCTTCTGAATGAATGGAATAAATGTCTACAAGGTTAACAAGCAACACTTTTCATGGTTTGTGACGAAACAAATAAACTTCAATTTGTGACAAAAAAAAGTAAAATATGAAAAATTGTATTTTTTTTCTGTTCTTAAAAGATTTTGTAGAAAAAAAAAATTTAATTTCAGTGCTCTGTCATCAACAACATGTACGTACATTAGAAGGATTTGATCGAAGACTTTAGTGAATATTTTTATGAAAATTTAGATAGCTGGTTATGGATGGGAGACCCTTTTTCTCCAGTAGAAGGTTCCGATTCATGAGGCTTTTTGGCAAAATAAAAGGACAGGAATTTTAAATTGTCTTGTGACAAAACCCCTAAGTCCATCGTCATGAAAACATGTCTTTGGATGACGTTTCGTTGCAGACACTGAATGAGTTTCTTCATGTCGTTGACCATGCAGTTTATGATGACATTTTCAACCATGTTTCTACATAAGAAAGTGATTTTTCATCTATGATCTATCTTCAAAATATGAACACTGATAGGCTTAACTTACAGCCTGATATCTACTTGGAACTGACAATAGGTCAATTAGAGATTAGAAAGTTCTGTCCAAACATTTAGATATACCACTCTCACTGAAAGAGAGAGTGAGAGAGAGAGGGGTTGGGTATGAAAGAAATTGGAAAGGTGGCTGCCGAAGGAGCACTGTAATCCCAGCCAGCATTATCAAAAATTTGTACGGATCCATCATCTATCAAATTCAAAAAAAGGATTAAAAATTGTCCTTCGCAAAATTAGGGTTAATGAATTTTTCATAATTATTATTTCATTTATTTGTTTAAAATCAAGGTTAATTACGTTTAATTAATTCTGATTTATTTTTGTTCTTAATTTCTGAACGAATTCCTAAAGAAAATTCAAGAAACTCTTTCTTGAAGACTTTTTACAACGGAATTACGTATTTAATTCATTCTGTGATGGCAGCTCTTATCGTTATAATAAGAGATATCGTAAGGGTAGCATAAAATTATAAATTACTGGGCTATAATTGAAATATTTTTAATATAAATGACTTTTCAACATGCTAAAAACTTACATACAAAAGGCTAAGCTTTTAAAACAGCAAATAAAAAAGATCAGCTAAGCTTTCAGATGGGTCAGTAGAAGTTTTTCATCGGGAATAAGTATTTAACCCTCGTGAATATTTAACTCAAACTATAACCACAAGTAAAGCTATACTTTAACTAAGAAAAAACAGTTTCTTAATAATTTTTCGTATCCAGTTTTTCCTACTAGGAAATTCCACTTATAATCTATGTATTTTTGTCTCTTGTATAAATTAAATCACATTTTTCAACAGACTACCCTTTCACAGACAGTACGCCGTTTAAAACTTCTCTTAAGCAAATAATTCATGTATCACTCATCTTTTTAAGAAATCTCTAGCATTACAGCGATCTTGGTAAACTTATTCGGACCACTAGGCCCCGAGATCGAGTCCCGCTGCACGCAAAATCCACTTTCTGATTTTTTCAATCTTCATCGGTTTTCCAAGCCGATAATTGCATTAACTACATCATATTTTTCTGAATGCTATGTATATATATATATATTTTTTTTTTTTAAATTTTTAAGACGGATATTATAATTTTAAATAAATTTTTAAGAATGTCTAAAATCACGACTTAGGCATTAATTTTCCCCCCTAGTGACTCGTAGAAAATAGCTGTCACTAATCTTTCAAATTTAAAAAATAAAGAATTTTTTATGCGCCATGCTAATATTTAACCCTAATTTTAAGCAGAAGGAAAGCTAACTTTAATTAAGGAAATTTTTAGTGAGTTTCAATAGATATTAAACCCACTATTGCTTTTGGTTTTTCTGTCTGCCTGTCTATACGCAATAAAAAGGACAAGGTAAAGGTCTTCCGTAAATGCAATAATGATGGTTATTGTTAACGTTGAAAACCTACCGAGTTACTTGAGAATTAGAGAGTTGCGGATTAGAGAGTTGCGGATTAGAGAGTGGAGGATTAGAGAGTTGCGGATTAGAGAGTTGCGAATTAATGTTAATTGAAACTCGCTAAATTTAAATATCGACCTTAGGTGATTTTCTTTCACTTGCTTGTTTGTGAGGGTTTTGAATCCATTTTTGCTTCCTAAGAAATTAAACTTCAACTTTCTTTCGTGTCGCATTAATAATTTAGAACACATTTTTCAACATCCTGCATATCAATCTCTTTTAAGCCGATAGTCTATTTATCACTTATTTTTTTAAGAAATTTTAACACAGCAACGACCTTTATAAACCTCACAATGTACTGGGTTTAAATTGCTATTTATGCACAAGCCACTTTATTTTTTTGTTTTCGTTCTTCACCCGTTTGTTAAGCCGTAAATAACTTCAAGTTGATCGTATTTTTCTAATGGCAATGTATAATTTTTTTAATATTTTTATGATAAATACTCCGTTTTTAAATCAATTTTCAAAAATAACTAATATCCAAGCTTAAAGCACTAATTCCTACCTAAAAAATTTGAAGAAAGAAGAACCACGTCTGGCGAGTCCGAAAGCTTGGGTGATCTTTTTCATTGCTATTTTACCAGTGTTTAACCTTTTGTATGTAAATTTCTTCCCCGGTACTTTGTATCTGATTTCTAATACTAAAAACTATCACAATGTGTTTATATAAATCGAACACTACGCAGATTAAATTAAACAACAATATTAATCAACGTTTTTTCACCATCTAACCACGCCATGACATCGGCACTGGTATCATCACTGAAGAAAGAACGTTGATTAATATTGTTATATATCTCAATGTGGACAAAGTTTTTCAAAATTTGCCTTCTGGGAAAATTTAACCGTGGGGAGAGGGTTACATTAAACATGAACTCTCTTGCATGAATTCCTTTTAACAAGAACCGTTTCCTGATTCCCTGTAAAATTTAACTTAGTAATACGATTTCAGCTTTTCCGGATAGCTGAAATACTGTTAAAACGAACAATTTTTTTCTCTCTACGTCTAGATCAAGTTTTCCACAGTCTTAAATTGCTAGTGTCTAATCAATGGCCAATCGAATCACGTTATATCTGAGTTCAAGAGCCAATCAGCTTGAATCTAATTCTAATATATGACAAAAACATCTGTTTGGGTTAAAGTATTTTCATTTTTTTCAGAGAAAAAATTCCAATTGATGTATATCCGATGCTATAAATATGTTTCCGATCCCGTTTTCAACATAGGAATAAAAAATATAACCGATGCCTTGGGAAATATTCTTATTCCATATATATTCTACATTCTATATATATATATATATATCTATATTCTATTATTCTTATTCTATATTCTTATATATATTCTTATTCTATATTCTATATATTCTATATTCTATTCTATATATCTCTATATATATATATTCTTATTCTATATTCTATATATATTCTTATTCTATATTCTATATATATTCTTTATATACTTATTCTATATTCTATATATTCTATATACTTATTTTATATACTTGAGAAATATAATTATTCATACTCCTCATGGTTAGCTCCTGGGTATAAGACGTATAGCTAAAATATACTAGTTTTCCCAGAAAAATTCATCCAACAGTCTATTGATAAATTGATACCACCCCTATGAGCAGAGGCAAAGGTAGGTCTATTTGTTTTCCCCTCTCTTTCCATATTAGATAATTAGTAATTTGGTTGTGTAGAACACATGAGAAATGAAATTAATAATATATTTTTAAATAAAAGCTTCGAATGGCCACTGTTCTTTTGGAAAGATCAAATTCTATCAGAGAGACATTTGAAAGTGACTAGGAGCAATGACGTGGAAAACGGACTTGCGCAACTTCCAGAAAGACCCACAAAAATAAATAATGCAACGTACAAAACAAAGGAAGACTTATAAAAAATGAATTTTTTGACACAGCATTGTTTTTTGGCTATAAGCTAAGCAACCGCGTTTCTATTCACTGATTTTAATGGCATATGCTGAAGCGATGCGCGAATGTAGCTGCTATACGTCAAGCGTTAAAGCGTGCTTAATCGAGGTGGAAAAAATGTGAAGAACCTGCCAGGAAAACAAAGCGTTGTCGTAAAAGCTGAACAGCGGTAGCCATAACCAGTGATTTGTTTTAGTGTCATTTGACTCTTCGGAGGTTTTCACTACCGCCGTTACGGTTCTATGGCGAACGAGGAGCAAAGAAATAGACAAAGGCGGCTCCAGGCCTGTGATTAGAGGTGCTGGAATTAAACAGAACGCTTTCTCCTGAGAAGTTTCTCAACTGTCTATTGACTATTGGAGTAAACAACCTGGCGTCGATTTTGCAGACTTGGGTCTACAATTATCAACTTTGCTTTTAACCCCTCAAAACCGCGCGATTTTCTCTCCTCTCCGCCCTCTTGTCGAAATCGGCTAGTTGCGTGTCGAATTCCGCGTCTATTTCTTACCTTGTCGATTACATTATCATTAGCGCTTGCAGGTGCCATCAATTGACAGGATATACATATATTGATGTACTTAGATGTACAGGCCATTTATTAAGACCATTACTGCTGCCAAAATAAGCTATTCAATGAACTCTACCATATTCAAGCATGTAAGGGTGCTTTAATTCTGACGTATTTATATTTATATATATATATATATATATATATATATATATATATATATATATATATATATATATATATATATATATATAAATACGTCAAAATTAAAGCCCCTTACACGCTTGAATATATACGAGCTGCGATTGGAAAGTTTTAAGACGGCGGCGCTACTGTGGGCCAACGGTCAAGGCATTGTATTGGTAATATGAAGGTCTCAGGTTCGAAGTCAACTTGAGTATATGGCGGTTTTTTTTTTCCATTTAAAGAGTAAGTCCTAGAAAGAATCGCATAGAAGCGCAGTTTAACAAACTTAATCGTATTTGAATTATCCCCCTGCACCAGGGTTTGTACAACCTTTTTGAGAAGCGGGCCACTTGAAAATTTTTTACAGATTTCGCGGGACAACACTTTCAGCAAGTTTCATATAATAAAAAATGTAGTAATGGCCCATATAATTCGACATCATAAACTTTCACAGTAATTAATTAAGGCTCCCTAGGCTGTTCCGACGGGTTTTCTTCATTTCTGAAAAAAACAAAAATCTAAAATCTTTTCTTCGAAATTTTGGCATTTTTTTTTATTCCAAACAGTTACCGGCGGGTCGGATTGTGGCCCAGGGGCCGTATGCTGAACAACTCTGCTCTACATTCTACTTTGGCGTGGGAAACGGCCCGTTGAATATCAAAACATTATTTTCTTTAAGGCCGCATCACATAATCCCCTTTAAAGTTATTTGCGCCCCACCCCCATAACCGCTTGAGCCCTCATGATGTTTTAATTACTACGTTGCTGCACTCCTTTGTGTCCTAAGGAGTTTCTCCTTGGGTTGAACTTAGATGTAAGAATACGTAATTGAATAACTTAAAATACTGTAAAAATTTAACGGAACGTATTTTACGCATAGCATTTTAAAAAATTATTCGCTTAACAGCACAAGCCATGTAACCACAAGGAATTTGGTTGCCGCATTACAGCGGAATTCAATGCATCCGGATTAGATTGTATATAAAAAAAATTAGAGCTTTGCTATTCAGAGCTCTTTAAAGATGTAACCACTACGTAGAATGATACCAATTTTCGTACGTATATTATTCAAAGAAGAAGGGAAAGAAATAAAAAGAAGCTTAGCTCTAAAGAACTGCCGATAAGTAAAAATATGGCGCTGCACAACAGGAAATAGATGTAAAAAAACATAAAAAGTAAATACTAAGACAATTCCAAAATGAAATTTTCGATTTTTATTCTTGCTCGTTGCAAAAACAGAAAGAAATTTAAATAAATTGCCACAGGAAATAGTTTCACAGCCTTCAAACTTATTCATCGTTTACTTACGATGTCTAAAGATGTTGTAGACCTTGAAATTGAGCTTCGATGTGATTGCCGTTGTTTTAGGCCGGAAATTGCGTTCGATATACAATTGAAATATTTATTTTAGAGGCGTCTTATTTATTTTTGCATGGCATTTCCACCAAGTGCACGTTTCCTGTTATATAGCGCCACATTTTCCCCCATCAGCATATTTTAGAGCTACGTTTTCTATTCGCGGAGTCCTTCTTTTTCACTCTTTGAAAAGTAGATGCAAATTTTGGTTAAATTGTATTTACAAGCCAGAATTAAAGGGAGTTATTTCTGAAAAGGGAAACTCCAATTATAATACCCTTGTACGAACGCTACAAATATAATTGGTAGTTAAAATTTTTATATATAAATTATTGTATTGCCAGTCCTCTCTTATGGATCAGAGACATGGAGTCTAACAGTTGGAGCAATACGAAAGTTACAGACAACGCAAAGGAGCATGGAGAGGTGCATGCTTGGAATAACTAGGAGAGATCGAAAAAGAAACACTTGGGTGAGAGAGCAAACTAGAGTAGAGGACATCATTGTTAAAGTAAAAGGGCTGAAATGGCGATGGGCTGGGCATATTGCAAGAAGAACTGATCAACGATGGACAACAGAAATTCTGAACTGGATTCCAAGAGACCACCGAAGACCTAGAAAACGTCCTCAAACTAGATGGGTGGATGAAATAAGAAAACAGGTTGGGGTGACGTGGAAACGAATGGCCCAGGATAGACTTGTGTGGAAAGCATTTGGAGAGACCTTCATCCAGCAGTGGATAGATAATGGTTGAATATGATGATGATGATGATGATATGTATATATATATTTACAATCCTGTAACCCCTGCATATATAGTTTACACAAATATACTGTACTTTTATATGGCAAATATATAAATTGAATTTTGTAATAAGTACATATTATTTTTTCTTCTTATCTGAAAAGAGGAAACTTACAAAAATATACAACATTCACAAATTTAAAAATAAATTAAAGAACATTACAAAATTTAGAGATTTACGAAAGTGGATACAGTGGAAGTTCGTTTTTACGACCGTCTACGCTTTTTACGAACCCCAATTTACGAACTATTCTGCTTTTCCCGAAAAATACCTCATGGAATTAATATTAGTTTCCGTTCTTATCTACGAACTAAAATTATACGTTCGCTCTTATTTACGAACTAAAATCATACGTTCCCTATTATTTACGAACAAAAATTGTACATTCTCTAAAATTACACGTTTTCTCTTTTTTACGAACTCAATGTTTTCACTTCTTTAAATGTCTTTCTTCGGATGACAAAAATTTGAAAAGGGGGTATGGAATTCTCCCCCCTAAGTCGCAAAGGGGAGATCTGAATTTGCTATTTCATATTATTTTACACATTTATAAACAGCTTGTTTGTTTGCTTGGATTTTTTATGGCGCAAGAGCGTCTGGGCTATACTGCGCCAATTTATAAACAGCAGCACATTATCAAACGTTGAAAGGGAGGAAGACTGTTTACGTGAGTTTGTGGCCTCATATGGAAAACTGAGATATAAGGTCGAATAAAGCTAGGTTTGACGTATACATTTTGAATTCAGAAAGTAAAGACATATTGTAATTGATTATTGTAAAATATTATTGTTATATAATAATTATTGTAAATTGTTATTGTAATCTATTGGTGGGTTGCGGTGCCAAGTTTTGATTGTCATAATATGTTAAAACTATTTTTTATAAGTTAAAACGAGTTTCGATCAACTTCCTCTGAGAATACAGCGCCTTTATTGTGGCCACCTCTCCCAGTTTTCTACTGAGAAATTGACAGCCATTTAAACTAATTTGTCAATTGTTACTTGCATTCAATGTTGCATACGCTGTTATAATAATTGCTGAAATCGTGTACTGTATGGAAAGACGATATATTGTAATGCGAGCAATAAAAGATTGAGAATTTTTAAGATTATATTTTTATAGAAATAAGATACAAAGTACTAAGGAAGAAATATACATTTAAAAATTGTACATGGGTAGAATAGCAAATAAAAAAGATCACCCAAGCTTTCGGACGCGTCAGCAGCAGTCCTTTAGTAGGAGTCATGAACTCCTGATGAAGGACTGCTGCTGATGCGTCCGAAAGCTTGAGTGATCTTTTTCATTTGCTACTGTACCAATGTATGGAACGTTTTATACAACTTTTATATGTAAATTATATTTTTTTTTATCCAATGTTCAATCACTATCTCTGGAGAAAACGAAAAAATGTTTAAATAAAGAAATTAATATTTTTTTTTACTAAATTACTAATTTTCCTAATTAATTGTAGCACTGAGGGAAGAATAAATACGACACCTTTATTCACATCAGCATTAAGATTCTTATTTCTTGTGAAAATGCGATACTAAACCAAAGTTTTATTATAATTTTATTTATTATTATATTTTTATAACTTCTGATATAAGCAAGACCGTAGCCAGGATTTAATTTTTGGGGGGGTCAAAAATTTTTACAGCATGTATTGATACAATCACAGCATGCAAGGCCGTAGCCAAGTCCCATTAAAAATTTAGTTTCGTGGGGGGGGGCATCTCTAAGATCCCCCCCTCTGGATATGGGCATGGATATAAGGCATTGTATTGACGCATATATTTCTTTTCTAGAATTTTTCCCTTGGTTGGAAAGTTTTTAAACGCCTGCTGATTTTACGATGTTGACAAAGCCAGACACAATGGTAGGTAAATGATTCTACCTTTTATGGAATTTAGTCAACAGTCTCTTCTTAAATCAACAGAAGACAAGATACGATGAAACCACTTACCTTGATGGCAACGACTAAACCAAAAATGGTTATTTAACTAATGAGCGAAATATAATAATTTAAAGAAACTTTTCGCAACTGATTAAACAGGGTAACAGTAGCCTTTGGGAGCGTTCGAGTATTACGTAAGCAATATTTTGGCCATTTCACCCCCACCTCAGTAAGCAAAAATTAACATTGGCTAACATAGGAAAATAAGACCAACGGCAACCCCTCCCCACAAGGTGCTTACGTAATACTTGAACTTTCCCTTTCGTCAGTTTGTTTTTGTTTTGTAAGTTTCAATAAAGAGATCAAGATCGCGGGATCCCATAACAGTGTAACGACGTCTGTGCGTTTCGTCGTCTGTTAGATCCTCGCGAACGTCTGAAAATGGTTAGCATGAAGACCAACGTGCTCGGCAGACTATGGAGCATAAAAAATAAATAAATTGAAAGGTTTATAACTGTGCTTTAAGTCATTTGGCAAACCGATGTGGGAGGCACCGTCTCCGCAACAAAATTTCAGTAATTGCCATCAGGAAATTTTCGTTGCTGCAATTATCAATATTTCTTATTACTCTCTAAGCAAGGTACTTCAAACTGTTGATGAAGATTTCGTGTGACTTCACTGCGGCCGGCTCTGTGGCGTGAGGTTGTGATTCAGGAAAAAAGAAAAGCAGCGATTGTATTTGTGGTACGCAAAAGCAGCCGTTGTGTTTCCCAGCGGAGAAGAAAGCATGAGAGAAAGAGAGCGAGCTAGACCTGCAACTTCTAATGAACAGCATAATTACGGTATTTAGTTGCCCTGGCGACTTGTTAATGGAACTAAAGCGGGTAGACTTGAAGCCGAGCTGGCGTTCCTTAATTGCGAACCTTTAATTACCTTTCCGAGAAAGTGGGGAGGCGAAGGGGCGTTAATTCCACCTCACACCCTCCCCTGGAAAGCTACTAGAGGGGTCATTCATAAACTAAAGTATATGTTTATAAATATTAATTTTCCTTTTTTGTATCTATAAATTTCATAGAGTCTGGACGGAAAATTTTACGATTTCTGTATTTAATAAAAAGGAACTGTTGTATTATATATAACTACTGTTGTATTAAACATATACTCTACACGTGACTGTACAGCGAAATCTGTATATAAGAGTATATAACAGTGTGTATATACATGGTCCATAATTTTATCTATAACGGCATATTCCGCGATTCCGATGATGTGGAGTATGCATAAGGCTCAATCTAATATAAAGCGATATCTATTCCCAGTCCCCAGAGCATATTTATAGACAGATACTCCCTCCCCTGTATATATATATATATATACAGGCCTGTAACCGCCAGGCCAGATGGGGCGTGGCTCTAGTTGCCCCATAGAGCTATTTATATATATATATAGAACAATCCCAGGGTGCCCTGTGATCCATATGCCCTTTGCCTACCCACAGTTGCCCTTCATCCTGGCTACAGCCCTGATATATATATATATTGTACTACAGCAAGAAATGCCAACTGTAAGGTACTTTCGAATCCCCTCAAAGGTATTTGGGGCGTTGTACCTTCGCAAAATTGATGGACACTAGATGAAGAATTGAGCTGCTGAGGGTGAAAGAGGTATAATACATAAAATATATCAATTGCATAATATGCAAGATGACGTAATACTATGTAGATAAGATTTATAATCAGAAGACAACATTATGCAAGCGTAGGTAAACTTTACCTACAATAATAACGTTGTTTTCTTATTGTAAATATGTCAATCGCCTTTGTTTTGACTGTGTCTCATTGACTCGCTTGAATGCATGTGTGGGTTTTTCCATTAAGGACGCCCCCGAACATTTTTCCAAAAAAATTGGCGTCCCTGACCACAGAGTTGTATTTTATTGCTAAAATTAAGTTCATTGTGAAGCACGTATGCATGGACGAGCTGGAATTAAATTGTCATAATTTTTACAGTGTTCAAATAATAAAACGTTTAAAATTTCCTGTACTTGATTCTAGTTTTATGAATCGAGGTTTCAACGTAGATTGGTCTGGACGAATGTTTTTTTTTGGTTGAATAATCGCTTTGAGTCTACAGACAGCTATTAGTATTAGACGACCTTATGGCCAGTCTCAAAGAATTCTCATAAAAAAAGACTTCTCAAAGGACATCAACCAATCATTTCTGATTATAAGTATATCCTGTTATCTACAGACAATCTTATGGTCAGTCACAAAGAATTCTCATAAAAAAAAGACTTCTCAAAGGACATTAACCAATCATTTCCGATTATCAGGATGTCTTGTTATCTACAGATAGACAATCTTATGGTCAGTCTCAAAGAATACTCATAAAAAAGACCTCAAAGGACATCAACCAATCATTTCTGATTATCAGGATGTCTTGCTATCTACAGACAATCTTATGATCAGTCACAAAGAATTCTCATAAAAAAAACTTCTCAAAGGACATCAACCAATCATTTCTGATTATCAGGATGTCTTATTATCTACAGACAATCTTATGGTCAGTCACAAAGAATTCTCATAAAAAAGGACTTCTCAAAGGACATTAACTAATCATTTCCGATTATCAGGATGTCTTGTTATCTACAGATAGCTATTAGACAATTTTATGGTCAGTCTCAAAGAATTCTCATAAAAATGACCTCAAAGGACATCAACCAATCATTTCTGATAATCAGGATGTCTTGTTAATCAAATGAGCGGGACGCTTCACCAAAGGCTACTGCGCTTGAAACTGAATTGCAGACATTTGTATTTCTGCGATGTGCATTCTTTGTCTTGTCGCACCTTCAGAGCATTAATTGGTTTATAATAACTCTTTCCCATAATGTAAAGTTCTCGTTATTTTCGCAAAGCTTTAAGTAATTTTTTTACGTAAAACCAGATGTAATTTTTTTACGTAAAGCTACTCATAATAATTTTTGCTTGATGTTGAAGTCCTCGATTTCATCCCTTCTATTGATTATTAAAATTAAAACTGATCGACGTGCAACTCTGATCTGATCAATGAATTATTTTGCGCACCTCAGATCTATACTTGCTATACACAATGTAGAGCTGCTGACGTAATAGTTGAGTTAATCCTTAACTCCTTCGTTAATAGCTTTTGGGAATTGTCCATTCCTTTTCTCATTTATTGCGTTTAAAACCGACGTTTGCGTTCAACAAACTCAACAATTTTTATGTTACTTTATTTAGTTTACTTATACAGAGAATAAATTAAAAACAATAGTTTCGTAAATAGTTGAAAGATTTGATTTTGTTCTCGGAAATTGGAAGTTCGATTTTTGAACCAAGTTGTGATGAGTGAAGAATCAATAACTATTTGCTACTCTTAACCAAATTTTATTATTGACTAACTTTATTATCAATGCAATTTAACTATTAATTCACTATTAATGTAATTCAAATATTAACTTACCGTTCATGTAATTTAATTATTAATTCACCATTAATATAATTTAACTATTAATTCACTATTAATGTAATTTGACTATTAATTCACTATTGATGTAGCCGTTAACTATTAAAATTTTTAGTAACATCGACCAATATTGAAAGAGAAATACGTTGTGTGTGTGTGTGTATAGAGAGACAATTTCAGATTCATTTTCTTTGCTAATTTTGTGTCTGCTTCAATTTTTTGCCTTTGCCTTCATTCGCAAATTACTTTATAATAAATCTCCAAATCTAAGCCCCATTCGTTCATGAGCAAAACTAGTAATTTCTATAATAATTGACTTTTGAATAACTGCCCTATGTGGGACCAGAGCCAAATCTGGACAAACGAATAAGGGTTAATTCGAAAATAAAGCAAAATATGTCATTCACAAGGCCGTAAATTAAATAAAAATGGTAAATTCCGAATATATAAATAACTGTTTTTTGAATTAAAGTAGGAGTTTACTTACATAAAATGCCAGTAATTTTTATTCGTATTTTTAACTTAAATTTGTCCTTTGAAGCAAAAAGAATGCTATTTTGTCATATGAATTTTATTGATAGCAGGAAGGTTGGTCCGATTTGTAGAAAAGCCACGAAGAAACCGTGACCGGTTAAAGCAAATAAAGACAAAAGGAAATTTGTTGTATGGCTTTAAAGTTTTATATGGGCAGTGGATAGCTAATCACTAAGATTCACCCAAAATTTCGATGCTAGAGTTCATCCTCACAGGAAATATCTTGCCTAAAAGCATTGGGGTATTTAGCTTTCAGAAAGCACTTGCAATACATTAAAACATTACTTAGAGTTTTACCCCCCCCCGTAAGAGATACCTCTGTTTAAAGGACAAAATGTCTGGTACGTCGTTGTCTCTTGTTGGGAAGTGTCACTCTATATAACTTACGGCACTTTTTTTTTGCTGTGCGGTAGTAGATAAGATAGTAGAAATGCGTGGTATTTGGACACAAGCATATGCATCTTGTAAAATATACTTCAATGTAAAAGCAGTTTTTTACAAAATCTATGCGCAGTAGATGAACATGTTATTTTCTATAGGTAGCGCATATATGCACTAACTGTAGGTAGTACATATTTATATGTTATCTACAGGTAGTGCACACATATCATGTACTGTATATTTATTATCTACAGGTAGTGCACATACTATGTACTGTATATTTGTTATCTACAGGTAGTACAAATACTATGTACTGTATGTTTGTTATCTACAGGTAGTGCACATACTATGAACTGTATATTTGTTATCTACAGGTAGTGCACATAATATGTACTGTAAATTTGTTATTTACAGATAATGCATATTGTATTTGTTATCTATAGTCAGTATACACGTGTTATTTTGATCTTATCAAATTTGCTGTACTGTTGTTCTGAGTAATGACATGACGACTGTACAAAAGAGGAATAAAGTATATTATTATCTAGATGTAGAAAGTTATAATACGAATGTATTAACTTGTAAGGAAGACATTGGAATAGAGATAAATATGCGGAAATATTAAGGTAAGTTTATTAATTTTAGAGAAGGTTATTCAGTTTTTAATAGTGCTCAGCAAATGATGCAATCGATGTTGTTTCGCAGTTTCATTGTTTCATCATATGTAGTGTAAATTTAATAACAGGTAAGCATTTTAATTAGCACACACATGAAAATTAATTATCAAAAATAAAATAAGCATTAGTTTGCAAACGGTAATTACGTGAGTCATAGACTTCCTATTAGTCATTACTAACGACCTTCCATGCCCAATTATTATGTAGATAGCTTTCTTTGATATTGCTAAGTGTGAGGAAACATGCAAGATAGTGACAGGATGTCTTAAATTAAATTTGAAGGATTTGCAGAAGCCCCCCTTGTTTGAGTTTGGACATCTGTTCTCGGGAAAGACGAGTCCTAGGAAAGAAAGAAGCCTAAAATTGGTGGAAGAGAGAGAAACAAAAATCATATAGACGGAAAAATAGAGAAAATAAAAGAAAAGGGAAGTTTTCGTGCGAGATTCGCTCATTTGGAAAGCCTCGAAGCAGAGCTAATTGCCGTACAGCCGCAAAACTGCAGTTGCAATCGTAAACGGTCAAACAATAATTAACGGCCTTACAATCGCCTTCCCAACTTCTGTGGTTTGCAATGAAGTCTCTCTGATTACAGCAATTAGTGTGGAGCCCCTTATTTTTATTAGAAAGAGGGGGGGGGGGATGCCGATGCACTCAAATGTATACGTAATGACGGTTAATTACAGTTTCATCTAACAGTAATAATCACCGGAACAGTGGTTAACTTCGAGACAAGAGGGAAAATCGAAAACGCGAAAGGGAAAAAAAGAGGGAAAATCTTCCCGGCAATTATGTAGAGTTCATTTCCAAAAGTAGTTAACGCGAACGTCTTCTAATTACGGTTAATTGCCGGTTGTGACGTAGTGAAAGGTGGCGAACTGCACAGTGGCGTTATTGATGGCTCTCGCCGAATTTGAGTCTTTTAATGAATTGATGAGTTCGTTACGGGTGGCGAACGCGAGTTTTTGGCTTTTTCGAAAAATTTCTCTTTTCCCGGTTGCGAGTTTTCAAAGATTACACCTTTGAGAATTTTTCAAAATGATGATTGGACAGCAACGAGTTTGAGAACTTTGCCTTTTTCTGTTTAGTTTAGCTTTAATCAGTAGGTGGGGTGGTTGTAATTATGAGCAGTTATGGCCGACTATTTATTCTATGCAGAACACCTTTGTCACGAGAGGCAAGTTGAATCGAGGGGTGGTTTCCACATTTAGTTTCTAATTTTATGCCATAGTCTTTGTTTGTAAAATATATTACGCTGAAAGAGCGCTCTTGAAATTTAACGCAACGAAAGCTGAAATATTATTCCCTTATTGTTATAATCATGTATATTCTTCCCTTGGCTTTAGACGGGTGGCATCAAGTACTCGACTCTTCCTGTGCATGTGGTCAATTTGGATATCATGTCCGAAAACCTCCAGACGGTCTTGCATGCATTTAGGATTCAAATTTCTTATAATTCGATGAAAATTCTTTGGTCTATGTCGAATAAGAGTAAAATCTGGACGAAGGACAGTGGTGACCATCTGAAACACGTCGACATGCCATACTCAACGTCCAAAACTACGCTTTACCTAACGTTGCCACTAATATTTAAATAATCTTTGTTGAATATTTCCAAGGGTTCAAGCGTTTGAGTTTTAAACTTGTTGCTTGTAGAGCTACTGGTATGATATTTGCCTCTTTGATGGCATATAAATCTTACATTTTGGCTCTGTGGTATAAGGACTTGGCCATCCTTGTTGTATGTTATCTGCATGTTGTATATGTTGGATATTGTATGCGTACCATAGAGGACGTTCTTACTAGTTTTCTTAACATGAGCTGTGTCGAGTTGGTTAGCAATATTTCCTACGGCAGTTGTGGTGTTTGCTTATCATTAAACCTGTCTCAATAGCGAGTTTTTGATGGGCCTTTTGAAGAGTTTTCCACCACCTAATAAAGTATGTTTCTGTAATTTGTTCGAGTGATCGCCTTGCAGTCAGACTTTTGTGTGCTGCCTTATTTCCAAGGTTATGTGTCATTGTCCACATTAATTGTCCAAGTTTTCCTCTGGTACGTATTTGCGGTAATTGCTTGTTCCCGTAACATGGTTTATGGTTTTGCACGGCAATCATGAAATCTCCCGTTTCCGGATTCAGAGTTTCTGGGATTAACAAGGCACTTGTTCAGTCCATCTTGTGGATCCGAGTGTGATGAAGGTCAACATGGTACCCATCATGTAGTGCTTTATCTGCGCATTCTTTCATTTTCTTTACGTTATCCTGATCGCATACTTTTTTTACCATCGATGAAATTTAGTGGTGTATATGGTATATCCACTAGGATTATCACTTGAACACTCTTCGAAGGTGCGCCCTTCTCTCACAAGCACTTACATACGTTCTGGGCATGTGTATCCTGCAATTTCTTAAATTTTGCATTTTTTCTAGCCTTTTTCCACACATAACAAGTTTTTTAGTTACTGTCATCTTTTGTGTTCACTTCATTTTGATGGCCCTCATCATTCGTTGTAGGTTTCCCAAGTAAGTGTTTTACAAATGCATCACTCAGAATGAATACCATGATGCGAGATATAGCTATTGATTTCGTGCATGATATGCTTTTCACCCATCATGGTTTTAAGAACGCTTTCGTCTTTTGTATCGTAG
>QLNU02014802.1:163864909-163875430 GCA_006491805.2 Dysdera silvatica | reverse complement strand
TGTATGTATGTATAGATATATGTTGTATGTATGTATGTATAGATATATGTTGTATGTATGTATGTATAGATATATGTTGTATGTATGTAGATATGTATATGTATATGATACTGAGATAGATTTAGTTTCTTGAATTGCGCTAAGATCTCCGAATTGATTATGAGTTGATTTTTGTATTTTAACGAGTTCTCCAGATACACTCTAAAAAATGCCTGTTAATTTACTCTTTTTCGGTTTTTCTCGAAGGACGAAATCTGTCTTTCATTGAAAATGCATTTAGTCTGCTTTACAAATGCTCTCTTGGCAACACTCTGTTGGACGCATGCGTACTAGGAGGGAAACGTCTGGGCTTTGTATATCGATTTAAATAGGGACTTTAGGTGGATCTTATCAGCTAATCATCGGTCCAACAGTTAGGGCGCCCGCTTACAAACCCACAGGTCGTGGGTTCTGCTCCCGTGGTAGGAAAAAAAACGCCTTTGTATTAACATGGAAAGCCCAGTGGCTGTAATGATAATGTGAATAAGCACCAACTTGTACCACCATGTGGCGTACCTAATTAAAAACTTATCTATCAAGTAAAATAAATGCTAATTCATACTATCAGGCGGCGTGCTCTTATTAAGCGGAAATTTAAACGAAAAAAAAACAGATTAAAGTCAGTTATATTACGTAACTTTTATTAAACAGAAAATTTGTAGAAAAAACAGAAAAGTTCTTGGTAACTCAGCTGCCATGACTTTTTCTGTTAATTTACAGAGTTTTTTTTACAGTGTATATCCTTCTGCCACGGTCAGTAGCGTAGAAATTAAAAACTCATGGCAGGGGCTCAAGTGGCTTCAAAGAAGATTATGTGATGCGGTCTTGAAGAAAATAATGTGTTTTGATATCCAGTGGGGGCTAGTGAGGCTTGAGAGTCCTGAGCCCTTCTCTTTCCTACGCTAATGGCAACCATGCTGCTCAAACTTTTACGGATATTCCTGTAGCCAGGATGAAGGGGCAACTGGGGCAAGGCAAAGGGCATATGGGGCACAGGGCACCAGGGAATTATTCTATATGTATATAGCTCGATGGGGAAACTGGGGCAAGGCAAAGGGCCTATGGGGCACAGGGCACCAGGGAATTGTTTTATATATATATAGCTCGATGGGGAAACTGGAGCATGAGTATGGAGCAACTGGGGCCATTCTCCTTCTGGCTGCAGCTTGGCTACAGGCCAGATATGCATCCTGCTAGAATTTTTTACAAGTTTTTGATACTTGTTATTGGTCTGTACGTCAGCTGTTCTTGGGCATTTTAATTTTTTTGCATTTGTATTAACTACGCATATTCGTGATACCCGGTTCCAGTTTTTCTGTTGTAGGGTGTTTATTGCTTTATTATTATTTTAAGCATTAGAAAAGCAAAGCAAAATGTATAATCAAAACTCCAACATGGTGAAATTTAAATGATATAATTAACTTACAATTAATTAAGTTATACTTAACATAATGTTATCTCGCATATCGTTGATATAATGTAGTTTGTCAATACTTGTTTTTATAAAAATAAAAAAGCATTCTAAATAATACTTCAGACTTCACAGAAGTGGCCCCAATTAGCGCCGGTTTACGATTTTTACGGGCCCTCGACTGAAAAAGGAGTGCGAGCCTCTAAAGAAGGTAGCTTATTTGACTGCAGTAGTTTCGTTTGTTTGGCTTTTTTATGGCGCAAGAGCATCTGGGCTATACTGCGCCAAGCAGTGGTTTCGGCGCAAAATTTAAAAAATGTGGAATTTTGGAGTTTTTAGCGAGGTTTCAAGCTTGCGACAGATTTGCTTGATGCTGCAAATTATCAGGAAAAATTATTTATTATTAAACTTATTATTAAAAGAAAATCTCAGGTAAAAAACACAGAAATATTTTCAATTGTTATGTATATAAATGCTTGTAGGTCCCCAAATTGAATTCGTATAACTTGTTTTTTGTAAACCTATGTACTAAATAAAAAGATTGGTGACCAAAACTGAAATCGTAACTTTTATGAAGCAGAGACAGGCCTGTAGTCAGGGTGAAAGGGCAACTGGGGCAAGAAAGGACATATGGGGCATGGAGGGCCAAGCCCTGCTGGCCCCGGCTTGAGCAAAGGACTTTCAATTTGTGTGTTGAATGACAAACCAACTATGGATATTAGAATATAAAAATTTACGAAAGCTTCGGGCCCAAAATTAATATTAAAGCAATGCTTAAACTTAAATAATACCAGGTCCGCCGGGAGGATCCAAATTCGGGGTCCCTAGGCCCCGAGCCTACTTGACCTGTGCGTAAATCCAGTAAGGCAATGAACGTTTAATCAGCAACTAAAGCATTTCGTATCCGCTTCGTTAATATTGCAATAATATCGTATAGCATCCCACACACGCACATACATTTCCAAGGATCTGGCCTGTAGCAAGGCTGAAAGGGCAACTGGGGCAAGACAAAGGGCATATGGGGCATAGAGCATATATAAATAGTTCGATGGGGCAACTTGGGCCACGCCCCTGCAGGCCCCGGTTTGGTTACAGGCCTGGTACGGATCCATTTCACAAATAGAATTTAATTCGTTTTTTTTTTATTCCTTCGAATTTATTAGTTTATATATATGACCATCACAGGGATTTCCTTGTTCTGCTGTCACATTCTTGAAGGAACAGGGCCGCTTAACTTAGTTAAAAACAAAGGAGTTGAGACTTTTATGTCCTAAAAAAAAAGGCATTTTGTATTTTTGTTGAAGATAAGTGTGTGTGGGTGATGTGTTACGGTTCCAAATATTATAATTGAAATACAATGAGTACAGTTTTTAATTAAAATATTAATTAGAAAGTATTTGCTGTTCAGCAATTGCCAATAACAGGTATTTCCACTTTGATATTACAGGGCTTTGCTTTTAAGAGGTAAATAGGGCAAAATCTTTAATTTAGAGGGTTGATAAGGCGTAGCATCCTTTAAGGGGCTCCAGAACGGCTTTTCAACAGGGTTCCCGGACTCTCAGGGTTTCGGGAGGCATCGCTAGGGTTACCGCGAAAGGTAGTAATGACTCAACTTAAACACACATATATACTATCAAACAAATGTCTTATATTAAGAAATATAATATAGAGTCTTTTGTTAAACCAGTTATCACATGAAAATACATTCCGTCTTTATGAACTTTAAGCTTATGAAAAAACAAAGGGATATATTAGGAATATAATATAATAATGATATATAATAGTTTTTTTTATGTTGGTGTTTAATCGAACCCATATATTATTATGAAACTTCGCCGAAGGTAATAAGATTGAGAATAAATGCTCTAGAATGGTCTTTGCTATTCTGTACAGACAACACCTTCCTTAATATTGATATATCAAGTATTATGTACAGTACAAGACGCTGTTATATTGATATATCAAATGTTGAAGATTGCGTAATTTATTTCTTTTACTAGGAGAAATTTAGAAATATTAAATTTTAAAATCTATTGAATTAGAGAAAAATATAAAAGAAAAATAACTATTTTTTTTTCTTTTCAGCAATAGTCTTTATTTAGTTAATATATATATACACACAGGGGCGGATTAGGCAGTTTCCCGCTTGTCCCAGGGCCGATGCGCCCTCGTGGGTTATAGGGCTCTCTCCTTCGAATGAGCACGGATTCGCGCCCTCTGAAAATCCAAGGTACACTACACCCTTTGAGAGGAACCAATATGTATGTTGAATAGTTCTCTCTTTTCATCTTAGAAATATTACATAATTTCCATAATTTATCTTCTAGTTTTTATTATCCATAGGTCCTCATGGAAGTTTTTATTATCTGTCATCATTTATGTAGTTTTCATTTCATTACTTTCGTGTAATTTTTATTACTTATTATTCCTTATTATTATTGATTACCATTTTATTACTTACCAACTCCATATAAGTTTGGTTACTTGGATCAAACATTAAGTTTATAGTGCACTGCGCTTTCATTTGAGTTTCGCATTAGAATTCCTTGAACCTGCGGCCTTTTGGATACATCCGAATTTTGCAAACCAAATTCTTTTATAAATATGATTTTATTCATCCTATTTTTACCTTTCCTACTTTATTTTTATTATTATCTGAAATGAACGTATTTAAAAAACAAAAGATAAAAAAATATGGTAATGATAATTTAAAAATTCAAATGATAATAGACGTTTAGTTAGGATTATTTAAAAATTCAATTTTAATTATAATGGTAAAAAGAAATAAAAATATTTATGCAAAAATATATTAAATTACATATTATTAAACAAATATATTGATAGTAAAGAACTGTGCAAAACATATGTATGCGTTAATTAAGATATTAACTGTTTTATAAGTAGTCTTTTATCTTTGCATATACCCGATATATATATATATACATACCTTTTTATATGTCCAATATCTACCATTTGTAGTGTCTTCTCTCTTAAGGTCGTAGAACATTAGAAAGCGAATATTACCAAACGTTACGTTTTTACCAAAAGCACTGAACAAGCATCTACTAAAATTACAATAAGTACAGTTGTCCATTTTGGTTAAATGGCGTTCGAATAATTGGGGTCCTGTTATATATATAACCAATGACGTAGGAAATGGCCAAAGGAAGGTGGCCAAAAAATCGATATCCACAGGGCGCCTCGCACTCTAACCTTGGAATTAATTTGTCGGTCCGACCTTGATTATTAATGGGAAACTAATTTTTGGTAATTAGAAAGAAATTTTCACATGACATATAATGTAATAATTAACCAAGAAATTTTAATATGTTGCCCAAAGAATAATAATAAATTTTAATTATTTCTTCTCTAATTATTGTTTAATTTTTTTTTCAGATCATATAGCGAATTATATATCATATCATATATCTATATCAGATATCATCATATCATATCATATATCTATATCAGACATCATATCATATATCTATATCAGACATCATCATATCATATCATATATCCATATCAGATATCATCCTATCATATATCCATATCAGATATCATCATATCAGATATCTATATCAGATATCATCACATCATATATCTATATCAGATATCATCATATCATATATCTATATCAAATATATATATCAGATCATATAGCGAAATATAACTCATATAGCGGTTTTTTTTCTCTCCAGTTTCATCTCCTTACTTTGGGCAGCATGGGATTCGTCATACCCTTTGAACTTTTCCCATTTTTGCCCAGGTAGACAATATGTAACAATTTTTGTAATTATATTTGTGTTGTGTTGCTACCTGAAAAAATTATCAAAAAAGAAAAGAATTTTTACGTAATACTTCCCGAATTTTAGGGAAAATAATTTTCCTCAGAGAGAGTAGGAATTTTTTTTTGCTTCAAATTTCAATGGAATTAAATATGGTGAAAAATCTGTTTTTCCCATGAGAAGTATAAAACCTGGAAATGTAAACAAAAACTTAAAATAAGAACAAAACAAAAAAAATCAATTTTTTTGGATTTTCAATGCAACATTTCTGGATCAATATGAAGTTGAATGTAACTAGGAAAAAATACGGAAGTAAATTTCGAGGATACAGCGTTTTACTTTATACGAACAATTTCTTGCTTCTTTGAAAAATTTGGAATTATTGCGAAGCGCTGTTACGATTGTAAACCTGAGATGAGTGCAAGAAACGTCGCAACTTTTCGGGAGATTTCAATTCGATCACACTCGCTCAACTGGGATGGAGAACTCTCGGTTCGAGCACGAGTTGTTTGCTTTCTTAAAGTATATTCGATTTCCGTGCAAGTGTAATGATGGATTTTAAAAGGGAGATGACACAAAAATATTTTCCTTTCAATATGGAACCTACGTCGTCTCCATTTTATAAATTTCCGTGATTTTCTAACCTAGGACCCAGAAGAAACTGATTTGTTCGTGCGAAACTGACTAAATATATATATAGAGTGAAATTAATATTTTATTATATAAATTCGAAAATACAGAAATACGTACACATTGATTGATATCAACACGGAACCAGTGCCAAATGTCTGCTGAAATTCCAATTGCAAATTTATATACGATTAAGTTTTTAATATTACAAAAAGACGTGAATGAAAGGAAAAGTTTTTCAAGTCCATCGGGAACCGAAATCGAGCCTTTTCGGTGACATGTCAAATGCTCCGAGTCATGGGCGGATTTACCATTCTGCCGCCCCTAGGCTATTTTTGCCGCCCCAAGGCTACTTTTTTTGCCACCTTTTCCTACCCGTCCGTCCCCCCCAACCAGTGGTAGGAACATAAAAATTGTTACATTCAATATATGCCAAAAACTTTTATATTAATAATAAATATTTTCATTTAATAATTTTTTTTACAGACAATAAATATGTTGAAAAACAAACACATAAATTGAAACATAAACATTAAATAATATTAACTTACATTGAAGTGGTATTTTGTTTTGGTATAATAAATCTAGTTCAATATTATTAAAATAAATTTTAATTTTTAGCAAAAACTAAAGGCCTGTCAAATACTGGCATTTAAATAGAAAGCATGACGTCTAGTTTTCTTCTCTGCAAAACGTCTGATTATGTCATGAATGGAATTGATTTTGTTGTATCAGATTCAATGCACAAAATTTTGTCGCCCTGGTCTGTAACCTATTATAGCCTATTGGAAAATACGGCACTGCTCCGAGTGTAAACGCGTCGAGTGTAGTTTAGTAGGTAGAGCATTAGGCCTGCCACCGAAAAGTCCCGGGTTAGAATCCCAGTGGTTTGCAAATGCTCTTCTCTTCTCTCACGCTTGCTTGTAATATTAAAAACTACACACATATATATATATAGCACAAGAAAGTCAAAGTCCAGCTCACGCAAGCATTCCAAGAAAGACTTAGAAGCATTGTGAAGACGAAACTGAGCGGGAAGAACACCACGCAAGCCATTAACGCATATGCGGTACCAGTGCTCACCTACTCCTTCGGGATCATCAAATGGTCCAACACTGAACTAGAACAACTCCAGCGGAAAATGAGAACCATCCAGAGAAGAGCCGGACAACTACACCCTGCAACGGCAATTGAACGGCAAACACTACCCCGGGAAGAAGGAGGACGCGGACAAGCGGACCTCAAAGACTTACATGACAAGCAGATCCAGAGCATGAGGCAATACTTCCAGTTGAAGAGTCCCCGATCGCCACTCATCCAAGCCATAATACAAGCAGATGCAAATTACACGCCACTAAACCTGTGTAGTACCGAAGAGCGTGTCCTGGAAACAGCCAACGAACAGAAACTGAGAACTTGGGCCGGAAAACCATTACATGGCAGGCACTACAATGACCTGCAACAACCACACGTTGACAAAAAGGCATCAAATTCTTGGCTGGCCAAAGGCACTCTCCAGCCAGAGACAGAAGGATTCATGCTAGCCATCCAAGACCAAGTGATCGCAACAAGGAACAATCAGAAATTCATCCAGAGAAAAGACATAGAAAGCGACAAATGCAGACACTGTCATGCGGCATCGGAGACAATCCAACACGTGATGGCAGGATGCAAGATCCTTGCGCAGTCAGACTACAAACATAGACACGATCAAGTAGCGAAAATAGTCCACCAGAAATTGGCAGCGAATGCTGGCTTTCTGACAGAAAAATGCCCGTACTACAAATATGAGCCAGAGACCGTGCATGAGAACGAAACACACAAGCTTTACTGGGATAGAGCAATCATAACAGACAAGACAGTCCCACATAACCGTCCTGACATAACCCTCGTCGATAAATCGAATAAGACCACGTACTTAATCGACATAGCAGTACCCAACACCAATAACATACAGACAACCTACACAACGAAAATCACCAAGTACCAAGATCTCAGACATGAAGTACGAGATATATGGGGTATGGAAAAGATCCTCATCATCCCGTTAGTCATCTCAGCAACAGGGATAGTACCAAAAACGCTTGCGACGAATTTGGAGATACTCAACATTGACCCAAACACCTACATTGAAATACAAAAAGCCACAATCCTAAACACGTGTCACATTGTCAGGAAGTTTCTAGACATGGCACATTAAGAAGTGATGTAAAAAGAGGCTTGGGAACATGGCGCTCTGCCCGTCCCAAAGCCTGTTTCCGCCAAGAATGGGCGAGGAAAACTTTTATATATATATATATATATATATATAGGAGGAGATAATATTTTATATTATTAAATTATACTCATTCCCATTTAGAAGCGTATGGATGAGACACAATATTTATTTTAATATTTATATAGTATCTTTAATTAATACATGGAGAAAAGAAATACAGTAGAACTTACTGTTAAGTTTAAAGAATTTAAAATCTCCACGTTTTAATCAAACTTTGAACAGTTAAGTTTTCCTTTTGTCTTCCTGTCTGTTTTAAAGTCAACCCTTTATAGGCATAAATTTAAGAATACCTAAAAAGTAAGGATGTTTCGTGATCAACAGCTTCTTGTAAATGAATGAAATTGCGGGGAAGTGTGCGATACGTAAAAGGGTCACGTGACCCATTCTTCATGCGATACTTGAAATTTCGATAAGGGTGGGCAGGCATTTCTTCCGGCGTATGAACATACTCGGGGCCGTTTCTACCATTAAGCTAGAACAGGCGACCGAGCTAGGTCGACAAAATGGAGTAAAAAAATTAATTTTAAATCAAACAAAGAAAAAATTGAGCAAATGAGGAGAAAAAATGAAAAAGAAGAAAAATTAAAACATATAATTGTTTTCAAAAGCATACGGAACGATTATTGATTAAAAGTATAATAGAAGATTTACATTGTTGTACCGCTGGATGTTGATGGTGGTAGAGATGGTGATGGTAGTGAAAGGGCGGCGGGGGCGGCATTTTTCAATTCTTGCCTAGGGCGGCAAAACACCTAGAAACGGCTCTGGGTAAACCACGAAACTTTTGTGGGAACACAATGTACATTTCTTTTTGTAATTTTTGTTAAAATGTCATAATAAAACATGTTTGGCTTAAAATATACGTCTACTTATGTGATTTTTGCAGTTATAGATATGCAGTTGAACGGGTTCATATAACATTGAAAAGGTAGGGAAAATTTTAGACTTGAGATTTGATATTTTATGCACATGCGATATGTACTTAAGCGGGTCTGACTGTGTGTGTTTGCCTATATATATACAGGGTTCGATTAATCACGGACAATCGCTTTGTCAGACAGAACAAAAGATAATAAAACCTTGGAACCTAGTAAGAAAATATTTCCTATTCGCCAACTGCAAAAATATAATCGCCAATAACGATCCTGCGAATCCAGTATATATATATATATAGGTAAATACGCATAGTAACGCCCTTCCACAACATCGTACAAATCAACAACTTTTTTCTTACTAACGATGTTTTTTCTCCTTCCCTTGAAAGACAGTAATGGAAGAGAGTATTTTATGGAGTCTTTAAAAAATATGACAATTTCATTCAAATAATTTATCATCATGCTTTCATAAATTGACGGCTTTAGTGCTCAGTTTTCAATTTACTTCCTTCGCTTTTCCACTGGTTTGGCTTGGAATTGTCATTCTTGTGAATATTATATTTAATATGCCAGTTTATAAAAGCATCATAATAAATTATTTGAACGAAATGATGAATCATATTATATTTAAAAAACTACAACATATATTACATACCAAAATTCTAAAAACCAATAACAGTATCTAACGTGTAATATGGAGACGAAATTCAAATTGTTATGGACGGTGAGGAAGAAATGCGTTATACAAGTTTCAGAAAGGAAATTTGGCCAAAAAGTTAAAGGCTACGATTTAGAGAATAAAGAAAAACTACTAAAATTATTTTATAATTAATTAAATGTAAAATTATAAAGATATATGCATAAAAACACATAGATATCAACACAAAAAACCCATAGTTATCTACATAAAAACCACATAGATGTCAACACAAAAACCCGTAAATAATTAAACAGAGAATTTCATAGTTAAGTAATTTAGAAATTGCCTAAATAATTAAGTAATAACTGCATATTTAACTCCTGGATGACTAATAATTAAATATATATATAACTAAATAATTAACTGCGTAGATAACTATAAGTAGTTAATTAAATAGATAATTATATATGCAACCACAAATATTACCATGTAAATAACTACGTAAATTATCACATAGTGAACTACATGGTTATCTGTTTAATTAACCACATGGGTAATCATATTTTTAATTGCAAGTCAACAGCTACAAAATAAAGTAAAAATATTTTTTAGAAACAGTGCCGGCTTCAAGTACAGGTCAAGTAGGAACCCCAAGAGGCCTAGTGTTATTCAAGAGCTATTTTGACTCAAAAACTTTCACAAATCTTTATATTTTTATATCCATAGTTGGACCATCATTCACCATACTATCTAAAGGTAAAGGCCCTCTGATCCATAAAAATTACGATTTGGGCGTTTGTACCTCCAATTTCTTACTCATAAATCCATGTGCACGCGCTTTACAAATTAACGGCGGCGAA
>QLNU02014802.1:163841552-163858638 GCA_006491805.2 Dysdera silvatica | reverse complement strand
AAAAGGCGGATGGTCGGTTTACGTCCGTAAAATTTATTTGATAAACATAGTTGACGTATACTAAACACAAAATTTTGACTAATCAATTAATTACTGATATTTTCTTGCAAAAAATGCATACAAATCATACTATCTTAAAACTAAATTAAAAGGGTAAAGATATCCATGAATAATAAAACACAAAACAATACAAAATATTATTAAAGCAAAATAATGCTATTCGCACACTTTCAAATTTTTTTTATTTATATGACCGTTTCTGTAATATGAATGATGACACCAATATAATAAAATATTAATAGTATATTAAAAATCGAAATACAAACAAATGCAGTTTATTGTGAGCTGGTAAGACGTTCTCACAATTATCTCGACAGGAAAACGTCCTGTTTTTGTCATCATATCTCCTAGGTAATTTTCTCACGAAGATATTCCCTGTCAAAATACTTGTGAAAATATCGTATTAGTTCACAATAAACCGCGTTTATTGAATTTCTAAATATATTGAATTTTTATCATATGAATCTCGTTTTTTAACGCATTTTTTCTTCAAAAAATTTTCTAAAAATTTCAACATTGAGAAGAAGAAGCCTTCAAACCAATTAGAAAATCGATCATAGATATTACTAATAAAAAATGAAATATGGTAGATACTTCTTTAATTTTAAAATCTTAGAATTAAGATGTTAGGGTCCGCTTAGTGGATTACGAACTATGTTTCGTGGACAGTCCCTGGGGCGTGGTGAAAATCTGATCAGATTTTTGATTGAATTTATGAAAAAAAACCATCATATCTTAGTAATTAGAATCAGTTTCTCCTAAATAAATTCTCCCTTATAAATTTATACATAACGATAGATATTTTTTTAAAAATTCGGAAAAAATTCATTATGAAATTTTGTGTTTATACTAAGCAAAACTACGGAAATCTGTTGAAATACCAAGAGTGTTGTAGTTACAAAACACTTTAAAAAATCGATGGCTTAGGCAGTGCTGTAACCAGGATAGAGATAGGGGGGATGAACCCCTTGGATATTTAAATAGCCTCGGGAAAATAGTTTTTTTTTCCAAAATAAGTTGTTTTAGAAATTTATTTTAAATTTTTTATTCTGCGTAAAATCGTACAGAGATAATGAAAATTATTTTTTGACGTTAAAAATATATTTGAAATTGATTTCTATGGAAGGACTTGTGTACATTGTATTTTTGACAAAGGATTGAGCTTTTATTTACTCTATAATAAGGATATGGGAAATTATAAACTTTAAGTATATCTTAATAAATTTTGCAAAATTTACGTTAAGAATTTTTTAATTATTGTTAAATATATTAGTTTTTGTGAGCAAATTGTCATCTAATATTACCATATAATCGGAGAAAATTTTCCCGACATTAAAATTAGCCTATTAAATATTTAGTATTATTAAATATATGAATGAAATACATTAAACTATTAACTAATGGTAAGCTCTCCTGCTTCTTTCAAAGTCATCCCATAATAAACTTCTAACCACAGACCTGGAGTTAAGTTAAAGGCTGAATTAATGAGAAAACATACATGATATTAATATTATTATTTTCTCGCATGCGCGCATGTTGCCCTCTGCTTCCCCTTCTCTCTCTCTCCCTTTCTCTCCTTTCTGTCCCTCTCCCCCTTTCTTATGCTTACATATCTATTTTTCTCTTTTTCCAATCTATGCTTGTATCTAATCTCTCTCATTTTCATTTATTTTTTCATTTATTTCTCTCTTTCATTATTCTTTCTTTCTTTCTCTTTCAATCTACTGCGTGTATTTTATTTTTTTTCTCTCTCTGCTATCTTTCCATCTATCACTATAGATAATAGATAAAATACCAAAGATATATGCCATTATATAACTTTCTATATATCATTATACCCTATATCTTTCTATATACTGCTCCTTTCCTTTCCCTTCTCTTTTCCAATGCGAATATCTTCTCTCTCTCCTTTTCTTCTTGCAATGCGTGTATCTCATCTCTCTTTCTCGCTCTTCCCCCCCTCTCTCTCTCCTATAATTATTTACTGCTGAGAGATTAAAGAGAATACAAAGTCACCGAAGCGTGTTGATCGAAGGCTTAAGAGGTACATATCCGTTGAAATTACCTCTTATGATGACCGACAAGCCGAACTTTTTTCGGCGCATTTTAATGTTACAGAAAATTTTTTTTTACAAAAAAAATTACTTTTTAAACGACGTGTTCTGTATCACGAATGATAAAAGGGGTGTGTACGCAAAAAGAGAGCAAAATCAGTGTTTGTCAGCGCTTTAGACGTTCCGGCTGAGTTGAATTCGGTGTCCGTGTGGATATCCTTCTGGCTCATTCCGGACCTTCACCACACCTGCCGGAACGTCGCAGAATAACTGAATTCCAGTTGCCCCTAATTTGCCATGTTTCTAGCTTTCGTTTGCTATTTTTTGGCGTTTTGGCATTCTTTGCTCGACGCTGAATTCAAGTGTTATTTAGCGATATGCATGAAGGGTTTCCTATGCCGTCTGACTGGTCGTTTACATAGTCAGGCGGAACGAAAGTGTCCTGCAACTGATTATTGCGTCAATTGCACAAATGATAGTTAATTATGCTGATCATTTTTCGCTATTTTACAGAGATAGAAAATGTTGAAAAATCTGTCTAATTCATATATGCATCTACCATAGATCTAGCATCCACATTTAAGTGGCTCGGGAAATATTTTCTATATCTACGATTTTACACGATTTACGGTTGTTATTACCAATTAAATAAGCGTAAAATTAGGGTAAAGTTTTAGTGAAATTCTTCAATAAAACCAAAGAAATTATGTACGAGTGTCCTGGACCCGTGTGAGTCAGCGTTGATTAAATATATCGCAATGCATCTAAAGATTAAACAATATCCAGTAAAAGCAGTCAGATTTTAGTACCGTTTCTAGCTCATGCATAGTAACTTGGAGTAATTTGAAATGTTTTAACTACGACCCGTCGTGGCTTCTACATCAACTTTATAGATCGTCTTAGAATGTAAAATAAAACACTGAGATGATCACTCCACGAATAAAATTAAATTAAAAAAATCTAAAAATTATATTTTTGTAACAAAGAATTTGTGTTTATTTCAGTATAGAAATAAGAAAATGTTGGAAACAGAATACAAGAGCTTAAAATTAATATAAAGGCAAACGTGATTGGATATTTGGATAACCAAATAGCCAGTAAATAAGCATTTGTTGTCGATAGTGACTTCGGTAGCCTGCTGCGCTGTATGTTCTCTGTCTTAGGGCTTTTCATCTTCCGAGCTGATATCTCTGTTTTACGGTTGCTTTGGAATCTTTAGCTGCTTCTCTACATTCGCTCATTTTGCCACACTTATGTCATATAGTCAGCCTACTAACGAACGAAATGAAACGAACGAATGAAATGAAAAGAACGAATGAAATGAAAAGAACGAATGAAATTTCCTACGGGCTCTGTCTGCCTCCCCACTTCTTCTGTGCGCTTTGTTCATTGATTAATTAAATTTAATGGTGGCAGAATACCTATTTCCTATAGCGCCTTCATACTGAGGCCATGATTACACCGATCATTCTTATAGTTTCAACCCTCACCGGGAAATAGTGCTCTCTCTTATGTCCAATTTCCATAATGGCACGTTACACAAGAAATAGGAATTAAATAATTAAATATTAAAAGATTTCTAAGTAAATTTGAATGATTTGAATTATGATAAAATGAATGATTAAATCTAACTAGTTCGTGACTATTATAATCCCTAATTGCAACATCTCATTTCGTCCACGGAATATGAATTAAACTATGTTAGGTTCTGGTTGTTTGGGCCGTTGATTATCTGGGAGCAAATATTATGGAATATAAAATGAACACGCTCTTTAAAGGAAATTATGCATAATTTGTGTAGTCTTTCATTTTGGCCAAAGCGCTCTGGTCCCAATGCATCGCCATTGAACGAGATCTACTAAATTTTTATAATCTAAGACACATGCGCATTCAATGAGATATATTTTCCAAAATATACATTTTTTCTGTAAGCGAAGCTAAGTAGATTTTTATGTGTTTTTTAAAAAGTTTTTTTTCAAATATTTAGTAATTTTTTAAAATAATTTTCGGCGAACTGAGCATGCAATGAATGGGCCCCTAAGGCAAATCTCCCATGATGCATTAAATCGCGACGATTTGATGCACGGCAAATTAAACTAATTTTCTGAAGAGTAAATCTTTTACATACGTGAATAGGGACTTAAAAAATTCATTTGCATTTCGCAATAACCTCATTTAAACTCCTTTTCCATGCTCATTAAACCTCTAACTAACCTTTCGTACATGTGAGGTGTCATCTATTATTTCATTTCATTCTTCTGCTGAATAAATCTTGTTTTTTTCCAAATCAGTCGTCAGGGTATCACTGGCAGATTCTTTCCACAGCCATGGGAATCAATGTGCTTTGTTTATCTAGTGGCTTAGTGGTTAAAGTTTAACATTCATGCTTATTATACCCATAACTAAGCCTTCTCACAGACATAAGAATTCATATACTTCATCCTTTGTCTAACGGCTTAGTGGTTACATTGATTTTTCACGTGCTTACCAGACCACTTAACACTTCTAATTAACATATTTCAGATTCTGTCTGTTTCACGGAGAGTGACATGGCGGTTAAATCCTTGTTTTGATTCTTACAAAACCGTGCCAATTTCGTGTGCGTAAGCATATACTGATGCTCGCTTAGTGGTTGAGTGGCTAAATCCATTGTTTTTTCTTACTTACTGGGCTGGATATTAATTGTAGCAAGCTTATGCAGTTGTAAGTGTTTAATTTATTGGAGATTCACCTTCGATGGCTCAAAGCGGTTTGTTTATTTTAGTATATATTATATAGATATTTTAGTATATATATAGATATAGATATTTTAAGTAGTACCTTGAGACAAAGTTGAAAAAACTTAGGGTGTAAACAACCTCATGTTATGCAGAATTAGGCAAACGGATTTCATGCATTGATTACAGATTGCAATCAAGTTCTTCAGAACCTAGCATTGTGTCATGTTTCATAAATGTACATCTATGCCCAAAATTTATGCAACGAAACAAAATCTGAGTCAGTATAATTAAGTGATGAATATGTAATTTAATAAACTTCAGGTAGGTTATGTGGTTCTAACCTGTAAACATAAAAGTAGAACGTATATCAATATGCCTAAATCATTAACTTGTGAGAAAAAGTCAACAACACAATGGCATGAAGCACTTTTACACGTATCTCTTCAATTCTGGCCATCGGGGTATATTCCACATACATCGTTTGTGACTTAAAATGTGAATAATTCTCTTTTCACAATTCTTCCGAAGGCTAATAGCAATTATAGAGATGTCGGATCTGTGTTCTTTATCTTGACTACGAAGTTTGATGTAGCCCTCGTTGTGTCTAACGATGCGTCGCAAAATACGTTGGACAAGAGCGGTTGTTCACCGGAAAGTACCTTGACCTTTTAATTCCTTTTCGCATTGCCATCACAAAAGACCCAAATTCTGTGCTGTATGATTCATTTCGAATATCTTTGTTGGGCAATCTGCATCAGGAGCCTGTTTCGCGTGACGCAGACGGTCATCAGCGCCATGATCGCAGCAAATGACCATCAGAACGATTTTTTAAACACCGGAAACAAATGTCCCGACACACACACAAAACTGAAAATGGCCGTGGGTGTCCAGAGTCATCGGAGTGTGAATTTCTTTGTCTTTCTGGAACGCGCTGTTTTTCTGAATGGCTGACCTTACCCATGTAACCCTTATTGGTCTACATCCTCTGAAATTTGGTTGGTATTAGTGATCAAATTGATCTTTTTCAGAATGTAATTCCAATAATAATAGTCATATATATAGATGTACATCGATGTCGTCCGACTTCATGTTAAATCGATTTGTCCGCATTGCGGTGACCTTGCGTACATACATGCGTTTCAACCCCAACGCGTAGCAACATATAGACCGTAATAATTTTCGTATCAACATGTAATAAAAAATAAAATGTTTTCTAGAATAGGAAATTTGGTGCGTCGATTTTTTTTGCATACGAATTTGGATTTCTTTGAAATGTTAAAAGATATGTTTTGCACTACTTGAATGTCAAGGCTCCATTTTTTGCTGGAGTGTTTGATATTTGTGTATTTTCCATTGTTTAACAATAAAAAGGATATTAATTACTGCCAGCGAGGTTCTCATAGTTTTTGCATGTATAAATGTTGTATGAAAGGTCGTGATTTGTAACACAATGCACCAATTGTTTTTAATATCAAAGCAACATTTCGTTTTGAAAGGCGTGAAACGTTTTTTTAGAAAAGTGGTTTCTGGATTTTCCAACGTAGATGTCATCAATGCGATAAACGTTAACGATATTTTATTAATTATATAAAAACTATTAGCTCTATTGTACTAATTATGTAATAACAATTAACTCTATTTGCTTAGCGATGTAATAAATATCTACGGTATTTTATTAATGACGTAATATTAAATGTATTCCCTCAGCAATTTACAAAATATCGGCGTTATATTATTAACAATGTAATGAATATAACATTTTTAGTCATATATCATCTATCTCAATAATGTCATTAATCACAAAAATACCGATAATGTTACTAATGATGTAATTGAAGACGTTAAATACTGATGACGGATACCATTAATACAATGGTAAGTGTCAATATTATCATCAATAGTGTGATAAATTTCGATGTTATTAATGATGTCATCAATGATACGATAAATACTGATGGTGTCACTATCGATGTGATAAATATAACCGATATTGTCCTACATTATTATGCGATAAATACTAACGACACTTTCATACGACATCAAGATAATTAATTGCGATGTTGTCGCACAACAAAAAATATCTTCCATGTTGTCAGAAACTGATCAGTCTGAGATGTACAGGCAATCCAAGCACCTCTAACACAACCCTCGTCATCAATAACAGTGGTTACTGAAACACAGAAACACGAAAAATTATGCCTTCTCGTAAAAGATTATTCGTATGGCTTTTGTCAATTTCCACATTTTACGAAAGTGCGCATTACCGAAATCCTAAATTTGTTCCCATCACAGAGGAACGGACCATTCTAAGGCCACAGGGAAGCGAGCAAAAAATCACCGAATATTACCCTTGCCTCCAAGAATAATTTTACACTAGAGTGGTTTCGTGTGGGAGTTATTATTTGACTGTTACTCGCTGTCCTTGTTAGTTCCAGCACGATCATGAATTCTAGACCTATCTTTGGATTTTTAAATGACATGCCTTGCCTTGTAACAATCGCAATTCGCCTTATTATTCGTCATTTACTCGCAATTAATCGCGATGCGCTCTTAAATCGCCGCGACCATCGGTTCAATCGAATTTCCTGTCTCATCAAGTTGGAATTGTAATTCGAAAAAAATGGCGCCCGATGTGATAGTCGGATAATTTTGCTTCTTCCGCGACTTTGAAGAGAGAGAGAGAGAGAGAGAGGGCAAAGACTTACCCTGAATAAATTGGAATTGCCCGATTGTTATTACTATTATTAAATTCCTAAAATTTCCACGCTCCTTACCGAACACGATGATTCGTAAATGGGATTTGTGTAATGAGGGGTCCTGTGCTCATTTCGATTAATATTAATTTACATATTTATTTTTGTAAATTAAACTGATGGAAATGGTTTCGACATTTTACTTTATTAAGAATTCCTCGTAAATTGCTTTCACTTTCGCTTTCTGGAAATGAACAGCATTTGCACGGTACAGTAAGGGGCTGTCTAGAAAATTAGTCGCATTTTATCCCCGTATTAACACTGTAATTCTAGTAGAGGAACGCGAAAGATCATACGCGGGTGCAGGTTTGTAATTTGTGTTTGACCCCGTATTCGTAAAAATTAAAAATGAGTTGAGAGAGGGTTTAGCTTTCTACTACATTTTTAAAAAGGTAAAAAAATCTAGTTTTCTTAAAAATCACAACCTTTCGCTTCTACCTAAATTAAAATGGAACAGACCCGATCTTAATTTCAAATAATTTAATAAAATTCTAGAGATATTTAAAAATTTTCGCAATTTCACCATGGTAGCTTTCAGAATAACAGCTCCGGAATCTACAAGGCTGGTCTGTAGCCAAGCCGGGGCCAGCACGGGCGTAACCCCAGTAGCCCCATCAAGCTATTTATATATAGAACAATCTCCGGGTGCCCTGTGCCCCATATGCTGCTGCCATACATGAGTTGCCCCTTCATCTTGGCTACAGACCTGCTACAAGAGTATATTCTATTTTAAAACTGTAAAATCATACATTCACTGGTATTGTACCCAATTTTTTCCAAATACAAAAATGTGGCATGGCAAACTTTTGCCATTGAATTTCTAATGAAGCCAAGTCATAGTATTTAATAATGATGCGCCAAATATTTCAATTGTGGAATTAATGAACGATTCTGTTCGTTCATGACAGGTGGACAAAAGCATTCATTGCTTCGTTTAATGAAAGATTTGGTACAGCTGTGATACGCAAAGAATACTACGGTATTCCTTAACCTCAGCATTCGTTAGCCTTGACATCTATGAGCCGCAGTCAAGCCAATAATTTGCATAATTATTGTTATTTACGGCATAGAATGTGTAGTATTCAAATATTAATTTGAAAATGCGAATATCATATTCATGATTTTTCATTTATTAAATTTTTCTTACATCAATATTTTTTGTTTATGTTATTTTCTCATGGTATTTGAGCTTCTAACATTTCTGTTACCAATATTCATGTGTAAAAAGGGAAATATTGTATAAATTTTTCCCTTTCTAAAAGAAAGTTAGGGACTTGAGTTAGAAACTAATTTCCATTACGGCTGAAAATTGAACCTACGTATTTTATATCAAATGCTTTTTAGTTTGCATAAATGCGAATTTTTATTTTAGTTTAATTTTAAAATAAAGAATTATGAATGCTGTTATTACAGTCAGGGCAACCGCGAGGCATCTTGAGATTCACACATAATAAGACCATTTCGTAGCTTTCTTAGATCTCTTACAGTACAATTCCGCTTATCCGAAGTGAAGGGAGAGCACTTGATTTCGGATTAACGAGTTTTTGGATTCTACGGCCTGTAAATCATGAGATGTTACCGAGTTCCGCTACAAAGCCGCTTACCTCTTCCATAGTATATGTATAAAAGCTAGGCAATTGGGGGGTGGGGTGATCAGGGCCGTAGCTAGGGGGTGGTGAGAAAGGCCCACGCAGGGGTCGCATGCGAGACGGGGGCGTAAAGTTGACTGAAATAACACACGAGGGGGAATATATCTGTGACTAGGGGACGGGGGGCGTAATTTGCGGTTCTTCCAGAGACAAGATCATCTAGTTAATTATATATATATATATCCGATAAATGCAAAGTATATACACATCTTTGTATATATTCTATGTATACAAGATATATACACATCTTTCTATATACCCGATATTGAAAATAGCTTCTCCCTTCTAAGGCCAGAGTAAATTGAAATATAAATATAAACGCTTTTACCCAAAATATTGAACGAGTATTTTCTAAAAAGTGGTAATAAAAAATAAATGCAGCGGGACATTTTGGTTTACTTTGACTACGGTTAAATGATCTTCGATAATTCGGACCCTACTGCACGTTTTGCAAAGATAAATAAATAAATAAATAAATAAATAAAAAATTTTGCTTAATCCGTATGCCCTCCAGAACCGCTCCCCTGTTGGCCTATTCCTTTACGCAGCACTTCTTACTGGATTCTTTGTCAGTCGATGTAATATAATAATTTGGAATATCAGCAGCAATTGACAAGGAACAAATGTCAGTTCAATTTCTTTTCCAATGTTTCGCAGTTCTTTTTATTTAAAAAATTGAAATTGATTTCAGGCTTTGATGCACAAAAATATCTAATCATTAATCCCCTAAGAGTCTTTTTTTTTTCACTTAATGCAATCTTCTAACCAAAATCGTTTCGGCTCCAGTATTGTTAAGTGAACCTGGTCTAAGGAGGTTTTGGTTGGGTTATGGCCCAGAAAGCTTTCTTCGCCTAATATACAAAATGTTGTTAATCCTTCAATGTATCAAAGGAGACAAGACAGCATTTTTGCCATTTTTTAGGGTTAAATACATTGCGGTAATAATAGTAATCAATTGGGTTATACAATGTTCCATAATTCCCCGAAATATCCGTCCATGGGAACAACCGACACGCAACAGGAGAAGTCGGGTCTTTTTCCATGTAGTTTTCTTTTAGTTTGATACTAATACTACATGGAGGCATAACTGCGCATTATACGCCCACGTTGAAGGAATTTTACTAAAAACTTTAAGGAATTATGCAAATTTAAATACCCGTTAAATGTGGAATTTGAAGAAGATAAAGCTTTCTCAAATTTACATGTTTAAATTCACCTTCGCACCAGTGGTGAACCCAGAATATTCCCAAGGGAGTCCAGTGGCGCAAAGAAATTCTGGCGGGAAAAAATGGCCAGAAGCCATATCAATTACGTCATTCTTTTGTGTTCATTTTTTTATTATTAAATTACAAGTAATTCTAGAGTGCAAGATACTTAAATAATTAGAAATGGTAGTAGATTTTGTTCATACAATTTCATAATGGCTTGCCCTTGTCTTCCACAAATTGTCGTCAATTAAATCCCCTTGTTTTCCACTATTTTAGGAATAGGTTTAAAAATAACCCTATTGTGCAAAACTTGCTTTTGCTTGCCCTCTGTCCACTACTTGATCTACGGAAGCCTTTTTTCCTTTTGCGACCTTTAAAAACTCATCGGCTTTGTGAATTGAATTCTTATGATAGAGAAAAGTTCTATGTTGGCTGACCTTCCCTAAGGTCTTCTTTCAATTACTGAATTCTTTTGAAACAAGTTGACCTATGGCTTTCATCGATCTTAACCGAATTCATGGGGTAAAAATAGGACACAAAAATTTTGCTATAGGCACTATTTTTGGGTATGCTAGATAGTTATGCTTACTCAGTCTAGGTGAGTAGAACTTCACTAACTGTGGCCAGATTTTCCTTGAATTTATACAACGCTACTGACGGTCGTGGTAAAATTGTAATTTGCATATGGTTCCTAAAAACTTTTTAGCATGGTTATCCTATCTTCATCAATGAGGTTAGATTTCTTGACATAATTAAAAATATCTGCAGTCAGAATTTCCATTTCAACTGTTTTGGACTACCTTTACCTCCTGGAAAGCATTTGAAGACTGCCCCAACTCACTGCTGTTGCTTTCCTCAACAGCAGTCTCATCAATGTCACAAGAGTTCAGGGAAATGCCGTTGAGATCGTCACTACTTTCAATTTTACTACTTTATTAGATACTTCTTGTGTCTCATATGATAAATAATTTCTCTTCTCTCTGTCCAAAGAATTGAGTGCAATATGGCTTATTTTGTTATTGCTTTATAAAAGTTCAACTAACTATTCAGATAATTTGCGAATTTATAAAGTCGAAAGCATTGCAAAAGCAAGCGCTCAAATAGGCATTTTTCTATTATAATTTTAAAATTTTCATTAATTTCAAGCAAATTCCATGCTAATCCTTTGATTTGAATCATAATGGGCTCAGGGGCGGCCTGGGTCCTCTAAAAGGGCGCATAACTTCGATTTTCGGAGGGCTTAAGTGCTGGTCCATTCGAAGGCGCTAGTCCTATTGCACATGAGGGTGCACTGGCCCTAGGGCCGGTGGGTCGGCGTCTCAGTCCGCCCCTGAATGGGCTTAATATTCATTAATTCTTCATTAAAATTTATATAAATATTTAAATTGTAAGTTTCTTTAATTACTCTACACTTAGTTACTTTCTGTATAATATATCTGTATTTCTATCTGGAGAACAGATATATTTAGTTCGAAATTGTGCATACGGTCGTATACACGAGAGAATATGGGAATTAAACTTCTTGTTTGAGAAAAAGATTATTAGTTGAAAAATAAAATTCATTATGAAAAAAATTTTTACTTTTATCAAAATTATCCTATTTTGACAATTCTCCATTTTAAAATCCTATTCATGGGCGTGGTTGGTAGTAATTAAAAGTTCACTAATTACAGTTGCATCAGTATAGAAGAATAGTAATTTCAGTATGAAAATTTATGTATACTTGTACCCAGGGGCGCTATTATAAAAGGAGATGCTAGAAGGCGTCCCGTATGGTAGAAAGAAACCCAGTGCGAAGTTAAGAGGGCCAACAAAGGGCCTAAAAAGAAAACAATAATAAATGCGTCATGTGTCTCACTTTTGACTCTATCTGATTTTATTTATTTATTTTCATTAATTTTGATTATGTCTGGCCACTTGAACAATTTTTTTTTTGAGAGGGTTGAATAGACATGGGGCCGCTTGGAATTGTCATTTTGCTTATATTCAGTGGCGGATTTATATAGATTGCAGCCTACGTTGGAAAATTTTTGAAAATGTAGTGTGTGATGTAGTAAATGTGAAAATATAGAAGTGCTAATTTGTTATATTATAAAGTTCTACATATTGTTAAGGATTAATATGTTTCTTTTATACTTCTTGTGACTATTTAACTTTTTTCTATTTACTGACTTTCGATATCCATTTTTAGATGTTACATTTAGAACCATAGATAGGCATTGGCAAAGGGTGAGCTGTCTTAGGCGCAGTCTGGAGAGAGAGGTTCAAAAGGCTTTAAATTCGCGAATACTTGCGAAAATATGAATTTGAAATAAGTTAGGGGCGTCAATTAAGGTTTGTCAAAGGTGTCGAAATCTCAGTTACGCCTTTAGTCGTGTTTGGTAAGATCAGGCGGCAAAGTATGTCAGCCTTCAGGCGCTAAACTATATCAGCATATAGTCGGAAAAACCATAAGTTTACCTCTGTTTATACTGTATTTTTTTTGCAATTATGTTACTTATTTTGCGCACGAGCATTTTTCTTGAAAAAAAGATTCATTTATTGAAGATGAATTTGAAATAATTGGCTTTTGTCATTTAGGGAGATTTGAAGTATTACGTAAGCAATATTGTGGCCATTTTACCCCCCCCCTCCGGCGGTAAGCAAATATTAACCTCGGCTAACATAAGAAAATAAACACAACGGCATTACCCAAATGTGCTTACGTAATGCTTGAACTCTCCCTTAGATACGAATACTTGACATAATATTTGCATATTTCTGAGGAATTATAGATTATGAGAATACAATTTCCATGTTAATTAAGTGTGCGGCTGAGGAAATGTTCGAAAAATATGTATAATTGCAAATGCTTATTATGCTGAAGTCAAAATAAATATAATAATTTAAGTTAAATAGGCGTTTTTAATTTATATTTTTCAAACGCTTATACTTGTTCATTATATTTGGGGTGAAAAGTGCTAAAATACTGATTATTAAAGCTGGAAATATTGTCCATGTTATGAAATGAAAATTGCAACGCAGAAAAACGTGCACTACGCCTTTTAGACAAACTTGGTTAGCATAGATGTAGAGTTATATAAGCTGGTGGGGCCAGAATCTGTATTAATAATTTAAAATAAATTGCAATTTTACATATATTTTAACATGTATAAAACAAGTGCACCCAATAATTTTAAAAGCTCCTCGTTGCTGTTGGTCAGATAATAATATGGGATTTGTCAGCTTATGGACATCCAATGTGCGACTTTGTGGGAGATTTCAAGACTCTGCGCAATACTGGTTTGTGTACATTACTGCCCGAAGGTTGTATTGTCGAGAATTTACACCAGACTAACGACAAAGCTTTATTGGTGTCAAATTTTTGACTATATTGAAAAAAGATAAATGAATAAATTTAATAGTAAATTTAAAAAATAAATAAAAAGCTGACCTGGAAACGGAAAATAAAGTAAACATGCAAGAACATAAATAGATATAAAAACACAAATTAACGTACGAGGGCGAATCAGAAAGTCTTTGCCCCTATTTTTTATTAGCCAAAATAAGGTACATACAGGTAATTACAAATATACGTACTATTCTACGTACCTTACACTATTTTTCCACATAGTCCCCACACCGGTTCAGACATTTGTCCCATCGCAGCACTAAATTTGAGATGCCCCTGTGGTAGAATTCGTCCGGCTGACTGTGGAACCACCGTCGGACTGCTGTCTTGGCTTCATCGTTGCACGTGAATCGCTGTCCTGCCAGGAACTTCTTCAGCGGACCGAAAACGTGGAAATCACTAGGGGCGAGGTCCGGACTGTATGGTGGGTGGTCCAGACTCTCCCAGTGAAATGACCGGAGCTTGTCGGCGGTTCTGATTGCATACAGTCCGGACCTCGCCCCCTAGTGATTTCCACGTTTTCGGTCCGCTGAAGAAGTTTCTGGCAGGTCAGATGGTGGTTCCACAGGAGCATCTCAAATTTAGTGCTGTGATGGGACAAATGTCTGAACCGATTTGGGGACTATGTGGAAAAACAGTGTAAGGCACGTAGAATAGTACGTATATTTGTAATTACCTGTTCACTGCTTTAATTTTGGGCACCAGAGCACGTCCTGAATCTTTTTTGTGTTGGATTAGAACTGAAGGATTAGGCAAACCAAATGGAATATTTCATTCACAAACCAGTTTGAAATAAAGACGTCATTATTCCCGAAACAGACATAAAGAAATGTACAGGAAAGAAGATTACATTCTTGCATTTTCCATCACGTACTATGCACGAAGTAATGAAATGCAATGTGGCATTTTTATGGGAAAGATGAGAAATGACGATTCCCTCTGTTGCTCACATAGAAGTTAATACATCTTTAAATGTGAAAAATTGCAGGTCTGTTTCTATAATGCCGGATATATATGTTGTAACATCGAGGGTTATTGCAGTCTACCAATGTAAATTTAATCAACGTTGAAATGGCTTACCTGTTCAGTATTAAATTGTTACATTTAGGGTGTTTTTTCAACCTTAAAATTCAGAGATAAATCCGGCATTAAAGGTTCGAGCGCTTTTTTTATACAAAGGACCAATCAGTTTTGCTTTCATTATATTAAATATCTATAATAATATGCGTTTATAAGACGAATATTTATGCGAATTATTGCATGCAAATTTTTTAGGAAATGCAATAAGACGATGTTCTCATCAATTTACCTCGCTTTGTTCTAATCTGTGCGCAGACAATCCATAATGACATGTAATCACATCTTCATCTTTACAACCAAATAAATCCTTCGGCATTTCACTTCTAGAAGAACATCAATTTTGTCATTTGCATTCTTCAGACGTCGATTGCTTCAAAAAACATTTAGGAGATGGAACGTGGATGGCTGCATTTCACGAATTCTTGTTTAAAATATTTGCACCACGAAAGTCCACAAGAGGCTAGGCAAAAATATCACACATATATATTTCAGGTTGGGACTTGCAGATATGGTACGTACATTAATACATATGATGATATACAGTAGGGCTCGTATATAATGAACATCTTAAGACCAATGAAACTGATGGCTACATTATCCGATGACTCGCCGAGTCCCTTTTGGAATTTAAAATTCTAAGGACCATAAGAACCTAAACCCGGCACTAATCATCACACACAGTTGATCGTAGGTAGTTTTTAATTCTATTAAAGAGTAGATGTATGTAGACTTTGTATGTAGTTCAGTAGATGTATGTAGACTTTGTATGTAGTTCAGTAGATGTATGTAGACTTTGTATGTAGTTCAGTAGATGTATGTAGTTCAGTAGATGTATGTAGACTTTGTATGTAGTTCAGTAGATGTATGTAGACTTTGTATGCAGTTCAGTAGATGTATGTAGGCTTTGTATGCAGTTTAATTCAGTAGATGTATGTAGACTTTGTATGCAGTTTAGTTCAGTAGATGTATGTAGACTTCGTATGTAGTTCGGTAGATGTATGTAGGCTTTGTATGCAGTTTAGTTCAGTAGATGTATGTAGACTTTGTATGTAGTTCAGTAGATGTATGTAGACTTTGTATGTAGTTCGGTAGATGTATGTAGACTTTGTATGTAGTTCAGTAGATGTATGTAGACTTTGTATGTAGTTCAGTAGATGTATGTAGACTTTGTATGTAAAATTTGTATATTGACGTGTATGTAGACTTTACAGAAGTCGAAGAAACAGAGTTATGCAGGGAAACCTTTATCGATAGCTCGATCCTCTCTTCCTTAAGTGTGAACGTGGTGGACATTGATGTGTTCATTTCATGTCCTTCTCAGCATGAAACCTCCCTTCCTGACATAATAACAACTGTGATACTTCAAGTGAAGGAAGAGTTCATCACTGGTTTACAGAAATAGATAACGCAGGGGAAGAAGTGGTTTCACTGCCATTTGCTACAACACGTCTACCGATGTTCTAAACATGAGGACCACTTCTACCAATTTTCTGAGCCTTGCTTCCACTTTCAGGAAAATTTATCCAAAAACGTCGTTTTTATTGAAAGCACCATATTATGCAAAACACGGTCATTCAAAAATAATATAAAAATCCCAGAATGACCGAAAAGCCTAAAAAATTACCATAATGCATATAAAACATGAAAAAAGTGCTTTGAGAATGCTTCTTAAATCAACCCAGTTCTTTACGAAACACATTTGTGCATAAAAGTTGGACGATGATTCAGCATGGGAAAATATAACTCTATTCTCACTTATTATTGAGGCTTGCATTAAGAATGATGTGTTAGTATTTTACATAACCTCTGAAAAGCATTCTTGCCCGTCAAGTCGAGCAGAATAGTATTCTACCCTTTTTCTAAAAATTAAGATGAGAAATAAATAATATGTACATCGCAGCTTCCATGTTCAAGGGTATACTTTCATACAAAAAATTGTAGTAATATATACAAGCAAGTATATATTTGCATGAGGAATTTGAAAAATTCCTATTTTTTTTAAATATTTATTTTTGAGATGATTCTTTTTTGTAATGAGAGAAAGTTGAATGTCATCTTTAAACTTGAGGGATAGCAGTTTGCCTGAGGAAAGGCAATACAAGGATTTGCTGGAATTTAGCAGGCGGAAAATCGAATGTTCGAGTCCACGGTTCACTTACTCAGCGAATAAC
>QLNU02014802.1:163820713-163835353 GCA_006491805.2 Dysdera silvatica | reverse complement strand
CCGATTTAACGATTATTTTCACTGGTCCCACGAAAATCATTAAATCGAAGTTAGACTGTATTTATGAACTTATATATTATAAACATATATATTTATGAACTTATGTGTTATAAACATGTATATTTATGAACTTGTATATTATAAACATGTATATTTATGAACTTGGTTATGTGTTATAAACATGTATTTATGAACTTGTCTAATATAAACATATATATTTATGAACTTGTCTATTATAAACATATATTTATGAACTTGTCTATTATAAACATATATATTTATGAATCCATCTATTATAAACATATATATATTTATGAACTTGTTCATTATAAACATATATATTTATGAACTTGTATATTACAAACACACACACACACACACACACACATATATATATATATATATATATATATTTATGAACTCATAGATCTATGAATTTACAGATTGATGAACTTGTGGATAATGAATTATTGAAATCGACTTTTAAGATACAAGTGATTATACAAAAATCTACACTTGTTAAAGTAAAAATTCAGAGACTGGAAATTTTTCGTACCATAGCCGAAGGTGTGGTAAAATTAGATGATAAATTGTTTTTATATATATCAGATATTATTATCCTTCACGGGGTTAGCACAGTTGCCAAATGGTCAGCACACAAAGCCACCACAGCGGTTTTTTTTGTGTTTTTTTTTGTAAATTGCTCACAAAGAAAAGAGTGATATCACACGGTGCCTAGTGGGAATCGAACCCACAACCTCTTGGTATTCGGCCAAGGGCATTTTCAGGTCATCTGTAGCTAATATGGAAGAGCCCTTGGCCGATTACCAAGAGGTCGTAGGTTTCGTTTCCACCGGGCACCATAAAATCGTTTTTTTCTTTGCAAGTAATTTACAAAAAAAAGTGGCTTTGTGTGTCGACCATTTGGCAATTGTGATAATCCTGTGAAGGCGAATATTATTTTATATATAAAAAGCAATTTATCATCTAAAAATTCAAAGATTTGGATTAATCAATTCGATTTTATATTTATTTAATTTATTCCAATATTGTAGAGATGTTTAATTTAGGTTCATAGACTGAAAAAAAACGCAAAACGTAATGTGAAAACTGGCATATATTTTTAAATATCTTGTTTCACATCTCGGTATATACTATTTGTTAAATACACAGATTTTGTCCGTGTTATTTGTAGAAAAACGATAATTAAAAAATCGATCGAAAAAATTGAAAATCAAAACAAAAACACCAGAGTTCTGAACGATTTGAGAAGAGCAAGAGAATGAATTCATGTTTCATTAGAAAGAGACACGCAATTCACTTAATTCAATTAACGTTTTTATAACATTAATGACACGGGGAATAAGATAACGGCACCATCGTGTAATATATATATTTATCCAGGACAAGGGAATTTCTTGTGTATACGATACTTTTACAATTTCTTGTGTATACGATACTTTTACAATTTCTTGTGTATACGATACTTTTACAATTTTTGTTCTCGAAAATATTGGAGCAATATCAATGTCAGGATTAAAATTATAGCGAAGGAAGTTGTGAATTATTAAAAAATAATTATTTGAAATATTTTTTATAATAACGGATTTATTAATAATAATAACAGTTTACTTAATTTGTAATATAAATGCCGGATGGTTATATAGTGTGGAAAGTTTGTGAATTGTAGGTACTAAATTGATTTAGAATTAATTTGAATTCATGCTGTTTATAGAGGCATTTTAATATGTTTCACAATCTAAAAATTTATTTCCGTTTTTTTTTCATATTACATACGCTAATTCACGTTTAAAAGTTTTTACATTAAAAATGAAAAGGACGAAAGTTATATTTCAATTTCTTGAGATGAGTGTTATAAAGGTGAAAGTTATATTTCAATTTCTTGAAATAAAAGTTACAAATATGAAAGTTATATTTCAAAATTTCGAAATAAAAGTGAAAAATATGAAAATTATATTTCAATTTCTTGAGATGAATGTTATAAAGGTAAAAGTTATATTTCAATTTCTTGAAATAAAAGTTATAAAGATGAAAGTTATATTTTAAAATTTTGAAACAAAAGTTATGAAGGTGAGAGTTACATTTGGATCTCTTGAGATGAATGTCATAAAAATGAAAGTTATATTTCAAAAATTTCTTACTATTGCACTTAAAATTAAGTAGCGTTTTCATTGCTACCATCTCAGTATTTTTGTGGTTTTGCAAGAAATCCTTTAAAGAAATCTATAGACACTCTCCTTTTAGAAATCTTTTAGTTAAATAACCTGACGATGAAACCAAAAGTAAACATTTTTCAGCATAAAGTCTTTTTAGATTTACTATATACGAAAAAGCAAACAGTGAAATTGGCTACTTCAAAGACACGTTCGCAAACAGTGACATTTGATTATATCAATAAAGCTAAAACAATTATTTAATTTTAATTATTGTACTGACAAAAATTCCACTAATTTATTGAACGCCGTCGACCTATTCAATAAATTAATTTTAAAAGTTTATTTCTTTCCTCAAATATTGTGATAACATAATGAACCAATCAAATTTTATTTCTCACACATGTGGAAAAATTTTATTTTAGATTCCCCGCCAATTTTTATTTTTTTTTAGTTTTCGATCTTGTCTCCAAGAACTTGATTTATGACCTTACCTTCAGCACAATAGTAATCAAGTTCTTAAACTTTAAAGTAAAAATATAAATGACATTTTCTTTCATAAATAAAATGGCGAAATACACAGGTGTACGCAGGGGGGTGTTTATGGGGGTTGCAACCCCCCACCGCAATGAAATTTTGCGTAAATATATGAGTTGTAGCTCTGTAACCTCCCCCACATTGAGCCTATAACCACCTCATGAACTTTCTGCGTACGCCTATGTTGGAATGTATCATTTTTGTAGAATATACCATTTAAGTTTGTTCTTGCTTATCTAAAAATCGTTTGCACCGGTGAGTTACACATATGAAGTGTCCCAAGCTAATACCTAAATAAAATTCGCTCGAGGCTTATAAAGAGAAAAAAACTAACTGCAAATTTTAATGGTTATAATATTTAAAAATACTAAACTACTATATACTTAAATAAAAAATTAGGTTAAATAATTACGCGCGAAACTAAATAAATTAATCTAATTAATCTAAATGAAATGTTTATTGATAATTTCTGCCACTTCCTGTTCTTGATTAAAGCTAGAATTGTTTTTATTCCATAAGAATACAGAGAGAAAATATTTCCTCGTACATTCAAGCTGGACTCGAACATGCAATCATTGGGTCGACTCCCCGCGGCCAAGCTTTTGGGTACAGCGATGCATGATACTTTTCCAGCACTGAAAATATAAGTGTAATTAAAGTTTTCATGAGCTAATTCATATTAAAATTCAGGTTTTCTTTTTAATTTAAGAACAATCGACTTTTAATTTCTTTGAATATTTGTCATTCTGAAGACATCTCAATTTTCATTCTCTGAAGTTGAATGGCACGGCCTTCGCAAAAAATAAATCAACTCAAAAATAATAAGACTTAATCGAATTTGGAAAGAAACTTTTCAAACATTTCCATTTTTGGCAGTTTGATAACTTCTGAAATTCTCTTACCACGGGGGAAAAAAGTGAAAAAAGAGAGAGGGAAAAAAAGTTGAGGTCGAAGAGGAAGGTGCGAAGAATGGAAGGGCACATTGAAAGAAAGGATGAAAGAAGGTGGAGAGGTACGCTGAAGACGTCGTTAGGCGCGACAGCTGGCTGCAGGGGGCGCTAGTGGCATGGGGTCATGGGTGGCAATGGAATTTTAAAACCCCTCAACGCCACCCCTCGGATGGATAGATAGATATCCGTATATTTATCCCCTAAGACAAAAGAAAGGCCGACGAAAACGTCCTCTTCCGCCTCCTCATCCCATCCCGCACACTGGGGTCCTTTTTAACATATTTCGCTCATGAAAGTTTAAAAGAAAAGAGAGAGAGCGTCGTTGTACGAGGCATCTCATTAACATATTGATAAGGACGTCATTAGCGCAAACCTTTCTTTTGCCTTTTTCCCCGGAGTTTTCCCTACTGCCTGTTTTTCGCCCTTATTTCCTTATTTTTCCCTTTTTAATATGCGGCGGCGTAATAAAGACAAGGGAAAAAAAAGGAGCTTCGACTTTTCTGTGCTGTAGCAGAGGCAGCTGTAGCTTTTGTTTTTATGAATACTTACGGGTATGTCTAGGGATACTTCTCGACGGTTTTCCTAGCTCAACTTACATGTAAATGTATACTTTGGCTAACATAAAGCAATAAAAGTCCGCAGCAATTGTCCTTTTTTCTTATTAGTTGTTTAAGGAAAAAGCTGTTAGGGGGAACCGAGTTCGGTTACCCAAACCGACTTTTAAGTTAAGGGTTATTTTAACTTGTTTCGGTTCTTTACCCCCCCTCCCTCCATCCAATGATAAACCAGGAAACCGTCGAATCGTAAAAGCACAGCCTGCTGGCTAATTCGCCAGGAACCAATAAAATTCAACGATTGGGAGTTCAGGAAACGCCTTATTGATGTTTGTCACTGGTGTTATTTATCATTTTGTTACGTTGCATTCAGTTCACTGTTCTAGGAATCAGTTCACTCGGAACACGCTAACAATGAAATGGAAAAGTGAAATCGGCATTATAAGCAGACTTACCATATTTATCAGACGCTTAGAAAGCGGAAGAAACCAACTTTAAAGATAAACCGGAAGATTGCGAAATAAGCAAGAAGTATATATATATCTGACATACTATAAATATGTCGTATATATAAGGGCAGACAGGGTCCTCTCAAAGGGCGGACCGGTCCGGGGGGCCGGTTGGCCGGCGGCTCGATTCGCCCCTGTATATATATACAATAAAAATGCCTTGCATTACGTATGCCATAGATATACTATATACAATAGGACTCGCATATAACGAGAGGCATGGGACCATTCAATATGCTCGCTATATATGATGGCGCTAAATCAGTCTGTATAGTTAACATATGTGCATGTAATATGCAAATAATAATATTGGATTTTGAATTCGCTTAAAACTAAATGAACGATGTATTATTATAAATGAGTTGTGGGTATTCGGATTCTTTCTCCACAGTTCTCCTACGGAAGTTGGTTAACAACATTTCGTGTTTAAGAAAGACCGATTGTTTTTATAATGTGTCCCATAAAGAACGCAACTTTTGAAATGCCCGCCATTTCTTTTCTAGTAAATTGGCAACACTGAACGTTACATGATCGTCATCTGTTTTCTGTACGGGTAGGAATGGAGCGCTTCACGGCGGAACAGCGTGTTGTCATAGTGAAAACTTATCACAAATGTGGTGAATGTTGCGCAGAGACTGTTCGCAAACTTCTTGGAATGTTTGGTCAACGTAATGCAACGAATAAGTCGACTGTGATGATACTGATTGCTAAATTTGAGAAAACCGGTTCGGTTGTGGACATTAAACCCTCGGGGCGTCCTCGTGTTAGTCGTTCTGCGGAAAACATCGCCATCGTGTAAACAAAAATATGTAAATTACTTAATTTCATCAATAAATTTGCATGTTACTATGCACTCAAAAATTGCGTTTTTTATGGGACACCCTATACATTCTAAAAGTCCTTCTGTGTATGGGGGCATCATTCTGTCTGTTCTTAATGGAGCAATAGAAATTCGCATCAAAATTTTTGCTATAAGTAGATCAATGTTTTCTTTTAGACATAAAGATGATTGGCCAAATTTACTTTTTTGATCCGGGGACTGTAAAATCTGTCGCCTCTGGTCGCCACCCTTCTCGATTACCCCCAGGGGCGGACTGGGAAAACGGTCAACCGCCCCCCGGGGCGGTGCGCCCTCATGGGCGAGGAGCAGGACTCTGCGCCTCGAAAATTCAAGTCCACTGTAAAGTCTTGCTCGCTAAAAGCGATATAATGACATTTCACTTTAATATTGTACTAAACAAAATCCATAGTTTCCTCGCTAAATCAGGAAACTTGTTATATATATGAACTCGCTATAAGCGGGTCCGATTGTATATATCATATACCTGACAAGTTATGCAATTTTATAGTTTCTGTCTATTTTAGCGAAGCCTGTATATTTATGAATATATATTTATTTTCCCTTAAAAGTTTTACCGAATTTACATCGAAGGAAGTTTTATATATAAACACAGTTTGCCATTAAAATATATATATTAAAATATATACACAGTTATCCAAGTGCCAAGAATGGGATATTAAAGTCATATATGGATATTAAAGGATATTAAAGGATATATTAATTAGGGATATATTAATTAGGATTAATTAATTAGGATATTAAAGTCATACGTATCGAATACGCAAGTATGTTACGAGGAAGAAATTAATACAAATACGATATTCCGATTTCTTATAATTGTTATTATAATCTTCTCATCCTGCTGTGACATAAGCCATATGGTCATTATATACGTGGCTTTGATTTTTCTTGGCATTCTTTATTTTGCATATTTTTGGCCAACAGTGTACATCGCACTTTTACTTATAATACTTACTTTGCGTAACTGATATATCTTCTAATTTGGAAATGATAGTAAGTGATACCGTTCTTTAATTGGCCTTTTATTGCTGTTACAATTTTTGTAAGAAGTGCTTCGTGTAAATGATACCTTTCTTATAAATAACAGAATTCTTATAACAAACATCATTCCTATAATTGAACTATCTATAATGGATGGACTTTGAAATTTAAACACGTTGTATAATTAACATGACCTATTGTATAATTAACATGACCTATTGTATAATTAACGTGACTTATTGCATAATTAACATGACTTATTGCATAATTAACACACCCCATTGTAACCATCAATTTTATTGTAAAGATAATGCAGCTAACATCCAACATCAGAAATTAATAATAAATTTTATAGTAAAACATAAAGATTTTTATAATTGATGTACTTTTTATGACTAATTTTCATTTACAAGTAGATATATAAAGAAAATCATAAACAAAGACTACTCATACATTCAAAACAAATTTAGCGAAGGGAAGAAAGTATTTTTTTTTTGAATGAAGCTTTTTTGTGGGTCTTATATTGAATAACCTCCAGTATAAAATATATTTCTCTAATAGAACCTTTTATTAGGGCCTTTATATATATGCATATGGCATGCTTACCGAGTGACACTTGTAAGAAAATTAACCTAACTGTATCCCTCCAATTTTAATGAAATGTGGCGTATTCGTAGAGGAAGCCAAATTATTGGATACGTATTTTTTTATCGGCTACAAAATAGGTTTAGGGGGTGAACTCGCCCCTCGAAAATCGGCCATATTCTTGTTTTTCGACTACTGAAAAAGTCATGATAGCGTAATTTCGTAGATGTACAAAATTTCGCAGCCTATTCACCAGTGTAAAAAGATTGTATAAAAATATAATGAGTTATAAAATTAAATTTTCGTTTTTTGCTTTTTTTTCCGCACGGGAAGTAGCGCTTACAAGAAAAGCAACCCATGTGTACCCTTCCTATTTTAATTAAATTTTGTGGACTTGTAGAAGGTGTAAAAACATTGGATACGTATTTTTTTTATCGGTTAAAAATTATTTTAGGGGGTGAACCCGCCCCTCGAAAATCGGCCATATTTTTGTTTTTCGGCTATAACTTCTGAACAAATCATGATAGCGTAATTTCGTAAATGCGTAAAATTTCACAGCCTATCCACTGGTGCAAAAAAAATGTTTAAACAATAATATGAATTTTAAAATTCAATTTTATGTTTTCCGCAGGGGAAGTAGCGCGTAGGGGCGACGCTTTTCTTGTATGCACAGGTGCTATGCAGGATAAGTAGAACGTAAGAGGCGACACTTCTCCTACATGTATAGCTGTATGCAGGGGAAGAAGCGTTTAGGGGCGACTTCAGGTATATTTTCAAGAGAAAGTGGAGAAACCCCTTTCACATACGAAAAATATTGATGTGATTATATGTACAAAAAGTGCCCTCAATAACTCTAGTTATGACTTAAATATGAGCTTATTAAGTCAACTGCTTCTGGAGATATAAATATTTACTTTCAGGGAGATTTTCGTGGGTCACACTATATCATGTACTATAATTCGCCGTGTATATGAGCTGTGTTGTCTCTAATTATGAAATTTATGGCATATATTATACGTCTGTCCTTTGATCCGTAAAACTTAAAAAACCTGTAGATCTGGTAAATGTGTTTCTCTAACAGGTCATTGCGTATTAACTTTTAATTACTCTGCATCTGTTTCAATTTCCTTTGTCTTCCTATTTTGGAGTATTTTACAGTTTCGTAATTAGAGACCACATGGCTCATATACACGGCGAATTATAGTGCATGATATAGGGTGACCACGAAAATCTCTCTGAAAGTAAATATTTATATCTCCAGAAGAAGTTGGCTTAATAATTTTATATTTAGGGGTTAACTAATGCCACTGGCGGGTTTGTTTGTTTGTTTTTGTATATATAATCATATCATTTGTTTTTCTTTTGTGAAATGGGTTTCCCACACTTTCTCATGAAAATATACCTGAAGTCCTTGCTTTTTATAAGGCTTTTATCCTTAGTGAAGTCTTCCCTTACGTACTATTTACCTGCATGGCACCTGTACACAAGAAGGCGTGCTTTATATGCCTTAACGGAAAAATATGAAAATTGAATTTTATAATTCATCATATTTCTTAAACGATTTTTTTTACACCAGTGGATAGGCTGTGAAATTTTGTACATTTACGAAATTACACTATCATGATTTGTTCAGAAGTTATAGACGAAAAACAAAAATATGGTCGATTTTCGAGGGGCGGGTCAACCCCCTAAAAATATTTTTTAACCGATAAAAAAATACATATCTAATATTTCCCCTTCTACAAATCCACCAAATTTCATTAAAATTGGAGGGGAACACACATGGGTTGCTTTTCTTGCAAGAGCTACTTCCCTTGCGGAAAAAAACAACAAAAAACGAAAATTTTATTTTATAACTCATTATATTTTTTATACAATTGTTTTACACTGGTAGATGGGCTGAAAATTTTTGTACATTTACGAAATTACACTATCATGATTTGTTCAGAAATTATAGTGGAAAAACAAGAATATGGCCGATTTTCGAGGGGCGAGTTCATCCCTTAAACATATGTTTTAGAAAAAAATAATAAATAATAAAAAAAACGTGTGCAATAATTTGGCCTCCTCTATAAATACACTAAACTTCATTAAAATCGAAGGGACACACTTGTGATAGTTTTCTTGTTAGTGCTTTTAATTCCGTTACAGGAATGTGTAATTCTTTTTGAATTTCTTTGAATTTTTCATGTGCTTTTCCGGAATATGAGAAATATGCATGTAAATTTTCTACAATATTAAAATACTATCGTACTTCAGAAATATTTTTACACACACATCAACTAATACTAAATTTAGCTTATGCGCATAACAGTGTATGTATATGGCTTGTGGAAAGTAATTTTTGAACAACTGTTGTACTCCGCTTCAGTGCCCACTCATAACTGAAGAACCATCATAACCTTGTCCAACTCACGGTACATTATTTATTCCATAATCAGTCAATTTTTCACATGAAAGAGACGTCAGTCCTTCTGCATCCAAATCCTCTACTTTTAGAAAATCTAAAAAACGTTCGTTTACTTTTTCTCGTGATAATACCTTACACATAAACTCATTTGCTCAGTTTTACTGTTATCTCTCATGTCATCAGCAAGGATAGAATAAAATCCACTCACCTTCACTTGGGATGTTATTTTTTATCATAGTATGTTCGCACTTGTGGTAAGTATTTCATTCTGAGATGTCGGTGATAGGTACGTTGTATTCAGTGATATAGCACAAGTGCTTGAATCATAATAATCACTGTTAAACTTTTGGATTAAATTCAAAATTTCGAGCACATTGCCTTAATTACTCTCGTTCTCGTTTTCTCGATGGCCCCTTTGGGCTATTCGTTGTCGCGCAGTAAAAAGTATGGTTTGTACTACACTGTGTAGATAAAGTCGCCGACGTTTAATTCGATCTACATCGGCACTTATAAGTTTTTCGGACACATTGCCGTTGGTTTGAATCAAATTGTGCCCAGAATTCAACAGATTTTAAATGCACTTCTGATCATTCGTGACCTTTGAACTTACGAAGTGCACATTTCCAATTTTTCCTTCTACATTTTAAAAGCGCTATGTACGCTTTTCCATTGCCTAATACATAAAAATGTCTGTACGAAAAGCAAAATGCAGCATTTTGTTCTACACAGTATTCCAGCCAGTAAAACATGGTGTACTACGAACGACTAAATCCACGATTTTGTTTTCCGAATTGTGAGTTGGGATATTGACTAAGAACAGGTTGAAAATGAACTTCTTTCCTTTTTCTCAATTTATGCAAAATATTGGACACGGTTGGCTGAGGGATTGTTGGCAAACTAGATACATCTTTCGCTGAAGTAGAAGTTTCACACTTTGAGTCAGACTGATCACTTTTACTTTCACACGGTTGTTTAATTAAAAAACGATGCATTGGAGAAAATACGAATTATACTATAATGATAGCTCTATTTTTGAAAATTTTTGGCTTGCTGTCAGGTCATTTTCTAGCTAGAGACTAATGAGTTTGATTTATTTCTTTTCGGACGAAAAAGACCAGTTGCCGGGTGTCCGGTTCCGGTCAAGGACATTCCCAGAACTTTCTATCAGTCGGGGGAATTTTTTCAAGAACTGATAAGGAGAGGGAGGTTAATGCCCCAGGCTGGTTCAGATGGTCATTGTGTACCGTTTTGCCTTTTTCAAGCGCGATTAACTATTCGGTAGGTTCCCAAGTGGCTAAATTTTTCCTTATTCCTTTTAGTTCGGCTAAATTCCATTTAATGCAAACGTGAGTGTAATATGTAAAAAATTTCAAATGCAAAAATATAAATATTATTCGAAATAATAAAGAAATTAAGTAATGAAACATAAGTAATTTCGATTGGGGAGGGCTTCTCCACTTTTTTTGGGGGTGGGGAGCTTGAACCCACCCAATAAAGGCCTAACGACGCCCCTAAATGTACATTCAGAAATATCATTGTAATATGTTAAGCAGAACTAACTGTAATCAACAATTCATTTCTCGGATGAGCTCGGCCGACACCAGCGCTCCTAGCGGAGGAAACCCTAAACACACATCTTTTCTACCTGATACTAAAATTTTCCCAAAATTCCAAACTTTCTATAGGCATGCTTATGCTATGGAATATTTTCGTTTTTAAACGTATGCATTTAAAATTGATTTAAATTTATTTAAATGAACAATGATAAAGGGTGCATGATCTTAAAATTTTATTTGATGGCTTTTCCATGACAGGCGTAAAGAAAAATGTCTCCACGGACAATAAAATAAATATATATTTACAGATTCTCAGTTTTGCGACATAAATATCCAAACAGACAGACAGATAGAACCTCATTTGTTATTTATAAACTATGCAGTTTAATTAATTTCATTTATATTATTTAGTTAATATCATGTTTATTTTACATATAAAAATTTTAAAAACATATTTTGCGAAATTTAATATTACGAGAGATTTGTCATTATGGCTATATGCTAGTTTTATTACGCCTAACGATTTGTTTTTATATGCTTTAGATTAATCATAAATTATTTATAGACTCTTAGATTAATTATAGATTAAAGAATAGAAACGTATGAATCGAATCGAGAAAACATTGAAACTAGACAATAAAATTACGGGTATTCTGTAAAATTATTCTTTAAAATTAATGGGTGGAATAAATAAAATAAAATTTCTAGGAATTGAAATAAATGAATACTTAAATTGGAATAAACACATAAAGAAGATTTGTTAAAAAAATGAGAAAAAAATGCATGTATAGTTACAAGATTAAATGGTTTATTACCTTACAAATGTAAAATAACACTCTAGTTTTCATGGATATATAGTTATATAATTTATAGAAATAGTGTAAGGTTAGGGTAAATAAAGTAAATTTAAAAAAATTACAATCAATAATTGATAGATTATTAAAAAGAATAGGATACAAAACTAACAAAAGTATAAAATAGATAAAAATAGAAAATAGTATAATGAATATAGAAGGAGTACACACACAAAATATTAATAACAATATATTTAAGAATTGCAAAGGTGAATACGACGAAACTATAAATATAGGCAAAAATTTAAATATAAGAAATGCAAGATCAGGTAACACTTTAAAAACGGAAAAAATAAGAACAAATGTGGGGAAAATATATAAATTATTATGGAATTGATAAATGGATTAAATTACCAGACCATATAAAAAATCGTTTAAGAGAAAGAGTTTAAAAGGAAATTAAAAATTTATTTAATAGAAAATCAAAAATTTTAGTCATCAAAGATTTGAGAAAAGCATTAAAATCTGTTATGTTTCTAGTTACGTTTGGTAAGATTAGGCAGCAAAATCGTCTCTAGCTCAAATATAGATCATATGTAGATAAGATTTTGCTTACAGAAGTAAAGTTTTTGTTTACAGCAGTAAAGTTTTTGCCTACAGAAGTAAAGTTTCTGCTTACAGAAGTAAAGTTTCCGCTTATAAAAGTAAAGAGTAATTCTCAGAACGCTGCAGAATTTTTTTTCCCATTTTGGTGGGGTACTTTTTTTAAAATTTTTTTTCGCTCCTTTTCTACATACTCACTTTTTATTTCTCCTTTCTCTTTCCTTAATTTTTTGAAATAATAATTTTCTTCTGTTTCGTTAATTAGGCTAACTTTATTTTTATCTACTTTATTTTATTGCTCTTGTTAGCGTCAAGAATGTTCTTAATGATGAGTCTTAATTTTCATAAAATTTTCGCTTCATGGAAAGCCAATAGCTGTTTTTTTTTTACTTTTTTTTCTAAAATGCAATGTTTTAGGTTTGCGTTTTCCGTAGACAACAAGCCAAGAGTAAACTTGATAATAGGCAAGAGTAAAAGGAAAAATGATATATTTTTCTACATTGTTTGATTGAATTTTATTGAAAATTATATGGATTTATTTTAGAAGGTTTTCAACGTCAAAATGGCCATTTTTTTATTTTGCCCTCACAAATGGAACCGTAAGCTATAAGAAGACAGCGTGTAATAATTGTAATAATAATACGACGTGTAATAATTGTAATAATAATACAACGTGTAATAATTGTAATAATAATACAACGTGTAATAATTGAAAATAAGCTGTGCCTTAGAGATAATGGCTAAAAATTGCGTTTCGTCATCAAATATAGCCTTGAAATGGATGCCTGAAATGTCAACTTTTTTCTTTCTTTCATATCTCGACTAAAAACAAACATTTGATCAGTTTTTACACTTGCAATGAAAGAATGGCCAAAATGGATATTTTTATATATGGATACTTTTGTCACAAACTATTTTTATCTTTAATAATTCTGGTGATATAAATTTAATTAGTACATGAGAACTATATTAAAATATGTATTTAAAGTATTCAAGAAACAGAATCGAGTGCTATGCTTACACTTTTCGTATTGTGAATTAAACTTTAATACATTTGTTTCTCTTCTAGAGTTTCCATCAAATTTATTTACCATTGGCAGCATAAGGCCATTCAGTGACATCATCATGCATCATTGGCATTATAAAAACATTCAATGGCATAATCATTCATCAGTGGCATCATAAGGACATTCATTGACATCGTCATTCATCAGTGGCATCATAAGGCCATGCAGTGGCATCATCATGCATCATTGGCGTTATAAAAACATTTAATGGCATAATCATTCATCAGTGGCATCATAAGGACATTCAGTGGCAGCATAAGGACATTCAGTGACATCATCATTCATCAGTGGCATCATAAGGCCATTTAGTGACATGATCATGCATCATTGGCATTATAAAAACATTCAATGGCACAATTATTCATCAGTGGCATCATAAGGACATCCATTGACATCATCATTCAGCAGTGGCATCATAAGGCCATTTAGTGGCATCATCGTGCATCATTGGCGTTATAAAAATATTCAATGGCATAATCGTTCATCAGTGGCATCATAAGGACATTCAGTGGCAGCATAAGGGCATTCTGTGATATCATCATTCATCAGTGCATCATTATTACATTCAATGGCATCACCATTCATCAAAAGGCATCATTGGCATCATGATTCCCATAGTAATATCAGTATAATTGTTTATATGTACTATAGATCAGAACTTTTCTACGTAAAATTAGTCTTACATATATTTGATATATATATATATATATATGCATACCCAGTACAGACAAAGAATGTGTAGATATATTAAATGTGTACATGGGGGGGGGCAGCAAAAGAAAATATTAGGAATTTCTAATGGATGCATCTGCATACGTGGTCAAGTGTTAATTTTAAACAAAAATTATTTTTAGTTAGTTTAAGTTTGAATACAAAATCTTTATATTTGATAATTTTGGAGGAGACCCTTGTAACAAGCTATTGCTTTCCATTATCCTCCATTTCTAATCTAATCATTGTATCAGTAACGTATCATCATCGTCCTCGTATGTAATTCATATATAAACTTACCATATGCAAATTTAAATATGTATCTCAGGTTGAATAAATTATTATTA
>QLNU02014802.1:163796651-163820613 GCA_006491805.2 Dysdera silvatica | reverse complement strand
TGCAAAGAACGCTTACTCAGAGATCTCATAAAGATCGCACTGCTCACTGTAGTCCGGGGTTTGGTTCCCTAGGCCTTAAGAGGTTCGGATTCCTCGGAAAACAGTAGGTCCCGGCGCAGCATGACCACTGTAGTCTTTGAGCCGTAAAACCAAAAAGCAAGCAAGCAAGCCAAAATTCTTTTCGGTATGAAGCCAATATACTTCTCAATCAGGACATCTACTTAAGGGTCATGATATCAAATATTTATAAAGCGTTTAATTAACGGTTGTAGCGACTGTTTCGTGTACTTTAGTCTGAAGAGCTTTCCAGATGCCCTCAAATGAGTTCATATCTGGACTAGTTCCTGGCCATCGTGGTAAATTCCAGACTACCTTAAAGAACTTCTATACACTATTGGCAATATGGCATGTGCATCATCCTGCATGAAGACGAAGTTGCCATCTGAATACCATTCATGCAACCGAAGCACGAGTTGACTTTCCATGACTTTCAAGTATTGGTTTTGCCTCATGTTATTTCTTACAACGTATAGTCGACCGGGACCTTTAGCAGACACCATACTCCACACCATGGCGTTATGAGGATGCTGAACTTTTCGCACTACACAGTGTGGAAGAAATTCTTCCCCTAGTCGTCTGCGAACAAATTAAGTCCTGCCGTCGAATATTTTCAATGCGGACTCATCCGAGAAACAAACCTGAAAAACAATTACCTAATCGAGTGTGTTTTTCTGAAATTATGATTGCGGGAAATTTTTTTTTATTAACTTACATGATAAATTTAGTGAAATGTGTGTTCTATGTTTAGAAATGTTCATCCTGTTGATATATGTTCTAATTTTGCAAACCAATTTTAATTAAAAATTAGTTATAATGTCCCCATTAAGTAGACAAAATAAAGTTCACCCTCTTCCAATCATCGACTGTCCAGTTCTTGAACTCTTTGGCCCACTTCAGTCGTCCAGCTTCTTATTGTCTCGGTCAGTTTGAACTTCTTCGTGGGACGATAGGCCTTGCAGCCCGCATCAAGAAGCCTTCTGTGGATTATCCCCACGCTCACAACTCACAACTAAACTCTGTTCTCCTAGTGATGTTTTCATCTATCGTAAAGAACTTTTCTGTTTTTTCAAGTTCAGCAATATTCGAACATCATGAGGTGAAGAAATACGTTTTCTTCTACAACGTTCGACTCTGTTGCATGTACAATCCTGATTGAACTTCATGCTTCTTTTAAATCTTGATAACATTTTTAAAGACACAGAAAGTTTGTCTGCAATTTTAGCTTAAGTCAAGTTAGAATTCTACAATAGAATACGAACCTGACCACGTTATCTGAGAGAAATGTCTTTTTTCAAGTCCATGTTAATCACTGCTTTTCAAACAAAATTCTGACACTTTAACGTTTAAACTTAAAATTTCATTTGCGAAAAATTTCTGTGCTGTTCATGTAACAGAATTAGAGAACACACATAAAAATAATCAGAATTGTGTGTGTGTGTGTGTGTGTGATATTATGTCTTTTGTAATAGCCAAGTACAGACCAAGCAGGCAAAACACAACTTGTTGGTAATTTGCGCCGATTAGTGTTGACATTTATATTTGCAGAAATAGAAAAAAAAACATAATAAAATACTTATTTATACCGAAACAAACAGTCAATTTAGTTCTATAAAAAGTTTATTATAACTCTAGATCCAATAGCCTTAGTTAGAATGCTTAAAAAACAGAGAATTTTTTTTTATAGTGAGTCTAATAGTTTGACCAATACTGTATGTATTGTATAATATATTGCATTTGGAACACATATCGTAATCAATGAATTCTTTATAAACAAGCGGACATCAATCCTATCATACGAAATTCCTGTTCATATAAATAATTAAATGGAGAACTAATGCGAAAAAATATAATGAACCTTGAAGACCACCATGTTTATGTAGTATTTATATGCATTTAAATTTGTGTAATGAACTTTCTAATGGCATCTCATACAGCAAATTGCGATGACGCTTCATCATAAACGTGTTTACACTTATTACAGCCGTGTAATATACCGTCTATGTTTCCGGCGAATCGAAAACATAGGCGGTATAGTATGCAGATGTAATAAGTTTAAACACTTATACACATTACTTCCGTATAATATACCTCCTACGTTTCCGGCGAATGGAAACCAATGACCTTTTAGAATTTTTAAAAAACCAAAAAAAACTTGTTTATTTTTAAAAAATCGATATATAGAAATTCGTTCGATATATGAAAATAGTTTTTCTATGTAATGTTCAAAGGGATTCACAAAGAGTTCGACATATAGATTTTATGTTTTCGTTAAAGCCAGTACATTTTCCTAAAATTACATAGACATATATTTAGGCAATCTTTTAGTATTTTTTCTCACATAAAAAAATTTAAAGTGAGCATTTTTCACTTCAAAAAATAAAAAAAATTCTGAATAGTATTTGTATAAAAACGTTTATAATTTTATATTTTGACATTCTGTTCAAATGTGAAATAAGTTTCCACCTCTTTCTCCATATATTTTTAGTATAAACATTTATTTTACGTATAAAATTATCCTTTATTTTTGTCTACTTGATTTTTGATATTTAATACATATATCTTATTTGTTCTCTGTCATTTTGATTGAAAGTTCTTTGGTAAAAGTTCTGGTTTCGAAATTCAACAGCTATTTTATAACTTAAGAAATAACATTTTGTATTTTTACGGACAAAAAATAATTCGTATTTCATGAAAAAAAAACTCATTCTGTACTTTGCGAACAAGAATAATTTTACTTTTCACGAACAAGAAAACTTATTATAGTTTAAGGAGAAGAATTTTTTGAAATTTATGAACAAGAAGCATTTTGTATTTTACGAAAAAGAAACATCTTGCATGTCAGGCAAAAGAAACTTTTTGTAATTTTTGAACAAAGAAAAAATTAAATTTAAAATTGATATACAAGATTACATATGTACCGATAAAAATCGATATGAAGCAGATATATATATTAAAAGTGACATGAAACACATAACGCAGTAACACTGCAATATCGAATAAAATCGATATAAAGCAGATATCAAATTACATCGATTAGAATCGATATGAAGTAAATACATATCGACGGAAATTTATATGAATTAGATAAAGAATAACTAAAATACTTTTAAAAATGGCAGAATAAAATAGAATTTTTGTTTATTAACCTCAAGTTTTTATTTTATTTATGATGACATTAATAATGCCTTTAAATAAATTTTTTCTCGCTGTGCATAATTTAATTTTCGCGCTTTTAAATGAACTGTTTTTTTCCATTACTCGTGACCCAATATGTGACATCCCACTGTCTTTTTTTGTTCAAAATGTCATTAAAAATGGAGCCAGTCGGTTTTGCGGGCTGTAATGAAATTATAATTTTTCCATAATAATGGCATCCGAGCAACATTCCATTCGCCGAATGATCTCCTAATGATAATTCTAATCTACTCTGAGTTTCTTCACCTAGCAGCTGTTCATAATTTAAATTTTGCGAAATGTGCAGAATGTTTCCTCTCTCCCGCTCTCCCCCAAAAAGTGTTGACGAGAAATATTTTCGCATAATGGAAGTCGGAATGCAAATCCGGCAAATTGCAAATTTTAATTTTCGAACAAATGAAAATTTCAGTTTTCAAAACGCGGAAAAAGTAAACACGTTAAAAATGAAGTAAAAATAGGACAATAATAATAATTATTCGACGCCTGGAGCCCTTTCAGTGAGTTGAAAGTGAATAAGGGATTTGTAGGTTCCATAAATAAGCGAGCACATGGTCACATATTTATTAAATTCTGAAATACCTACACATTTACGCAAATTATACGAAATCACACCGAATTTAATGGATTTTATAAATCTTAAATTTTATGATCACTCTTACAGAAGTAATGAAATTTTGCGCACTTCTATTTGATATGGTATTTCAATTTAAGGTTTAAATAGATATATTTATTATTTCATAAATTTTGTTATTTCATGAATATCATAGCTATTAGTTTACATATGTTTGTCGTGTCCTATTTTCGTAATTTTACGTACTTAAAGCAAAGGATCACTATTTCTGAACAAGACAGACAACTTAAAGTGACGTCCGATTTGTGATACGTTTCATTACAAATGAGCTTAATGAGCATCAAACCCAGTCTACTGTGTTCAAAGACTGATATCCTTACATACTTGGGTACTCATTATCTCATACATAGATAATATCATACATTTGATATCATACGTATCTATGTATAATGTACCATACAAATGTCTGTATTATCATTTATAGATACCATACAATGCATTTATGCATAATATCATTCATAGATATCACATCATACATGCATGTAAAATATCATACATAGATATGATACCATAAATATATGTGTACTATCTGATTTAGAAATATTATACAATATTAAGTTTTTAATACATGCTTATATACTGCATATATTACATACTCGTACTTTTAGGTCTAATACTGAAGTTCTGGAATAAAAAAATAATTGAATCAAATTTAATTATTCCAGTTTTTCTAATCCATTACATTAGATATTACAAGGTTCTCTCCATTATTTGGTAACTAAAAAAATGTGTGCACATGCATTTTTATGAGATTTCAAAAGTTCACATTATATACACGTAAACCTACGATTTCCCCATGTGTGACCTTAATTTAAAAACAAACAAACAAGGAAAATATAAATAAAAGCAGATATTCGATCCATTAACACGAGAATTTACGGACGAATTAGATGAATAATCAATTTTTACACTCACGTTATTATCTCAAAATAGTGCCTTACATAGTCTGTACAAAAAAAAAAAAAAGAGTCGTCGATCTGTCCCAGAGTCCAATTGCAGAAACTAAATTAGATCTAGAGTATCTTAACCGCTCGGCTAAAGAGTTGAAAATAGATTTTGCTATTTGCTGTTTAAATTTCTGAGTTTTTTTTCACTTCAATGTTCGATTATGTGTTGATTTATTATTCAGAGTTAACTTCCTTGTTGTCGTCTAGGTGCGGTTGTGTTCATCGTTTCAGAAACATGAGGGATCCGAACTATTGCAAGTGCCTATGTACACAAATTCGGACGTTGTACAGGTAGGGTCACATGCCAGATAAATAGGTCCGAAGAGAAAGAATTGTGGAGAAGTATTGACAATATATTTAGAATGTAAGGCAATGTAAAATGATTTATGTGCCTTGTGTGTTTTATTCTTGAGGTATCTCTAAATTCATTACTTATGATTTTTACACTTATGCAGGTAAATCTTTGCAATGAGATTTTTCTGGCACTTATTTCTTTACGATATCCATAAAAATCTCCAGAATCCATAGAAATTTTATAGAAATAAGTAAATCTTGTATTTGTACCCGAAAATATATATTTTATCAATCAACATAAATATTTTATTTTTGTTTACTGTATTAATATAAATAACTTTCTTATTTGCCTGTCGTATTAATGAACTGTTAAGTAAAAACAAATAAATTTTTTATTTGCCTTTCTTATTAAGACACGTAAATTTCGTTTTAATATATACAGATTACCTATTAATAATCGCAAATTACTTATTAAGTCCCGACAATTGCTTATTAGTAAACGTAAGTTTCTTATTAATACAAACAGATTGCTTATTAATAATCGCAAATTACTTATTAATTTCCGACAATTGCTTATTAATAAACGTAAGTTTTTTATTAATATACACAAATCAAATTAATAAGAAGGACTTTCGGAAATCGCCAACAAATAGTGGATAACAATTTCCAGAAAACAAACTTTATTGACATTCGGAAAAAATTTGGAAATTACTGAAATGAAAGCTTCTGAGGAAATTGGAACTGGAAATTTATTGAGAGGGGTATTAAGGCACTCTGTTACGACTATTTACAAATATTCTCGAGAATGTTTCGTGTCGCATACTTTCATCTTAATCGCTGTCGAGTTTTACTCATGAAACATTGAAATTTTTGCATTTAATATTCCAAAAGCAACATTTCGACGAATATAGGTAATAAGGAGAGATAGCTAAGGGGAGGGGAGAGGATTATGAGGGATAAGAGGGTTCCGAAGTAAAATATTAGCATTCATTTAAAAAAAAGCAAATATTTCGTAAACATTTCTTAACAGGAACACTATCTGTTTTGGTAATTGGAGTAAAGGAAGGCAGAAAAAACGAGGGAATCTCCTGCCCACTCCATCCCTCGAAAACTTCTTTCGAAATTAGTTTTCCAGTAAGGGAAGGGGAAAGCGAGGGCGAATCGCTTTTTTGCAGCAAGAACGAGGATCAAACGACCCTCTGCATGTGCCAATCGAATGCGCCAAAGAATTCTTTTAATTTTTTATCGTCTGAGAAGAAGGAAGAAAAAAGCTAGCCTCGCACCCGCCTCCCCCTTTCGAATAATCAGCCAATCGCAGCGCTCGCCCAGTTCATTAAAATATGCAGAACGCTCTGTGTTAGAGAATAATTTCGCCTCCATCTTGTCTTCTTCTTCTGCTATAAATCTTTGGCCTTAATTAAAGAACAGATATAAAAAAAAAAGGAAAGATTCATTCCCCCTTTCCTCTCCTGCTCTTCCTTATCGGTGAAAAGATAGAGAGAGAATTTTCGAGAAAAATAATATAAAAGCTCTCTCTCTCACAAGCTTTCGAAATTCGAAATTGCGTTTATAATTGCATCAGTCGGCCTGATATACTTTTTTCTATGATTTTTTTTCATTTTTTCCGCTTCCTTTGGTCTCGATATATTTTAATCATCGACTTGAGTATTACAAAATTTTCTAATAATAACTTACCTTCCTGGAAAAATAATTATGCTGTTTTCCGTTGGCAAAATTAATATTTCTCGAATAAGAAGAATATATTCGCGAAGTAATAGTAAACGCTCCTAAGGTTTAACTAAAAGTTGAAAGCTTTAATATTCACGAGGATATAAAATTCCATTAGTTTCACCGGAAAACATTTGAAAAAAAATTAGCTGGATCATAATGAAAAATTGAATTCCTTTTCCGCCGATATGAATTTGGAAGTATTCTAAAGATTTCAGCTCCAGGTCGAAATTTTTATTCCAAAATTAATGAGAAATGTTATTTATGTTTTTTAATTAAATGTAAAAGTTGGAATCACAAATGATATCGGAGTTCACATCTTTGCCACAAAATATTTCTTAAATCAATATTTAAACTTTTACTCAATAGTTTCAATTAAATAAAGCAATTAAAGTTGTCACATTCCTTTCACATGTATAAAAGCATGTATTGCTGCCAAAATGGTATCTGAATCACACATATAGTGAATTCTCTCTCAATTACGTTGTTGTAAATAAAAGTTATTTCAACTTAACGTCGGTATCATGAAGTCTCATCAAATTCTCCATAGAAATACACACACCCCAATTTGCATCTTTTTCTTTTCAACGACGATTTTTATCTGTCCATTGATTCAGTGGAGGACTGGATCCACTTAAAAGGCGCATACCTTGGATTTTTGAGGGCCCGAGCCCTATCTCTCACGAGGGAGCACTGGCCCGTGGGCCCGTGGGCAGGTGGGCCGGCGGCCCAGTCTGCCCCTGCCTTAACTGTTGTTAACAGGAAAGAGCGATGTAAAATGGATTTTAATCTTCTGTGCTGATTTAAAATAGAAAATAGTGCACACGTGGAAAAAAGACAAACGCAAACATTTCGTATTGATTTGTATTAAAGGTGTAAGAGCTGTCAATATTTAATGTAATAAATTCAAGGTCACTTTCATCATATTAGTGAATTTCACCTCTAAAAGTGTACTAGAAATGCAACAGGAAAGATGTGAAATGAGTTGTAAACATTCACTCATGTTCGCTATAACGTTGTCTACAAAGAAGGGGTAGATATGATAGTGTTAAAAAATTGGATGATACGTATTTCATAGAGTGTATGTTACGAAAAGCAATATTTAAAACTAATGAAGCAACGTACCTAAGGCATTGTAGATGAAGCTTAATGTAAATTAAGCTAATGTCAAGAAATTTCGAAATTTGCGGGGAATTTTGAAGACCTGACGCCTCAAAGATTCTATGGAGATTCAGCACAAAGATTCCATATTTATCCTAAATATATAATTACAGATTTACATCAGCTGTTAGAACTCCCTAGAAAATGGATTAATCAGATATGATTATTATATTTAATTCAGTTTATTTATTTCAATTCAAGGCAAGAAATACCAGAAAATCACCATTACGGGCATTACAATATAATATTCCAAATGCCACATACCCATATTAGACAACGTTTCATATTAGTAGGTAAAAATTGTTTATTCAATTAAACATTTTAATACCACTCATCAATGTAACAAATAAAAATAGATGTATGTTTAGCTCGAAATATAATCCTCACGGTCAATCGATTTTCATGCAAGATTGCATGAATAAAGATTGATTGATTAATTGATTGCTTGCTTGATGCAAGTGTTTATCAGTATGCGAGATTACAGAGATAGGTATTACACGCAGGGTTACCTTCACCTTTGGTATTTTAAACAATTGCAATCTCTTATTCCGTCATAATAGTTATTTTCTTCGAAGACGAAAAAGAGGAAAAAGAAGAGCAATTCTTTTGTACTTCTTATTCCGAGTCCTTAACACTGCAAATGAAAAAAAAAAGAGACAACCGAACCAAAAGCCCCGCAAGAAATTTTCGGGGATTGGTAATTATTCAACCGCCGAATCCTCGATTTTGAAGTAGATCCTCCTCTTCCATCTTTACCTCCTCCTTTGCTCTTAAACCTCCGATTGCTGAAGAATTGCGACAAAAGGAGAGACCAAACAGATGGCGGATACCTCATCTCCTTACGATCCCTAAAGACTCCGCCGGGATTCGCAAGAAAGAAACAGAATATCAAACAAGAAACTGGCAGACGCACGGTCGGGTATTTTTTCCCTACTTCTCTCAATTTTTCCCTCTTTTTTATTTCCTGCATTTTTTGGGATCTCTCCGGGTTTTGTTTGGTCCCATATAGTTGCGGGTTGGAGGGGAAAAAAGAAGTAGATTCCGGGACTCCAGCCGGCCGCAAAGCGTATAAAAACCTCAAATGGGCCGAATCGGTCCTGGAAAACAGCGTGCGGTCTGTCGTCTTCCGGAAAAGACTAGAGTAGCTATAACTTTAGTTGTTATTGTCCTCTTTCTGTCGACGACTCCGTCAGAGGAACAGTCCCGGCTAATCGTGTAACCATTGATCACCAGTGACTTCAAAATACGTCTTGGCTGCCGTTCAAGAAAGAAGTTGGCCGGGACGGTTGCGAATAATTTATGCTGACCGCGAGAAAAGGGGGCTCAAATCTTGTGGAAGTAATAACGGGAATTTTCTTATTGGCTTGATTTGAATCCAGGACTAGCACTCTCTTTTTCTCCCGTTTTTGGCATTCCCTTTAAATACGGTAGTCCATAACATGTCCGACTGCATTCGATATTTTGTGGTAATTTTGAGGTTTCGTATCAGAAATGCTGGCAATATCTCCCATAAGAAAATACTGTATTCGGTAAACTCTGAATCATCCACGGTAATGGGTATCAGGACTTCTGCAGATAATCCAAAAATCAGAAACTATAATTTGAAATGACATAAAGAATCCACATTAGGTTAAAATTTTACATATAGAGTATTTTTACCTTGGGTGTTAGCTTTAAGACTAATCGGTAATCTCTTTATGGTGGGTGTTTACGTTATTTCCAACGATCAATCGCGCTTGCTTTTTTTTAAATTTTTTTTACCATTAATTTATGCTACACATATATACAGGGTGTCTCAAAAACACCGAACGCAGCTCTAATTTCTTAAATATTGATCCTAGACATATGTGTTAAATTGCAAAGTGGCATAAGAAAAGGGGTAGAATTTTATGAAATCGATTAAAATCGCAGAGGATTATTTTTTGAAAAAATACAAAATTTAAATTTTTATACAGTCCCTGTACACAAAAATGTCCACTGAGTCAAATGTTTCCAATAGGTTAATATACAAAGTTCAAGCATTCTAGTGGAAACAGAACCAGAGATATCAAAACACAAATTAACGTGACTTAACAGCATGGGATTTCCCTCTTCCCGGCATGTACCTATTTCTCCCTTCAAAAGTGGTATAAATCAGTTACTTTGAGTTTTCTTATATCTGGTTCTTTTCCCACTAGAATGCTGAAATTTTGAATCAATTTCCTTTTTTTTACAAACATTTTTGTCAATATTTTAAAAAACTAAAATCACAGATGGTGTCACCTTCCCCCTTCTCTTACAACCTTTTTATTACCTTTATATTAATTTTTTAATTTCCTTTTTTTTTATAAATACAGCTTGTCATTCGCCAATTTATAAGATTATAAATGCCATTAAATTTCAACCTCATATATCTATCTGGGCACCTTTAACTTTCTATTTTATGCAATGTCTCTTCCAAATATAATCTAGCGAACTTCTGCTTTGTTTAAATTTCAGTACATATAAAAATATATTTAAAATTTCTCTTGACACACAAAATGAATCAGAATGTCTAATTCTGAAAGGATGATGAATGTGAACACTGGAAGAAGGATTGTACAGATAATACTTTTACGATCTTCCCTCTGAAATTTTGATCTAAAAATAAAAATAGGACTGTGAACGCAATGCCCCTCTTTGTTGCAAGAACTAAATACAAATAAAAATATAATATATGCAAAATAGATTTGCGTGTTTACAAATATAAAACCCCGAAGCTTTTGATTTCTAAAAAATAGATAAGGATATGACATAAAAGAAATAATTAGGCTCTCTTTGCAAAACTTGACCTGCGCAATATATATATTTTTTTTCTGTCTTTCCTATAAAATTAGGATAGAATTAAATTTTGTGTGGATTTTATTAAAAATAGCACATGATAACTTTTTCCAAATAGGAAATAATTTGGTAACTTAAAAATTGTTAAACATATGTGTAAACACTGATATTTCCTCACAGTTTGTAACTTGTGTAAATGCTTCCATGACCAATAAAAAAGCGGGGAAGGATATTGCGCGTGCGCGGATGTATGCTTGTGTATGTGTATTTTCTATTTCAACCTATTAAAACAAAAACGAGAAGCTATCCAGCTTCGAACTGGAAATATAAATTTACTTAAAATATTTGACTCATATATTTTTCATCTTAAAATATATAACCAGGGAGCCTCCCTTATGAAACGGGGGCTCAAGAGGGATTAATGTTGGGAATTAGTTTTGTTTCCGCAATCATAATTTTTAGTTTAGACTAAAATCTACTTTTTAACCTGAGTGTGGGGGAAAACCATGCCAGAGTCACGACCTCCTTAACTCCTGTGAGTTAAAGATAGATTCGAATTAACACTAAGGATGTGGAGGGAAAAATTAATTCAGAAAAAAAATATTCCCCTTTCTCTTACAACCAAATGAAATATCTACAGGTTGATAATTGCCTTCTTCATCAGTTGTAATTCATATATTCAATATAATCATTATATTGTAAAAGTAGTAGTGGAACTTTCCATACACACATATATTGATGCAGGCAGGGCCCGATCAAGCTGACGTGGGGCCCAGGGCCTAATATTCATTCGCCCCACAGACACACACACACACACTCGCAACAACATCATTCAATAAATTATAATAATATTATGTAATTCAATAAATTAATATAATAATATATAATTCAATAAATTATAATAACAATAAGTAACAGATGGGAACGCTTGTTATATTATCTGCATAACCAATACTTTGAAGACATTTGCTATTACGGCTAAGTTATAATTAAGAAAAATATAATATTAATAAATTACTAAGTTATAATTAAAAAACTATATAATTTAAAGAAATCGCATACAGAATTTGGGGCCCCAATAAGATGGGTGCCCAGAGGTACGACCTTAAACGACCGTACTCAGACCCTGGATACTGGAGTACGAAATTGTTGACTTTACGCATTATATTAAATAATAATACAGGGGAAACAGCGTTATTCGGGCGTATAATGAATTTTGATAATAATAATAATAATAAAATCGTTTGTTTGCAGTGCATTTCTCTTAAAAAGGCCAGGACGTTATCTAGATGAAACTACGTCGAATTTTTAGTTATTTTTATCTATTAAAATCCATTGTATGCACACAAAAAGTTGTTTTAACTGTATTATTATAGGTACAGGTGATGGATTCAAATATTAAAAAATCAAGCATAAACTTTTTTAAAATTTTGGTGGGGCCTTAAATTCCTTTACATATCTAGTATATTCTAAAATTTAAAAAAATAAAAAATAAAAAGAAAGGTCATTCTGAGTCTTGATTACAATTTTCTGAGGAACCCGAATTTCTGTTTCGTAGGGTACCAAGTCAAACCTCGGACAACGGTGGGAAACAATATGGCACTCCTTCTACAACATTTCGGGAATAGGACCTAGTTTAACGATACGATATACGAGCAGTGATTTATCTCTGAACGAATATATTTTTAAATTTTTAAATAACGGTAAAACCTAGTTTTAAAAATGTTGAAATAGGAGGAGGGCCAAATAAGACTTTTCAGCAGAAATTTACAAACTACAGCAAATGATTTGTAAAACTGAATAAATAAATATGTGCACACATTATCCCATCAAACAGTACAGAAACTATGGTTCATTTTATGGAAGAAAAATTATAAAATCATTTGGAAATGTCGGTTTCCAAAATGGAGACGCTTTTCGTTTGTCATATTTTCAATGTCATGACCTGGAAGTTAATTATGTCTATTACGGAAATTGACATAATTCTCTTTATTTTTCTAAAGTACCAGTAATGATACAAATACTTTCATTTTCCATGTTCACATATTGTCCAGATTATATATGCAATTTTATATAAAATATTTATCTTTTACCATGTGGCATGCAAGGGGCAGATATAGAACTAAAAGTTAAGTCGTCTGTCACTGAAAAAATTAGCCAACCTTTTTATCCCAGATCCTGATTATTTAATAATTGTATTTTTAATCTTTTCTCAAATGCCCTTTTTGTTTTACTTTCTTTTAATATCTCCGGCAATTCATTCCATAACTTTAACCCATAGTAATTTATATTGTGTGATCCCATTTTAGTTCTTACATTTTTTATTTTTATCCCTCGTCCTTTTCTTGTACTTCTGACATTTAATTTTTCCTTTATTTGCATTATCTCTTGATGCTTATTTAATTTTATTCTTTCATAGACCATGTTCAATATTTTAAATGCATTTATTTCCTTTATATTCAATATATTATTTTCACATTTTATTTCATGTAATGATTTATTTATAAATTTACCTATTGTCTTTAAAACTCTATTTATAATTGATTTAAAATTATTTTCTTGTTATTTATTTATATACCCCCATACACTATTTCCATAATTTAAGTGACTGTAAATTAGTGAATACCATGAGTTGATTTTTATATTAAAAGGAATTTAATTATTTATTCTTGCCATTATGGCTGCTCCTCTCCTAATTTTTTTATATATATTTGTTATATGTTACAATTCAAATTTTCTGTAATATCCACTCCAAAAAATTTTATTTGAGTTGTTGCATTTATTTTTTTATTACTTAATAAAAAATTATTTGCTTTCATATCAATTTTTTTTATTATGAAATAATATGCATTTTGTTTTTTCTATGTTGACCATTAATTTATTCAAATTAAATCAATTTTCTAGGTTTTTTAATTTTGCTTTTGCTACAGTAAATAATCCAAGGTATTTTCACTAACAATTTATCCTATGTCGTCTGCAAATAAATTGATTTCTTTCTCTATTTCAATTATGTTCTTGATATAGATTATGAATAATAAGGGTCCAAGTGTGTAATCAAGGGATCTCATGCTTGTTCACCATACAGGGCCAATTTGAAGTGTAATAGAAAAATTCGAATTGCCCTAAAGAACGACTCAAGGAGTGGCAATTATTTTTACCTTGTAAACTTAACTCGGAAAATTTCCTTTTAAAGAATCATTTTTTAGAAACATAAAAAATTAGTTAAATGTTTCACAAACTGGGAACAGTTTCGTATGTTTCCATCTTTTTACTTTTATTTCATAATTAATGTTAATAAACAGAACATTTGCAAATAAATCGAATTATTTTTTGGATTTTATTTAATAATAAAACGTATTCAAAATCACATTCTGTTTCTATATGTTTATTTTATACTGTAAACAATAGGACAACCTTAAATAAATAATGAAAAAAATTATCCTCGCATCGAAGCATAACGGGTCTTGCAAATGCCCTGTATTTGATTTTCAATAAAAATAAAAGTGATGTAAGCAGACGATTTTACCAGTTTATAAAGTGTTTTTAATAGATTTCTAATATAAAAAAAATGCATCCTTAATAGGAAACTTTATGAGCTTGGACTAAAACATTAAAATAAAAAACATTTTTTTATCTTTTTTATAAGTTTGAAATTTATATTACACTTATACTCTTACATTGGCTATTTTATAGTAATAGCCATTTATAGTAAACGAAACCATTATTGCGGCTTCATGTAAACAATAACTATGCCAAACAACAATATTGATCAAGGTTTATTGGCGTAGTGATACCAGCGCCGATGTTATGGCGTGATTAGATGGTGAAACGTTCGAAAGAAAATAAATATTTCTGCGTTCGGTGGGACCTGAACCCACGACCTTCCACTTGCCGGGCGGAGGCTCTACCCACTGAGCTACGAAGGACAATGTATAATTTCTTTACGAACGTATATATATTGTTGCCAGTTATTTCGCAGAATGGTGTAGTACATGGACTACTATTTAAACCAAATTGCAAATCAATCAACGTTTATTGGCGTAGTGATACCAGCGCCGATGTTATGGTGTGATTAGATGGTGAAACGTTCGGAAGAAAATAAATATTTCTGCCTTCGGTGGGATATGAACCAGTCTCTTTGCAATTTGGTTTAAATAGTAGTCCATGTACTACACCATTCTGCGAAATAACTGGCAACAGTATATATACGTTCGTAAAGAGATTATATATTGTCCTTCGTAGCTCAGTGGGTAGAGCCTCCGCCCGGCAAGTGGAAGGTCGTGGGTTCAGGTCCCACCGAAGGCAGAAATATTTATTTTCTTTCGAACGTTTCACCATCTAATCACGCCATAACATCGGCGCTGGTATCACTACGCCAATAAACGTTGATTTATATTGTTGTTTAATTTAATCTGCGTAGTGTTCGATTTATATAAAATAAAAATAAATAACTATGTCAATATCCATAACAGTTTCCGAAACAGAGCCAATTAGCTCAGAGTATGACATTAGAAACATAACAAATAGAAAACGTCGCCAACTGGTAACCAAGCATTTTATATCATGACATAGAGGTTTTCATTCAATAAAATGATTTATTGATTTTTATTTTATTTTATTTATTTTATTTATTATTTATTTATTTTTATTTATTTATTTTTATTTATTTTTATTTTATTTATTTTATTTTTATTTTATTTTATTTTATTTTTTAATTTTATTACTATATTATTTTTACTTTTATTATTTTTTTTTATTTATTTTTATTTTATTTATTTTTACCATTTTCGTTTGATCAGAGTTGAAAATTGGGCATCCTATGTATATATATACATAAAGTATTAAATTAGTTTCATATAGATTGCTTAAGCTCCATAAACACTGGTTATGAATTCGTCCAGCTTATAATTAATATATATTGATTTACAAATTACTACACGAAGTTAATGTTATTTCTACTATATTGTTGAAAATCCCTATAATAGCAGCCATGGGTGCATGATGCAAGATAAAAAGATAAAATATAGCCCCGGCGCCCACATGGGGCAGAGAGGGGGGCTTGAGCCCCTTTAGCTGTTTAAAAAATTGATTTTTCCGATCCTGCCATGCATTTACTTTCAACAGTTTTGGAAGAACATTTTAAAATAAGGTACTTTTTAGCTCATTACTAATTGTCAAGCAGTATCAATTATTTTTGTAGCATTTTAGTATCTTGTACATTCATTAAAATGTTTGACAGCTATGAGAAGACGGTAATCATTTTTCTCACTGCCCCCAAAAATACTCATATGTGCTCTCATGAATATGGCTCATTATCATTCATAATTTGGACAGGATAAAAATTCTGTAGAAAAATTCCAATTAAATATTATTATACATAAAATAAATGCACATTGAAAACACTTTTCTTTAAGGCAACAGTTGCATAAAATAAACGGAAAAGATTGCCGTTTCTTTAAATAATTAGCATTTCATTGGAAGTACCTGCATTAAAAATTTAAGCGCTGTGCGGTTTTCCTTACTTCAACTGTTTTTTCGATTTCTGATTTTGTTAGAATACTTTGCTACTGAATATAACAATTCCTTATTCAAACAGAGTAACCATACCAGTTTAAAATCAGTTAAATTAGCTTTCATACAGCTATCTCGATTTTAGCACTTTTATCTATGAACAACTCATTTTTTTAATTAAATGGCCAAAATCGCTGTTCCAACGTGATCGGCTACAAGGAAGTCCATTTTATTTATTTATTTATTTGCAGTAAAACCCCTATTAAAGGACACCTCTCAGGTACGGTCGAACTTGAAATGTTGTCAGATAAAAATTCCTTGACAAGAAACTTCCTTCATAATAATACCCCGCTTTTAAGATCACCCCTCTTTCACGAGCAACTTTGTCCGTGTGTTGAGTGCCCGTTATATGAGGGGTTTTACGGCATTTACTTATTTGTTTAAAAAAGCACTTGCTATAATTTGTAAATTTCGCCTGAATAAATAAAGGACCTCGTTTGGTCCTCAAATTACAGCATTTCTAAAACTAACATTCATCAGCACATTTTGCAAGAACAAATGAGCAACCATTTCTCATAGCGCCATATTTCTCATTTTCTTTTGTGTGCTGTAATAAAGTGCGTATGCTGGTGAAATTGTTTGGCCTTGCTAGTAATTTCCATAAACATGTAAAAAGAATGCCCGCCATTCTTGGCAACACGACAATATTTTTTCGCCTAGGCATAAAATGCAACCCTTTTTTTAGATGTCGCTAGCTTATTTGCATTCAAAAATAACTGCAAAATTTGGACACTCTAGTAAGGGTAACGGAATTGGAAAATTTTTAATAAATGCGCAAAAAAGTCAAAATTTACTGCTAAAAGTTTAGAAAATTTGACCAGCCCTTTTTTGCAGTAAATCTAGGTCCTGAATGCGTTTTCAGAATGAATTTCATTTACTTTGTTACAATGGTGTCTTTTTATATAATAAATTAGCTATTTTTTACAATTTTTTTTTATAAAATATCCATGACATGTGCATCGCAGTCAAATTACGGAGTCGAAACAAGGCGCCAAATATTGCCAAGTATTTTATTAGCCGGCCAACAAATAAAATGTTTATCGCCAATAAAGAATATTTATAAGAAAACTGTATAAGTTAACAGAATGTTTCATTATTTACTAGAATATTTTATTATTTATTAGAGTATTTTATTATTAAGGAGTCAAAGAAAGCTGTGGCTGTAGCAAAAGCGAAAACGGTGGAAGATGCGTATGAAGAAATGGAAAGAAAAGACGGAGAGAGGCAGTTAATAAGAATAGCTAAAGTGAGCAATAAAGGGTCAAAGGACTTTACAATGATTAGGCAGATAAAAGATGATAGGGGAGTGTAAATATTGGAACAATCGTGGATTAGAGGAAGATGGAGAAAATATTTTAGTAAGTTACGAAACGAAGAAAACTCAAGTGTGTTATTTGATGATGGAAGAGCGATTGAAAAAGAGGTGGGGGGAGATAGGCAGAAATGAAGTGGAAACGGTGCTTAGGAAAATGAAAAACGGGAAAGCAACAGGTATGGAACAGATCCCGATAAAGGTATGGAAAAGCTTGGGGATGAAGGAATAGATATCCTGTGAGACCTTACGAAAAAATTGTGGCAACAGGAGAAGATACCGTATGAGTGGAGAAAGAGTATTGTTGTACCAATATATAAAGGTAAAGGTGATGTGCAAGAATGTGGTAACTACAGAGGAATAAAGCTGATGGCCCACTCACTGAAGATATGGGAAAGAATTGTGAAAACGAGGATTAGAAAGGAGACAGATATAGGCACTGAACAGTTTGGTTTTATGCCAGGCAGAGGAACAACGGACGCTATATTTGTACTGAGGCAGCTCATGGAACGATGTAGAGAGATGCGAGCAGAGTTACATATGATGTTCATAGATTTGGAGGAGGCATATGATAGAGTACCTAGACAAGAGATATGGAGGTGTATGAGAGAAAAGGGAGTATCAGAGAAGTATGTTAGACATGTAAAGGAAATGTATGAAGTGAGTAGAAACTTACATCAGAAGTAGTGTAGGTTTGACAGAAGGGTTCCCGGTAAAGGTTGGACTGCACCAGGGTTCAGCTCTCAGTCCTTACTTATTTGATCTGATAATGGATGTTTTAGTGAAAGACGTAAACTGTAATGCACCATGGAGTATGCTGTTTGCAAATGACATTGTACTATGCGAAACATCCTGTGAAAAAGTAGAAAGGAAAACCGAGGAATGGGGGAAAGTGTTAGAGGTTTGAGAATAAGCAAAACAAAGACAGAATATGTGGCACTAAATGGAGAAAGCGTAAGTAGCATAGGTCTACAAGATGAAGGATTACCATCGGCATAAAAATTTAAGTATCTTGGATCGTTCATAGGCTGAGATGGAGTTATGACCACAGAGATACAATACAGAATCCAATGTGGGTGGTTAAATTGGAGAAAGATGAGTGGAGTGCTCTGTGATAGGAAAGTAAGCGGAAGGATGAAAGGAAAATTGTACAAAACTGTGGTCAGACCTGCAATGTTATACGGGGCGGAGACTTGGCCAATTACAAGAGCGCATGAAAGGAAGATGGAAGTGGCTGAGATGAGAATGTTGAGGTGGATGAATGGTGTTACAAGGAGGGATAAAATAAGGAATAACCTAATTAGAGGTACGGTCAAGGTTGGACCCATAGGAAGAAAAATACAAGAACATAGGTTAAGATGGCTTGGGCATATGGAGCGGAGAAATGAGGAATATGTGGGAAAGGTAATGGATAAGCTGGTGGTAATGGGTAAGAGGAAGAGGGGAAGACCACGGCTGAGATGGAAGGATAAAGTGACGGAAGATCTGGAAGAGTATGGATGGAGTAGAGAAGAGGCATTGGATAGAAGATTGTGGAAGAGAAGATTAAAGGACCATAACGCCGACCCCATATAACATGGGAAATGGCAAAGCGAAAGAAGAAGAAGAATATTTTATTATTTATTAGAATATTATATTATTTAATATAAAATTTTATTATTTATTGGAAGGCAAGGTTATAATGAAACGGGAGAAAGAAACTTTTATTTCATCTTATATAAAATGAAAATAAATAATATTTCTGACTCTCAAGGGCTTGTTAGTCAAAATTGGCGCTTAAATTTGGCGAGATTTAAATTTTTCCTCCAGGCTTATGGTCCTTCATTGTTGGAAACACTATTTCCCTTCCGATCACCGAAGTTAAGCAGCAATGAGCGCGGTCAGTTTTTGGGAGGGTGAAAACTCCTGAAATCTGCTTCTTGCTGTGGAATGGTTGATATTAGTCGTCTGCTATGTTGCACCAAGAACGACTGAAAACTTCGCCATAATAATTCAATTAAAATTTTGGAAAATACAATTTTATCCTGGATTATTTGAGGGGTTGCAGCAGGTGGAACTGAGAGTTTCAGCTGACCTCAAAACTACAATGATCTTACAATGTGCTTCATCCAAGATTTAAATATTAACACGATGCTATGAGAATAGAGGCTAAGTTTAAAGACAACAGAGCGAATGAAAAACAAGCTGAAATTTTCTGCTCGGAAATTGAACTCGGGACCACGAGCAAGGGTTAGTCCACTCCTTACTGTGGCACAGGGTGGCATCTGTATTTAGTGATAACGCAACAAGTAACTTCAGTGCAATAGCCATGTTACTTAGTGTTGTTTCGGTAACATTCTTGGGTAAATGTTTCACCAAGGTCCACTTATATCTAGCCCGCAATCAATATTTCCGGATTTGGGGAGAGTTCAAGTATTACGTAAGCAATATTTTGGCCATTTTATACCCCTCCCCCCAAATAAGCAAAAATTAACATTGGATAACATAGGAAAACAAACACAATAGCCAGGGCCGTCCTTAGCTAATGCAGGGCCCGGAGCAACACATATTTCGAGACCCATGCATATACGAGTAAGAAAACAACAACAACAAAAAAAAGGAATAATATGTGGCCACTAGATGGCACGAAATGCGAGAGCTGAAGCAAAAATATTTTTGGGGAAATTTTTAATATTACAAAAATTAAAAATTTGAGAATTACGCTTCGCGGGGCCCCTAGAAGCGCGGGGCCGGAGCATGGGCCCCGTTCAACCCTGCTTAAGGGCGGCCCTGATAACAGCAACCCCATCCCCTAGACGTGCTTACGTAATACTTGAATTGTCCCTTAGCGAGGAAAGTATGGGTTTTGTCTAATATGATGATTAAGTTTAATATAATTTAGTCGCTTTTAGCGAACAAGGTTTATACGGACCCTGAATTTGACGAGTATAAAATTGCGAGATTTTTTAAAACACAAATTTAAGAATAAAATCGAGGCTAATTAAATTTAAGCAAGTTAAATCTGAATATTCTTGCATGCACGTTCCATGCACATAAATAGGCGTGCATAGGCGGATTTACCATTTTGATAACACTAGGCTATTTTGGTTGCCAAATGCTGCTCTTTTGCCGCCCCTTCCTAATCGCCCTCCAGTCAGTGGTAGGGCGTAAAAATTGTTACGTTAAATATCCGCTCAAAACTTTTGTATTGACAATAAATATGTTGAAAAACAAACTCATAAATTGAAACGTAAACATTAAACAATATTAACTTATATTGAAGCATTATTCCTTTTTGGTGTGTAATAAATCAAATTCAATTTTATTGAAATAAATTTTAATTTTAGTAAAAAATAAAAGCCCATCGAACACTTATATTTAAATAGAAGGCATGACATATGGCTATATTCTCGGTAAAACAGTTGATTGTATGGCAGGAATTCTTAATAGACGGCCAGTAGGTGTGATCTGGCCCGTGAAAAGTAAAACTTGGCCCGGCTATAAATATAAAAAAATGAAAAAAAAATTCTGGGGTTGCTAATTTGCTTCTAGGGGGCTAATTTTTTCTAGGAGCTAAAGCTCTTACCTTATTGCTATTTCATTGAATAAAAAATTTCTAGGGGAGCATAAACCCCCCCTCTCAATGTCTGCATAGAATATAAGATGATTTCGTTTTCATATTCTGGCTCGCTGACTGAAAAAAAAAAGGATTCAAAGTGGTCTGCGATTAAAACTAATTGAGAATCACTGTCGTATGGTAGGGATTTCATTATATCAGACTCAATACACAAAATTTTGCCGCCCTAGTCTATAGCCTAGTATAGCCTATTGGGGAAATATGGCACGGCATACACAGGTTTTATTTTCAAAATTTGGAATCGTATATTCCAAAGTAAGATTCAGTGAGCAATCGGATATAGCGAACATTTCCGCTGATCCTATTTTCCTCGTTATATACGAGTTTTACCATATTCATTAGTGCACGTGAGCAGGAATATAAAAAAATGGAAGAAAACGAGATGCAATTTTTGAAGCAAATTTTTATCAAATGCAGAGGAAAAAAGCTTAAAAAACTATTTGTTTAAGCGAAAAGAAAGGAAGGAGGAATTCCAATTTTTATAATAAGAAAAAAAAGTCAGCTTCTAAGAATAATAATTTATCTGCGGGGAAAAAAAGAGGAACAAAAAAATAAGAAGAAAAGCATTTTTTCCCTAAGTTACGCTCGTAACACCCATAGTTTGACTCGTGGGGATTTTCTGCGGTGAATAATTATAAGTTTAAAAAATGACGAACTAACATCGTCCGATGCGTTGTAAAAACTTGCATATATATATATAGTTTTGTGCATTTTTTTAGGGGACTAATCACTGCCATTCGTGCAACGATGTCCTGAACTCCAAAAGCACTTTACCTGCTTTTTCCCTCATCTTTCAACCACATTGTCTTTCTTTGGGGAAAAAAATCCCTAAAAAACAGAGTGATAGGGATTGGGTATGCGGAGGAGAAAGAGACAGGGTAGTGTAAAAAAAGTGGGGAAAATCTGATGCTCTTTTCTTTCTCTTGAAGCCGTCGATGTTTCGTGAGAGCCATTACACGTTCAGGCTCTGAGGAGAGAACATGGGTCGTATTTAAAAATTCCTTTTCCGTCTGTTCTTTCTAAACAGCTAAAAAAAAAAGGAGGGAAGAGCGAAAGAGAGAGAGAGAGGGTAAGAAAAGGGAAAAAGAAAAATGGAAAAAGGAGAATTAAAACAGACGTCGAAGAAAATAAATGAACAGAAAAGGACTTATATATATATGCGTATATTCCAAACAACCGCCTTCTTTTCTGCAGGAATCCCCCTCCCCATCCCGCTTTTCCCCTTTTCACTGCATTGGGTCCTTTCCTCCTTTTATTTTATTTTACTAGGGCCGGCTTCGTTAAGAGGACTGGTTCGAGCAGGGGCGGAGTGAGAGAGAGAGAGAGAGAGCGAGGGTGGCCTGCACGGGTTAAAAAGTGGCGGCGAAGAGAGAGAGAGAAATCATTAGTTCAGCCTCTGACAGTCCCTGGATGCTCGGGAGCATCCTTTTAACGACTGGCAGCCCCAAAAGAACATTACACGGGATTAGCGCCGGTTATCGTGGCGACTTTATCTCATTTTTTCATGGCGTAGTTCGCCATCACAGAAGCTGTTGTAGTTAAAATGGCGCCAACTGGAGAACTCATGTCGCCTTATATATTAAGAATGCACAATAAAAGTGGGAATGCAAATGAAGCAAAATAAGCGTTTTTAAAAGTGAAAATTTCAAAAATTTCGTATTTTAAAATTAAACGAGCAACCGAAAAACTACTTTCAAATTGCTTTATTTGAAATTGCTTAGATACCCACGTACCCAGAAAAAAGGCGAAACATACAAGGATTAAGCAAATCAGAAAAAATAATGACCCAAAAGCAAGAAAGAAAGTAACTACGCTCCTTACCCTCCTCTTTCACATTGCTGTTGAAACCTATTACTATTTTTAATAAATAATGGACAAGTGAAAGCTTGAGATGGGGGGGGTGAAACTTTTTATAATGTGTCACTTTCGCGTCCCTCCATCTATTTTATATTTTTTGTTCCCTCTTTTACATCTTTCTGTCTTACTGTCTTGGAATCCTTTTCCAACCGAAGACAGCGCTTTGCAACCATAGCAACCATGGAGAAAACTTAAAAGAAAAGGATATAGACGGAGAAGTAAGAAGAATAGAGTGAAAGGAAAATTAAAGAGGATGGGGGATGGGTAGGGAACTATCAAACGCCGCGCTTTCAATAACTCGGTAATTTTTTCTTGTTCCCGCTACCAGTTTCCCTTGGAGAATGGGACGGAAGCTTTTCTCAATCGTGATAGAAGGCAGAGTATTGAAAAGACTAGACCCTAATCTCGGTGCCATCCTCGAAGGGAAACTACCTTCAATAGAAACCTTCAAATTAACATTTTATTTTTTGACAGAAGAATTAAATCCCTGAATGTGTGAAGATGCAAGTAATGATGAAAAATAATATATGCCTTTCATTTCTGTAACTTTCTGTCGTGGTTTGTTTACTTCACCTGTTGGCTCTCTAAATCATTATGGCGCACTTCCAGTTTTTACTATTTTCAGGACATTTTTTTGGGGCTTTCTGTAAATACAACTACTGAAAAATACAGACTTATCAAAGGAGAAAAAAGGAAATATTTGAGGAGCGAGTTGAGGAAAATATTCATTGAAAATTATTTTCTAGTTCTCCTTCACAAAACTAAAAACAACGGGTTTAGAGCTTTTCCAT
>QLNU02014802.1:163765115-163787920 GCA_006491805.2 Dysdera silvatica | reverse complement strand
TGTTGGGTTTAATAATGTACATAAAAATATATTTTTCTTTCATAAAAGAAATTTATGCATGCGAAACCAAACACCCAGACCCTTTAAATGCCATCCCGTCGATTAAATTCTAATGCACTAATAAAATGCCTTACACATTTCAGTCTAAAACTTCTCCTTATAAAATCTACGATCTTTGCGAATAGGAGAGAACAATATATTCGGCGTTCTGGTGCCTCTGGAATTTCTCGGTACGGACTTAGAAAAATTCTCTAGAACACTAAATGCCAAAATTTAGAGGGCTCTCACCCCCCCCTGTCTCCCACTATCTCTCCCCCCCTCTCTCTCTCTTCATCCCCTCTCCCTCGAAGAATGATTTTTCGAATCCTTACTTTTCCTTTCAACCGAAATTGCTGTCTAAAGACTCCGACGGATTGCACTTGGCGCCGAAGTTAGCAAATAGTTGCGAAATCTATTCGCTCCCTTTTTCACTTTAACTGCCAACCATTCCGCCTTTAATATCGACGAAACGATGTTTACCATCTTCTGTTTAGCGAAGAACATTTCGTATCAAAAAGCGTTCGGGACTATGTCGACATCCTCTTCCTCCTCTCTTCTCAAACTCTTCCCTTTTCTTAGACACCGTGACACGTCATTGCTAATTACTGCACCCAGTCCAAATGTCAGGACATAACGCGAAAACGAAGACTCGACTCCCAGCAAGCGTTTTTTCCGAGACGGGTCGCATGCTTACAGACAAAGAGCAAAAGAAACTTCTTTAGTCTTTGTCACCTTTCTTAACGTGCGTTTCTGCTAACTTCCCAATGCAGAAAGAATACTTCAACTCCTGGAACAGGAATCTTACTTCTTAATGTTTATCGGCTTTTATCGAGCTTTTTTTTTTCATTTTCTGCCAGAGCTTTAGAGATCAAAGTAAAAAGAGTTGTAAGAAGTTACGTTTCATCGATTTAAAATCAGCTTTCTCCTTTCATCGATTTAAAATCCGCCTTCTCTTCGTAGAGGGCCTTACAAGTGCACTAACGAAAACGATAAACGCGTTCTTTTAAAAGTCAAACAAAGCAAGTGTTTCAGAGTTCATCACTAGTTATATTACTATCTCATATTATGTATATTAGTATTAGATGTTTTAAGCGTAACAATTAAGCTGGGCTAAAACAAATCTAGATAAACCAATATTTCATTAACTAGGTCTTTAGGTAACAATAATATAATTAAGATCAAGACTTTCTAGCAGCGGTATTAAATATTATACAGAGTGCTTAAAAATATAGTAAAATTTAGTAGATATTAGGCAAATCAGGAAGACTTTGCATCAGGCTGGCTAAATTACGTGGGATTGCCGAGTAAGTGGCATTATTGTATTCTTTTAATGCAAAAGTTTATGCCCAACCTCTAGAATATTTATATATTTTAAGAGCTCATATTTCAACGCGTAGTTTCAATCAATCCATCAATCAATCACTCAATCAATATTTATTTCGTGTGTGGACAGTATAGTGGACCAACACCATGAATTCTGTCTTGGCAGGGGACCTGAGAAAATAGAAAAAAAAGAGAAAAACTGCAGTCAAGTTCCAAAAGTGATCACTTTAGACAGGTTATTCTATATATATATATATCTATATATAAAGCGTGAGACAGAGAGAGAGAGAGAAAAAAAAAGACGTCTGCAGATTACGGGATCTAGAATCTGGGACTTTTCTGTCACATGCTGTATATAGACTCACAAACTCACGCGCACACACTGAGAGGAACATACATAAGTATGTAGAATATGCATCTTGGAAAGAGCACCAATGTCTGCTGCAATTCGCATGTGTATATACATATATTTTAAATTACAACTTATTGGGACAGTAATAACAAATTACGGAAATATTAAATACCATATGGAATCAGTGCCAAATGTCTACTGAAAATCCAGTTGCAAATTTATGTATTTATATAACGTGATGGGATAGAAGGGTTCTGTAGACCACGGGGGACCGAACCCGGCAGAGCATTCGACATGTAACCGAAAGGTCCAGGGTTAGGTCTCAGGTGTTTTACAGAATTCTTCTTTCCTCTCAAGTAGGAAGTTCAGTAGACATTTGGTGCTGGTTCCATGTTGTTATTAATATTACTGTAATTTTTGATTAAATTTGTTGTAAATATACAACATGGCGATTTCTTGTTTATTTGAAATGCATCCTGCTCTTGTACATCGGTAAGAAGAAAATGCTTTTAATATTCTATAAGCGGCAGAGGTACGAAAAAGGAAGAGAGAGGGGGAGAGAGAGAGAGAGAGGTTCGCTCGTTCTCTCGAAAATTTTCTTCGCTTAAGAAAAAGGAGAAGGAGGAATACCAACACTAAAAACGCAGTTCGATCAATTTTTATTCAGAGAGCAAAGGAGAGAAGAGAAGGAAGGTTAGGTGATTGAAGTCTGAAGAAGGTGGGCAGGAGCTCTCGAAAGAGCTTTAATAGGTGAAAGCATCGATCAGGCCAAGACCGTCGTTCTGCTGAGAGACCTCTCCTAGAGATCGCTGAAGCATTGCCGCTGGGCAATACAAGGATTAAAGCCGTGTGTAAGATCTTGCATAAGGCTAGAGTTCCGATGCAATGGGCCCATCTCCTCTCTTCCTTTTCTTCCTTCTCTATCATTTCTGATGACGTCATTCTGCAAGATTTTTCCACGTCTGAGAATCTGTGTTAAGGTGGCATTTATATGGAAGAGATAGCTATAAAATACCTCTTTCTTTCCCCTCCGCAGTTAGAGGAAAGCTAGCGAGTTCCATTTTGCATTGTACTCGAGGGGCTTTAGCGGAGTTTCAGGAGCAAATATATGAGCGAGCATCAGTAGAAAAAGAGGAAAAAAAAGAAGCATGAAGTTCCCGCCACTTTGGAAAGCATCAACTGTCCAATAAATGCCGAGCATGTAAATGGAAAATTTAACTATTTCCAATGGACGGTTTCTGTCATTGCTGATGGTGGAAGGCTCATTGTGCAAAACCATCACGGAGTCAAAGCAGAGAAGATGGGGAGATATCGGAAAAACGAAAGCAAACAACGACATTAATTGGACAGTAGAGTTGAATTTTTTCGTGTTCCAAGTTTTAATTTGATATTCTGTATCCTTTAAAACACGGAATGGGAACGGACTTATCCATCCTGGGGGGTGGGGGGACTGCGCTTAAGAAGATGGTGGAAGACGCGGGATAAGTGGGGGACTGCAACGGGACTATGCAAGGGTGATGGGGGAGAAAGCGTTAGAGCAAGGAAGCAAATAAAAAGTAATAAATAAGCGACACTCGGTTGCGGTTGCGATCACTACGAGTAACCAAGCTACCCCTTTCTGTCGCTCTCTGTCTTGGCGACAGTGCTGGCAAGGGCGGAAGAACGACAGAAGAGAGGCAATAATTTTTGGCACGCGCCAAAGCCTGATAACCGATTGCGCCAATCAATTTTGCGCGAAAACGCATTTGCGCGGGGAAGAGGCACGTGGGTTGGAGAGCGTACGACACTGCAGCTCAAGCAGGGGGGTGTGGAGGGGGACGTAAAAAGAAAAACCAATTCTGGAGCCAAAGTACAGATAAGGGACCAATGGTCGTGATGCGAAATCAATGCTCAGTAATTGTGAAGAAGGCGCTCGGTTATAAAAGACAGAATAAAAAAAAAAATGTGCGGCCGAAAAATTTAATAACTTCTAAAAACCATTACCGGAGCTTCTTCCTATACGAAGAGTCCGCTCTGTTCTTTTATTCTCTTTTTTTATTGTATTTTCGTGGCATTTTTTCACCATGTGTCTCTGTGACATTCGGCTTCAGTCCAGGCGCAGGTTCGGGTCATAAAAAACATGGCTTTTCCACCATTTGCAAAACGTCAAAATCATTATCCGAGCTCGTGGTTCCCGAATTTCCATTCTATTGTCGCGTTTTCACTTTTCGCAATTATCGAAGGAACTACGGTACATGGTGAGACCACGCTTCTTGCTTGGATTCAACTCCGAGAAATGAGATCAGACCACTATTTATTTAATATGCAGGAAAATCAGTCACTGTTCCTGTTTCTCAATACTTTTGTAAATAAACTACCGTCATTTTAGCAAAAGTATCAGGAATTGTTTATATAACAAACGCAATTTTCAATTCAAATATCCTCGGCTTTTACTTAACACGAAAGTGGATAAAATGCCTCGCCCGAAACAACTAACCTGTCCCTGAGAAAATGAAAACGAAACTAAACAAAATTTCATATATTTAAATTCTTAATATACTACAGTGTTATAGGTTAGTTCAAATACGTTTACGCATTATTAACATGAACCTACGTAGAGAAAGGGCCGTCGCTAGGCTGGGGGGTAAGGGGCTAAGCTCCCTGGAGATATACTCAGCCCCCCTGAAAAATATTTTTTCCCAAAGTAACTTACTAAAAAATTTTGTTTTAAATGGTTTTTTTTGGTATAAAATTGCACATAATAATTAAAAATTTTCTTTGACATTAAGAATATGTTTCAATAAATTTATACGGATCTTATCTGCAATATGCATTCTTAAAGGTTTACGTCTTTATCTGCTTTATACAAGGACAAGGGAGATTATAAATTTTAGTATGCCTCTATAAGTATTCAATGCAAAATTTGTTAAGAAATTTACTAATTTTTGCTAAATATATTAGTATGCTCATATGGTTATAGTTTTAGTAAATATGCTAATAAAATGCATCAGAACGTTAAAGAATTCGCCCCCTCCTGTTGTTTCTGAGGTCCCCTTGTGGCTTTCAGAGTTCCCTCCTGTTGTTTCTGGGGTTCCCTTGTAACTTTCGGGCTACCGTTGCAGAAATCGTCCATTGCGTCCACACTTACAGCTCAAATGTGACAAATTTTAATTAATCACAGATCTTGTTTACTGTTTTTCTCATTTGTGTATTTATATATATCTCATACCTGAAAGTATTATAATTTATATTCTTTGATATACTTCCTTCACGAGGCAAATCGTTGAATATCTCGTGTTTTAAAGATTTTAACGAATCTTCCGCATGTACAATAGAAATATATAATTAATAATTTCTATAATTAATGGATAAAATCTGCGATTAGAGGTTATGAGTATATAACTATATTTTGTGGATAAGCCTTTTATACATAAGCGTAGAGTTGTATGGGCCCGTGGGGCCCATACCTCTCCAATAATTTGAAATAAATTGTAATTTTACATTTACTGTAATGTAAAAATATATATATAATACGTGATTGAGACGCTCTAATAATTTTAAAATCTCTACGTTGATGCTTGTAGAAGCAGTCCATTGGTGTAAATTGCTGTCTCCAAGAAAGCAGAAAAGATATGCTCCAATATCTATCTCCTGTGAGTCTTCCGGTTCGTTTGTCAGTAACCACCTATATGATCGTGTGGCCTAGATTCTCAGATGCTCGGAGAGGGCTCAATCTTTAAAAAAGAGCGGAAGCTATCTGGAGGAAAAGGGAAAGTTGAAAAAAAGCACTTCCTTCGTATTTAAGAAGTTTCCGTTAGTTGACCCAGTTACGCCTGATCCCCAAAGAGCTCCGGAGGCATTGACCTTAACCTCTAAAACTGGAGTTCGATCCCTCGGGTATCCGGTTTTATGACGTCATACAACCCGGTGATATTCCGTGGGCATCGAGACATACAGCCTGCTGACATCTTCGCTAAAAAGACAAAGCGGGTTTTATCCAAAGCGGAAAGCTGGCTGGGAAACGCTGTGGATAGGAAATAACGAAAGAAATTTTCCACCTCTTTTGACAAGGAAAATGAAGTCCAGGGAAATTTTTAACACTTCTAATTCGAATCCATACGTTCCATTTTGAATATGTGCATAAATTTGAGGAACTTTCGAAATTTATTCGAGCGCAATTCTCGAATTCAGGGCAAGTCCAGCATTACATTAAAAGCGGGCGCGATTCTGTTATTCTTACGTCAGTCGCATTCAATTTTCAGCATTTTGCTAAATTTAAATCTTGAACTTCCCTCCTCTCCCATCTTTCGCACTTTTCCGGCTCCCCAAAAGACTGGAGAATTTAAAAATTCTCTAATTAACGGAAGAGAACTGTGAGAATTCTCAGAGTGGTAGGCAAATAGGGGCGGGGACTCTGTCTGTTGGAGATTCTCCACCCTATCCCCCCCTCCCCCGGGTATAGCAAACTAGAACTCTCAGAGGCGAAAATATAAGATTACATACAGCGATAGGCACATCCGATATTTTACAGATAGAAATATCTCCTGAGCAAAGGGACCAAAAAATAAAAGAAAATCTTCTAGTTGGCGTTCGCATCTGCTTAATCCCGTTTAAGGAACGGCAGGTCCGTTAAACATCAAAGGCGAATTTCTGAAGCCTTATTCATTTTTTTTTTTTTTAATAAATGTGTTTTTATTTTTTTACATCTTTATTCCCTCGTTCTCTCTCTGTTGAAGGATGTTTTTCAAGTACTAGCTTCTATTGATTAGTAAAGAACAAACCTGGAAAAAAAATTATCTCTTCAGAAATGTTAGCTAATGGCACAACGAAGTTTCTAAAATTTTTTGCTCTCAGCTTTGTGAACGAAACCTTTACCTTTCTTCAATTTTTGTACATAGGTTAAGGTTTGTTTTCGATTTTTACAAAACATTATGTGAAAAATAATTTAATCACGTTTTTTAAAACGTTGTGTTTTCGTTCAGATTTGTTAATAGATTTTTTATTCTAAAGAAATAAAATTGAACTGATATCGTTTTTTAAATGCAGAATTCTGATAAATTCAAATAATATTTAATAGCATTTACAGAATAATTATGGCATTTTTTGCCTGTTTTAATCTCACGCTAATTAATTTAATTTAATCTTACGTTAAATAGAAATTATTAGAAAAATTAGTAGCTATAAATTAAATATTTTAAAATGTTTGAAACGCGATACGTAGGAAATATTCATTAATTATGTAGAATATATAACGATTATAATGTGTAGAATATATAGCAGTTATAATATGTAGAAAATATACATATACATGTGTGAAGAATTTAATAATCAGAATGTGCATACGTATGTGTGGAAAATATAAATATTCGGATATATACACATATAAGAAAAGTATAAATATACAGATATATATACATATATATGAAAACCATAAATATGCAGAATATATACACGTACATGAAACCCATAAATATGCATATATATGTGTGTGTGTGTGTGTGTGTGTGGTGTTTTATATTCTGTTAACATTCAGATGTAGACGAAGAAGAGTATTTGCTTTTTTATGCAAACATTGTCTCGCTCAACTATTCGAAAACTTCAACCTAACCTTGAACAACCCTTTAATGGAAAAAAAATCGGCATAACCCTTTCTCCCTCCTCGGTACACTTTTCCTTTTGATAGTATATAGTACAGAAGTACAACGGTAAGTAAATGTCAGGTGCGGCACGCTTATTATATTATATTTGTGTGCGGTTGGTTACACCTCATTCTATGGGGTGCAGTGGATAGTTTCTTACGAGCTTACTCCCGAAATACAAGGCGTCATTTTTTAAATGGCGCCTAGCTTCAACTTCCAAAGTATAAATACTTTTTATTGTGGGTAATATTTTTGGGTTTCAGGAGCCGCCCCTTTCAATACGGTTGATCCAGAAATATATATATTATTTATATATTAGTATTAGATAACATACTATTAAATTTAATTAAAATAATGAGTATTATATTATATATATCAATTATATATCAATTTAATTTAAGAAGCATGAGTATTATATCTCATACCAGTTTAGTTTAAAAATCATGAATTCTCATATTAATTTAATTTAAAAAGCACGAGTGTTACAACTTTCATTAATTTAATTTAAATATCATGATTATTATAGTTTTATTAACTTTCATTTTATTTTATTTTAATTCAGTTCTTAATTTAATATAATAGAAGTTCATATTTGATATAATAGAAAGTTTTTAAGGCTTCTACTTTATTTGATATTTTTTTTTAATATTTTTATTCGTTCTAATGCGAATATTCTAAAATATATTCCAAATTTACCTTGATGAATATGTAGACGAAACTAAGAAAAAGCTGAACGTTCACTATTCTGATTAAAAAGCCAAGAAAAAAGCTTACGCTGGCGCAAAAAATCTACTTGGCAGCAAAATTGGCGGACTTAACTAACCGTGAGGCAAGTGGATCAAATGGGTGACTGCGCATGCTCGTAGGAAAGAAATAAATCCTGATTAAATGCAAACGACAGAGTATTTTTCAGGTAAATTTCCGTCTAAATTAGAAATCCCATTTCCATGTCCTTTAATTTGTCATCAGAATTTTGTTAGGATTTACGCACGAGATTTACAAATTCAGTTTTGTAAAAATTTACTAACGAACAAAAAATAATAATATTTACATGGTGATACAGCGGTCTTGTTACAAATAAATATCGTAAAATAGAATAATTAAATACAGCGTAGCTAAACATAGTTAAAATTAATTGGTTAAAATTAATTAGTTTAAAAAAATTGCCGTATGTTTTAAAATACATTTATTTTTAATACAGCGAAAGCTATCCCTAACGATATTCAAGGGACAAGGGAAAAGAAATTATCATAAACGCTTACCATTGGAGATAAGGTTTAATATGATAAGGTAATATCATATATATAATATCAATTTAATATCATAAGGTAATATCATATATATAATATCAATTTAATATGATAATATCATATATATAATATCAATTTAATATGATAAGGTAATATCATATATATAATATCAATTCTAATATGATAAGGTAATATCACATATATAATATCAATTTAATATGATATGTAATATCATATATATAATATCAATTTCAATATGATACAATATCACATATATACCATCAATTTAATATGCCACGGTAATATCATATATATAATATCAATTTAATATGATAAGGTAATATCATATATATAATATCAATTTATGATAAGGTAATATCATATATATATAATATCAATTTAATATCATAAGGTTTAATTGATACATTCTATATCTATCGGGATTGCGAGAAAATATTTTTATAGACAAATATTTCACCGTATAATATTTTTGGCGCCAACATTGGCTCTATTTTCCCTTTTTTTTTCGTCATAAAATAATACATCCTCCTTCCTAAAAACAAATGTTTCGCAATGTTTACAACGCTTTAAACGAGTCACAATACTTACAACGATAATCCCGAAGATTGGAGGAACTGTTGAATAGATTATCACTTTCTTTATTATAAGAAAAATTTTGCTATAGTATTTTGTGAGGTGATTTTGCAATTTTTCCTGCCTGTCGTTTTTGCTGTAAGATCTTAATGCTGATGAATTAATTGCATCTAATGTTGGCGATGATGACTGTGGAATCTTATGTCCATGCTGTTTCACGATAACGCCATATAATTCATTTATTAATTTGCAACATAATTTTGCACAATTCTAATACAATATTTTTACAGTAAAATAGTTTATACATAATCTCGTGCAGATATTACTGTAATATTCAGTATTGCGACAAGGAGAATTTTAGTATTTAGATCAGGACATATAAGATAACATATTAACTTAATAGATAACATATACATAACTTAATAGATAACACATACATAACTTAATGGATAACATACACATAACTTAATAGATGACATATTCATAACTTAATAGATAACATATGCATAGCTTAATAGATAACATATACATAACTCAATAGATAACATACGCATAACTTAATAGATGACATATGCATAACTTAATAGATAACATAATAACTTAGTAGATAACATATACATAACTTAATAGATAACATATACATAACTTAGTAGATAACATATACATAACTTAATAGATAACATATACATAACTTAATAGATAACATTGAAATAACATAGGGATGTGGTTAACAATACGCAATATCAATGTTTTTAAGTGGTTGATATAGTATACAATGTAGATTCAATCCGTAATGGGCACTACATAATACAATTAATTAAATAATTAGATCGAGGATTCAAAAATTTTATAACAAAATATTTACAGTTCGACGGAGTTAACAGCGCTGATAGTTTAGTGATCCAATTCTCCTTGAAATTTTAATAATTGATCCCATATAATTTCCGTAGATGGTTCCATATTTGTCATATTTTCTTAGATTATGGCTTTTGTAAGGTATATTACCGTTCAATCTATTTCTATTTATCTTCTACCATTCAATCTATTTTCTTCATCTATTGAAAACTATATAATTATACTACGTTCTTTGAGTGCTCTGAGAATTTTAGTCGAGAAGAGCAATTAACATACTGTTGTATTAAAAATTAGTATATATTTTAGCGTTATAGGTTTATTGCAAAATGCACACAAAATTTCTGAACATAAGCACAAACATTCAGTTATGGAGTAAATGGAGAAACATACCTCGAGATCTAAAGGGGGAAGTCTAGGCAGAAAGTTCATAAGGGGGTTTATAGACTCAATGAGGGGGTTTACAGAGCAATAACATATATTCCTATGTTAAATATACAAAATTTCATTGCAATGGGGGGTGTTACAACATCCAAGCTCCCCCCCTGGCTACGCATATGGGTATAGCTCCCACAAGAATGGTCTGATCATAGTATTCATTTATAATTTTCATTTTCTTAGTGAGGGGAGAGGACTTTTTTTTAGAGAGGGTGAAACTACATTTAGCCCCCCCTAGTTACGTAAATAAATATATTTAACTAATTAATAGCTTTATACGTCATGTGTCATACAATGGGTTATACTTGTAAATATAAAGCAATAATATGGCAATGGTAAAAATAAAGTAAAAGTATGCAAACGTGTCCGAATTATTGAATGAAAGAAAATCGAATAAAATATGACATGTAATGCGAGGTAATTTGGCGTAGTATCAAGGCAGATTAGATTTATATGTTGAAGTCGTTATTATTAGAATTTAACGTTTATAATAATAACATATAATATTTTTGCTTTTCACGTTATTTTGGAACGAATTTAGATTTGATTTAGAAAGACGTTTCCTAATTTAAAAAAGATAGATTATATTATTATATTCAATGAAGGACTGCCATTGATGTGCTCTAAAGCTTGGGACTCTAATCTGCTATTTTACCAGTGTTTATTCTATTTTTTGTATGTGCGTATTGTTTTTGTGTATTTATCGTCGACAGAAATCTGGTGGAAATAGACAGCAATATTAATTAAGCCACTATTATTATGAGATCGCTGTTGCGTTAATTGTTTTAATTTTATTATAATTTTAATATTTGGTATTTTAAAAGTAAAATTCATCCACAAGACAATAGAAAGGACAACAAGGGATGCGACGTGTTTTCTCTCTCGGTGCTACATATCAATTTCCATTTCGCATTTGAATAGACAAAAATAAAAAATAAAAATTCACATTGATATTTTTCCCTCTAAGAAAAAAATAAAATGATTTCGTCGGGATTTTTTTTTTTGCAAAATATAAGTTGTTTTTCTTGAATAAAAGCATATGATTATATTCTGGCGATATCAACAGCAAATCTCTATTTTTACATTTTTATACAGATAACGAAAAAAATATTACTACAACACTGATGTATTTTCTGCAGAATAAGCATAAATTTACTACAATTTTTAATTTTAGCTGTTACTGGTTTATACTTCTATTATTAGAGATTGCTTTGTTTCGTTCAGAGACTATGTCAATTGCCAAATAATGGTTAACACACAGTTCAAATTCAGGATTGGGTCGGCATCTCTTTTTCCCTTAAACAAAAAAAGCTCTAATTTTAGCTTATTTATACATGGTGTTGAAAATCATTGTATGATTTCCATTACTTAACAATATATGTACCTTTTGAAATTTTAAAGAGTAAGTTAAGATTTCTTTTTCTTTTGTTGATTACTTCTGTAATAACGCGTCTTTTAATCACATTTTATACCTTTTTATACATTTTATTCACATTTTATATTTCGTGAAAGTGGAAGATAGTCTCACAAGAAACCAAGGATTTTTACACCCTTTTGTTGCCAACACCCTTTCTACCACTATAAACGAATTACTTTGATGCCGATTCCAAGCATTTCGATGCATGCAAATCAGCGACAATTCGATATTAGGTGCTGTCTCAATAGGTTGAAATAAATTATTTTGGTTTAGCTATATTGGTTTAGAAATATGGGATGAAATACCAATTGGACTAAAAATTTCTAAATCCAAAGAAAAGTTTAAAAAAAATTTAAACACAAATATTTAATAGAAAATCAAATTTAAAAGTCAACAAACTACGTTGCAAACATTATTAACCCAAAAAGTTTTTGACTTGTAATCTTTCATACAAATGATTGTACTAATATACAAGTATATCGTTTGCATGTAAATAAAAACTATTTCTATATTATAATTATTATGATATGTTAACATAGTTAATCTTGGTTTTGACTATTAAATTAATTTATGATATCGGGTCTTTTCCAAAGGATCTGAAATATCAGGTATTTTTTCAAGGTGTGAGGAGTTCCAATGAAAGCGATCTTTTGAAGTTGGTGCATTGCAATGCGGTCTATTTCTAATGCCTTAAGGTGGGGTTCAAGGTACATTAAGATTACACGCAGTGCGCATGCGCATGATAGGTGAGTCAAATCGCTTACGGAACAACTCAATAAACGATTTTGTCCATCTCTCATAAATGAGAAGATCCGTTCAATCATCTAGTCATTAAAAGAGTTAGCACATCGCCAGTGCGCATGTTACGCGATAGAAACGATTTTTTTCCTCTTTTAATATTTAAATTTTAATAGAAAAAATAGAAAACACTGATATTTAATCAATGAGTCAGTGTATAATATTATAAATTATATAGTTATTGTGTATTTTGTACAGGAACTTAATATGCAAAAATTAATAGCAATTCGCTAATACTGTGCCATATAAGGCGTTTTGTACAATATATAGTAAAATACCAATGCAGTACACCAAAATATGTACTATAAAAACTAGCATACTTTAAACTTCTGACAGTGCGTGTGTTTATATACAGCATATATAAAGGTAAAAAGACACGATTGAGATTCGATTATCGGATAAATCGAAATGATGATCGATTTCATATAATAATTGAAAGGAAATGAAAAATAACTTTACGAAAAGTTAATTTTTTTCTATTTAACAAAATATCGAAACGAAATCTAGTAGCAAAGGCGGATACAGGGGGGAGATCATGACTCACCCCGAAAATATATTGTTTTACTGTAAAAAATTCCAACTTTTATGAAAAATGAAGGGTGTTATTCCAAGACCATGGCAAATTCTGCCCTTGAACCCCTCAAAATGAAAGGCTGTGTTCGTCCCTGCCTGGTTGTTTAGATGATAACACGTTAAATGTTATATTTTTGATCTAAGCTCGTATATATACCTAATATTAGTATTTTGTGAGCTTGTGTTATCTTTATTATTATTATCTCTCTTTTATCTGATATGGGCCTATGGATAATTTATATTATATTATTAATTGTTATATAAAGAAAAACCTTTAGGGGGCCTAAATCCCCTTTCTCTCAAATAGTTTATGGTCCCAAATATATTCGGGTCCTCTCAAAATTGATAACAACAAATACAGTGAAACCTGCCTTAACGACCACCTCTAGTCGGAGATCACCTTTTCTGGAAACGGATTCCCCCCCCCCACCGGCATGGACTTAATTCAAAAATTTACCTTCATTCGGAGACCACTTCTCTGAGCGACCTCTTTTTCACGGAACCGACAATGGTCGCCTGAGGGAGGTATTACTGTATGTCAAATGCAAAACATAGCTCAGAATGAAAGGCAAAATATTTATATTAATATACAGGGTGGCCATAATTTAGCGTGAGGTGTTTAGAGCTCGATAACGTAAACTATTGGACCAATCCGAAAAAGATTTGCTGTACATACCCATAGGATAATTTGATTTTAATTTAAAGGAAAAAAAAAACTTCAAAAATTTTGGAAGTGTGTGGAATTGGTAGTAGCACTTTTTTGATAATAGGATTTTCTAGCAAATCCCAATCGCGTTACGTTGTCATAGCGCATAAATTTTATGGAACAAGCGTGAAGCACATGTTCAACTTTTCCTATATTCATTAATTGAATATCTAGCTGCTTTTGGGTGAAAATAAGAACAGTTGCCCGATTCCAGCGTTAATTGCCCCCGTAGTGGCAAAATTTTTTTTTTTTTTTATTTTATTTGCTGTTATTGTTTTGGAGGTCAAAATCTCATTGTCTTAGAAAGATATATTTGGTTCAGTTTGGTCCAATACACTTTTCGCTATTGGACGATAAAGGGGGCGTTGAAATATTACATAAGCAATATTTTGGCCATTTTATACCCCTCTCCCTCCTAAGCAAAAATTAACATGGGCTAACAGGAAAATAAGCACAACAGCAACACCCTCCCTGAAGGTGCTTACGTAGTATCGAAAGGCTCCCAAACACTTGACGTTAAATTATGGCTGCCCGATATATATATATTAATTAAAAATTATTAAATTCATTATTAAATAACTAAATTAATACATATATTTATAACACTTATTAATTAACATATAATTAATTAAATAGACATAATATATTAATTGTTACTGACAATCACGGACGCAGATTTTCATTTTGTGTGGGGTTAAGGACAGAATTTGCCATAGTCTTGGAATAACACCCTTCATTTATCATGAAAGTTGGAATTTTTTACAGTGAAAAAATATATTTTGGGGGTCATGACCCCTGTGACCTCCCCCCCCCTACTATGTCCGCCCTTGGTCACTGATAATAAGGGTTTTTTCCGTTGCTGCAAAGATGTAATTAAATTTTGTTTAAAGGAAACTGATCTACATTTAAGTCTCCTTTATTTTACAGGCCTCCTTTTTATTATAGCATAAACTGACAATATTATTTGCGATTACAAGCTATTGAAATAAAGGGATTTTTTTTATTTATTTTCAATTCAGTTTTTTCGAATATTTCGTTTTAAAAATGTTGGGCGTGTAGTAAAGAAACCTTCTTCTCGATACCGAAAACCAAGTCCAAGAAGTGGATAAGATTAGAGCTTACCTGGACGCCCCTATATTTTCTACAAAAGCCTCTGTCCTAAAAATATATGAAACGCCTTAAATAAACTCTTTGGAGAAAATCCACGACTTCTTAGGATTATTCTTCTTACGAAAGTATGTTCGTGATAAGCGACTTAATGCTACTGTCTTATTACTAAGTTACTGCGATAATATTGAAACGATTGACTGTTATATTTTACTAGGCCACTTATAAAATTTAAAGTCATTGATTATTTAAATTATTAAATATTTTGTTGAACTAAAAATTACACTGAAATTTCCAGTTTTACCGGTTTAAATTTTATGAACATTTATGATAGTAATCATGACTTTAGAAAAGCCTGAATACGAAACTCAAACAAATTTGTTTGTATAATGTAAACAATCGGAACATAGTCTCTATAAAATTCTAAATGGCTTCTTTAAATTTTCAATGATGCTTATAGATATATACATGGGCGCTAAATGAGTATTTCTTGGGAGGGGAGGGGCTGAAAAAAATTAGTACCTCCTTCTCAAACCTGTCAAACATTTTAGTGAACGTACAAGATACCGAAATGCTACAAAAATAATTGATACTGCTTAATAATTAGTAATGAGCTAAAAAAGTATCTTATTTTAAAATGTGACTGTAAAACTTTTGAAAGTAAATGCATAGAAGAACCGTTTAAATCAAATTTTTAAACGACTAGGGGGCTCGGACCCCCCTTACCACATATGGGCGCCCATGCATATGCATATAATCGAATTCGGTTGAAACAACCTCGGCTGTACTGCAACTCTAATACGTCAAAAAGTTCGTTTATGAGTCCCACAGGAATAACGTTAGCTTGCCTGGAAATACTATCATATAATTTCCAGAAAACTCGGACATTAAGTAAAAATTCTGAAGTTCTTTCATGAGTCTCATAGGAATGACGCTAGGTTGCCTTGTAATAATGCCATAAAATTTCCAGAAAACTCGGATATTAAAAATCCTGAAACTCTTTCGTGAATCATACATAAATGACGTCAGTTTGTGGACTCCCACAATAGAAACACCATGTTCACTTCGCAGGCTTTCTTAACTGTTGCCACTTAGAAATGCAAGGAAAGGAAACTTAATGATTTCAATTTCTAAAATTGGCAAAATGCCAAATTGTTCCTTTTATTACATGTTTTCCAAATGTAAATAATTTTAATTTCCGCATCTGGCAACATATATTTTGTATAAGTTTGAATAATTTTTGTATAATTTTTTCCAGGATGAGGACGGCGCCTCTTTTTCTCCAAAAACGAAAAAGCTCTAGTTTGAGCTAAATATACGTGGGTGGCAAAAATTATTGTATAATAAATTCCCCCACGAAAAACTCACAAAAATCTCGCCCCGGAGGCTTTTCTGTGTTGACCATTATTTGGCAATTGTGTTATCCCTGTGAAGGGTAATAATATCTTACATCCTCATTTTTTATATTTGGCTCCATATAATCTCTATGTTATAACCAATTGTTATAATCATTCACAATTGTGTGTTCTAAGATGCGTTTATTTTATACTTCCTGTATGTGTTCCTCGGAAATTTTATTTATTTGTTTTTCAGCCCTCCTTTATTGCGAAGTTTTTTAAACCTCTCACCGCATTTTGCTATTAACTCCAAATGACTTTGCACTTGTTCTGGTCAAGTCCTGGAAAGATCCAATTCCTCTGCTTCTGTGCTTTTTTACCCTTCACACTAATCAGGGCCGTCTCCTTTGCTTTGGAATGAAAGCTAACATTATAAGTGGGCTCGAGCATCCCTCCTAATGAGCATACTCCCACGGTGAGCATCCCTACGTTTTACTCTCTTCTGACTTTTTGCATGCACCTTGATTCTATAATCGTCAATAGTATTTTATAATGAGAGTTTAGTTTAGTATTATTATATTTAAGCTTATATTTGATTTTTTATTATATTAGTCTGTATTTGTGCCAAAAGAGTGAAAGGGAAGAGTTAAAATAAAAATACGTATACGTGTGAACTAATTAACCCATTTGCGACATTCAATACTATATATTAACATTTTAGAATTATTTATCGGTTGTAGCGTTACTAAAGGGTGCAGTTCAGATAGGGTACACCAGGGCGCCGTCGCCGCCCCCGTACTCTTTAACGTAACCTGCGTGCGCCCTGCTTCACAAAATGATGACTGTAAATATTTAGTATTTTGTTTTTTATTTGACATTAATTTGAGTGTGCGTTTAAATAAAATCTAACGTAAGCAAAATAACTTCGTCATTTTTAATGAGATAATTATAATTATTTTAATGGGAGACATTAGAGCTGATATCGAACAACCTCTGGCTGGTTAACACTCTCTTATTTTATATCGCGGTAATTAAATTTATGAAGTAATTAAATCGCAAGAATTCGTAAGCCAAAATTATATATATATATATCGTTAATATTAAAATTATATATATATATATCGTTAATATTAAAATTATATACATATATCGTAAATATTAAAATTTATTATAATTCTATAATATTTTTATACCTGTATTATGCATGTGATATATGTCATGATGCTTGTTAATCTTCTATTATTCAATTTCGAAACTATTAAAATATAAAATACAAGCAAATCACATAAATGTGTAAAGTAATTTCAAATATTGTGAAAAGAGGTGCTTACAAAACAATTGTTTCAAGAGTTAACTCATAATAATCGTAAACATGTTAACAATGACTATGTTGATGTGAATAAATAATAAATATGAAAACTATGATGATATGATAACACTATGATATCGTACTCTGCAAATTAACGTATTTATTACCAGTACTGAAGAGCACGAAGCAGCGGTTTGTTGATAAATACATAAAATTCGAAATTAAAAATAAATTGCAATTTTCAACGTATTTGTATGACGTATAATACTGATGTATTTTTATGTAATATAATTTATGATAATAATATAAAATAAATACATATGCTGCAACGTGCATTTCGATCAATTTAATACCAGTCTCTTTGCAATTTGGTTTAAATAGTAGTCTATGTACTACACCATTCTGCGAAATAACTGGCAACAATATATATACGTTCGTAAAGAGATTATATATTGTCCTTCGTAGCTCAGTGGGTAGAGCCTCCGCCCGGCAAGTGGAAGGTCGTGGGTTCAGGTCCCACCGAAGGCAGAAATATTTATTTTCTTTCGAACGTTTCACCATCTAATCACGCCATACCATCGGCGTTGGTATCACTACGCCAATAAACGTTGATTGATTGACATTGTTGTTTGACGTATAATACTAATAAAAACTCTAAAATAAGGACTCAATATCATTTCGACAAGTCACGCATTTCATCATGAGATATAACATCATGAATATTACTGATCTCCTGATGATTACATCATGAACATTTTTGGCGCCCCTCGAATACACAGTCTAGATCGATTGTGTAATATCGTTAGCATAATGCAAACAAAAGAAGCGACCACGTCTTATTCCCTTGAAACCGTATTTGAACATTTATGGCCGATATGTTTCATCGCAGATAAATGCAAGCGCGAGCAATATTTGCTACCAGTTAAGTTAATAATACACATTCGAGTTTTATTCAGAGCACAGCTAACTTGTAAACTACCTTAAAGATATCCTCAGGTTGAAATTCCCAAATTTGCAAATTCGTTAGTGTGGTGCCGAAGATATATTACTACATTTGATTAATCCAGATTTCCAATTTTTCTTAGACAAAAACTGTGTCTTGTTTTGCTTTGGCAGCAAGTAAACGCTATATCGATATCCGAAAAATCAATATCTCTTTTTTGTTTACATGTATTGAATTTTCTCTAAAAATCTTGTTAGTTTGGATGAAATGCGGAGATATATATGAGATATGACGCCAACGGCTTGTTTATTGACAAAAGTTGTTATAATTTTCGATGCTAATCAAAATAGAAGAAGTTTAGTTCAAATTTATTTTAAAATCAAACACGATGTGAACATGTTATAGTTGAAGATACTCTTATAACTTGTTAGTGTTTAAGATTAGGAGATACATATCTAGGCAAACACTAGCTGTTTACTAATAAATTGTAACCTTTCATCATTTTGGATACTATGTGGCCGATATATGCTACTATGTGCCACATTCTCTCACCATGTTTTCATCATCTAAATTCATCTATGGCATGATTTTAACACGTGCCGTCACATCGTAATCACGTTTGGGTAAGGTACCTTTAAAAAAGCTGAACTATCAAATCACTTACCCATCACATCGAGTACCTGTTATTTCCAAACTAGCAGCTACAAGTTCCAACTTGTGAATGGTACGAGCCTATGGTTATTTGTTGGAATCTATAACAATTTATCACCGGCTATTTAGCGCAGACTATTCAATGCTTCGTCAGTACTACGCGAAGTGGAATATAATATACATGCCCGGTTATGATTTATAATTTTAAGCATTAAATTCAGCCAATATAATATCGAGGGGCACATAATTCCTCCAATAGCTTAGTCGAGATTCATCATCCCAATATTTGGCGATAACAACTTTGCAGAGATTGGAGAGACTAATAGAAATCAAGTTAGAGCAATGCGTCTTAGGTCAAGCGTCCCCAAAACGCAGAACGAAAGCTGTGGAAACGAAAAAGTTATTGTTTGGTATTATCAAGATTATAAAACCTTCATACCAGAAGAATTTCTGCGAGGTATTATCCAAAATTTTCAACTACAGGTGGAAATATAAAATTTGTTGGCATTTTTTAAGTGACAGTGAAAAATTTATATTAGAAAATAAAAAAGTAAAATCAATTTTAACCACACAAGATTTCTATGAGAAATTTAATAACCTGCCAGTCTTTAATCTGAAAAAATTTGGAAGGAAATTGCTTCGTAACGCTACAATTTTGCAAAATTGTTACGCGCTGAATTTATAATGTGCGGAATTGTCGCTCGCTTAACTCATATTGCGCTGAAATATCCATGCTGAATCGCTTGGCGCTGAATTGTCGTGTTACCGTTTGTCGTCATACTGCCACCATTTGGTTGCTACGTTTTTTGTATCCGCGTCAACGAGGTAGTACTAACATTTAACCGATCCTTTCAATCACGTTTCATTTTGGCTGATATTCTAAATACGAAGTTTTTGTAATGTTTGATCCAATTCATTTTTTTATTAAGCTTTTAATAAAGTTAAATTTTGTTTCTTCAAATCGTGTTCTTAATGACAGCCAGTGGCGTATGGGACAAGTGACTCCCATTGCCGTAATTGTTGTGCTTGTCATTGTTTTTAAAGGTTAATTGCCGCCCCCAATTTGTGGCCCCCGGGGCGACCGCCCCCTTGTCCCCGTAGCTGCGCTACTGGTGACAACAATCTCTCGTCAACAGTGAATTTAATACAACCTTCACTAAGAGCTCGACCGGAGACCTTATTTACGAGTTAGATATCATATCCGCCAACCTGCTGCTTCCTGTTTATTTTATATAAATCGAACACTACGCTGATTAAATTAAACAATGTCAAACAATCAACGTTTATTGGCGTAGTGATACCGACGCCGATGGTATGGCGTGATTAGATGGTGAAACGTTCGAAAGAAAATAAATATTTCTGCCTTCGGTGGGGCCTGAACCCACGACCTTCCACTTGCCGGGCGGAGGCTCTCCCTACTGAGCTACGAAGGACAATACATACTCTCTTTACGAACGTATATATATTGTTGCCAGTTATTTCGCAGAATGGTGTAGTACATCGACTACTATTTAAACCAAATTGCAAAGAAACTGGTATTAAATTTATCGAAAAGCCCGTTGTGGCATATGTATTTATTTTATATAAATCGAACACTACGCTGATTAAATTAAACAACAAAGTCAATTAGTCAACGTTTATTGGCGTAGTGATACCACCGGAACGCCGATGGTATGGCGTGATGATTAGATGGTGAAACGTTCGAAAGAGAAAATAAATGTCTTAACAATACATCAAAAATGGTTGCAAATTCACGTCATATTATTCTGCAGCGGAAATCCAATTGAAATAAGTATCGTATAACATGTATACTAATAAAATACATATAGAAATTCTTACTACAAGACTTACCTGCACTATAAAATTAAAAAGATTGAAATATGTTTTGGTTAAAGAAAATCTAACGCAGCCAAACTGCATTCATTTAAGGAAAGAAAATCAATAAAAAACCTATAGAGGTGTCAGGAAACACTTCTTTACAGCTGTTCCATTAGTTCATTTACATATTGTTCAATAAAACCATTATTATTCTGTATTGCATGATAAGCTGCTGCAGATTTAATGGTCTGTTTATTTCTTAAGTAGGTTTGCTTTCATGTTTTCGGCATGAAATTGCTCGACCTGTCTGCCCTATATAAACTTTTCTGCAACAGAATTTACGAAATGTCATTTTCCTCTACATTTTATAGCGAATTATATTAATATATAATAATATATTAGTAACTATATATTTATATTATTAAATATTCTATATTTTTAAAGAAATTTCAAAAGTCATTTCAGGAAGAGGAAATCATATTCTGTTCCCAACTTGGGAAAGCTATTCTTTACATTTCTGTACACAATAATTCTTCGGCTTAATGGATTGCCAAAGTCTGTATTGCTTTGAGATAGCTTATCATTTTTGCTTAGTTTTCACTGAATTTTTTTGTTTATGTTGTCTGAAAACAAGATCCTTTAGTGGTTTTCTACAAAATGTTTTAACTATAAGAACGCTGGTATTAGTAGGTTCCGATTACTCTTCTATTATACCTTCCTCTCCTCTGAAGAAGGTCCTCACAGACGAATCAAAACGTAAAGTTTTGAATATTAAGAACTTTTATTTTGTCTCACAGTTTTTTGCCGGAAAACTGTTCTGTAATTTTGATGCGCTGTGAAAGTCTTTGTGAAACCACATTGCTCATTATTTTATCAGATCGTTTACTCATTACTTGATCAAATTATTTACTCTTTTCTTATTCAAATCACTGATTCATTTTTCTAAATACTGAGCCATTCATTAATAGTTTTATGGAACCATTTGCACAATGTTCAAAGTTGTGTGGTAGTACAATGATAGCGTTTTCACTTAGCCTGACGTTTATCTGGATTCGGCTCCCAACGGTGCAAAGAAACGGAAGAATGGTAACTTACCGACTGACTGCACACTTTGCACAGTCCAATCATTGGAGCAGGCAAGAAGTTCACAAGTGGGGGGTTATAGGCTTAATGGGAGGGGTTACAGAGCTACAACTCATATATTCCTATGTTAAATATACAAAATTTCATTGCAATGGGGGTTACAACCCCCAAATCCCCTGGCTACGCCTCTAAGTCCAGTGGTTGGTTCATTAGATTAAGAGGTTGGGAGTTCGTGGGAAAATGTAGGTTCCTTGCCCTACGGTGACCAAATAGTAACGTATTCACCTATTTTAACGTTAACCCAGGTTCAAATCCCAATGGTGGCATAGAACACCTGATATCTCATTGTAGTCTGGAGTTTTTTCCCTTGCCAGCAGAGACAAAGATTTCTCAAAAAACTGTAGGTCCCGGCGTAGCATCACCTTTTCTTCGACCCTAAAGGTACAGATACTCGTTATTCAATGCAATATAGCCCAGGGTTGTCCAACATACGATCAAAGGGTCACAATCCGGCCCACCACCTACTGTTTGAGATGAAAGAAAAACATTGTTTTTTCTTCAGAAATCGGGAAAATCGCATGGATCACCCCTTCCCAT
>QLNU02014802.1:163730600-163761546 GCA_006491805.2 Dysdera silvatica | reverse complement strand
CTCTTTCACTAAAAACACTGAAAACTTCAAAATAAAAATAAATTCATACGTGAGTTTAGTTTATGGAGGCAAGTGCTACATTGGGTTAACGCTCGAAAAGACAGAAGATGCTTTGATAAGTTTATGCATCCTTGCTGGCCATTTAAATTGTTACACTGGTCAGAAAGTCGAAACTATGGCGACGAAGATACACGTTGGGTTCCGTTTGATAACATTCTTTGCAATGTTGATGTTCCAGAACTTGACTCAGGTTGGCAGTTTGTATTATAAACTGACCCTTATGTGTGAAAAAAAATTATGTTTAAAGGGAATCAGAGTCTTATTGCATTAAAGAAATTACTTATAAATTATAAATACATAAGAAATCGTGTCTTTTTATACACTGTAATTTCCTTAGGTTTTATTCCAAATATGATATTTTATTGTAAAAAATATTACCGTAAATTTATTTTGTACTTCAGTTGAGCAAATATAATATTTTCTATTCATATACAACAATAAATTATTTTGTAATTAAGAATTTTTTTGCTGCAACGATTTCCCTCACTGAAAATTGCTTTTGTAAAGAGAGCGGTGGGTGGGCGAGTGGGGAGCAAATATCCACAAGTTTCACTTTTTTGTTCATTTTCAAGTTCACTTTTTTGTAGCAAATTTTGTGCTCTTTCCAATGATAAATGTATCAAGCATGTGAAAATTGACAGAAAAAGTTATGTAGGGTATTACTGAAGCAATGTACTGTGATTTCTAAAAACATACTTTTAAACTTTCTACATGATTTTCGCACATTTGGAGGCACTGAAATCTATTTTAGAAGTGATATTTAGAATGTACATGAAATTCTGAATAAGTATGGTGAATTTCAAGATTTTATGTCAATAATTTTTCTAGTAAAATACAAATTGAACTAAGCGTATTACTCTGCATTCGTTACGGCAAAAATCAAATCGCCAAAACAAGAAGTAATTTTACAGAGCTGTAATTTCCAAACCAGAGCCAATATTCCAAAAATGAGAACTATAGATTCTTATATTTGCCTAAGGATACCATATACCAAATTTCAGTTAAATCTGAGATGGTAGGGCAGACAATGTATACCTTGACCGGAAGATCTGGCATGGAATGATCAATTATATATGAGTTGTGAGAAATTATAAGTATATATTATATATGAGTTGTGAGAAATTATAAGTATATATTATATATGAGTTGTGAGAAATATTTATGAGTTATGGGAAATAATCGAAAACACCTTTCGAATCCGTAATTGTAATAGGAACAAAATAATAGAAATAATTGGAAATTGTAATAGAAAAATTTTATTTATGGAATATTATACCATACCATGAGTTTAACAACTAAAACATAGAAATACACATACACAACTGTTGCATTTTAATTCGGAAAGTTGTTTTAAAAGCCATTAATTCATAAACAAGGAATTGCCAAATTTTTCTAGTGGGTAATGTGTTTAATCGCTCAATAAATAACTTAATATATATATAGTTACGTAATAAATTTATATGGAAAATGTAATAAAGCTACATATACAATACACAAGTTGTTGATGGAAAATACAATAATGTTATATGGAAGGCATAATAAAATTGTGTGGAAAGTGTAATAAAGTTACATGAAAACAAGTTTGAAAAGCCATATGGAATGCAATAAAGTCATGGAAAATGCAATAAAGTATATTGAAATGTAATGAAGTTACATGGAAAATTGAATGTTATATGGAAGGCATAATCAAATTATATGGAAAGTAAATAAAGTTATATGATACATGTTTGAGTTAGGAAACATGTTATAAAGTATAGAAAGTGTAACAAAGTTATATGGAAAACGTATTAAAGTTATATGGAAAATGTATGGAAGTTAAATAGAAAATTCAACAAAGTGATACTGAAAATATGAGATAAATGAACGTTAGCAATAATTTATGTATACTACTTTTCGATTGAAAATAATTAATCAAAATTAATTTCTACTTTCGCTCAACGTTAAATTATTTTTTCCTTTTCAATTATTTTATTTCCTCTTCAATTTTTCCAGACTTTTAATTAAATTTCGACTTTTGGTTTATCCGAAGACTTCAATAACTTTTGTTCCAATGCTTACTCGTTTTATCATATATCTGGAAATATGGTAATGCATTTTCCCGCATTGGGGATAGCAAAATATTCTGTCAATTTAAATAACTAAATTGTTTTTCCGAAGTTTAATAAATAAAGAGCTTCCAGATGAAATGAAATCTTAGTGGTAAACAACTCCGTTCTACACAGAAATTCACGTTATTTTCCATACTCACCGAGCATAGAAAATATCAGGAAATTTTTTATACTCTTTAAGTATTCCACACGTAAGGAAAATTACGAAGTATTTTTAATGCGTCTTCCTTGAGGGTGAAGAATGAGTTTATCCGGATTTCTAATTTCCATTTCCTTTTACCCAAATTTAATTAAAAACTGAAATTCCCGAGTGAACAAAAAGGAACCAATGCGAATTTCTCTCTCTCTCTTTCTTGTGTCATCTTCAGAGAAACGATTTCAATTACGAACAAAATTTAACGAAAATGTGGAATTTTCAAAGTTGGAAAAAATATTTTAAAATAATCTTTTGCCGCTTGATTATTTTTTAGAAGAAGACGGAGTTATAGGTAGAGAATCGAATTATTTGAATAAAAACAGGTTTGCCGTGGCGACGTGCAAAATATAATTGAATAAACAAACCAAATAAATAGTTAATTATCATTACTAATTAATAATAAAAAACATATAAGGATAATTCGAGTTTGGGATCGAAAATTAGAAAAGAAAAATTGTATCTTTTAATGTCACTAAATTACATAGGTTCCAAATCTTGTTGCCATATGAAACAGGTACCAAAGGCATAAAGTCCTTTCCTGAAATGATGAATGTGAAGCGAACGACGGTCAGGTGATCCACAATATGTTATAAAAAAAATACTAGGAAACAGACTCCGAAAGAGACGAGCATTCTTTCTGGGGGAGAAGGGGTAACACCACCTGTACGAAAGGGTTGGTGAGGGGGGTAAAGGGTGCAGAAAGGGTTGGGCATTGACTACGTAACCCCTTCCACGGAAGTCAGCTCTATTGTAAAGCCGTAAAGGCATTTTTATTAGGTCGTATTTTACAACTGAATATGCAATACGCTTTTATGGACGAGTTCTTACAATAGAAAAAGCGTGGGCATAAAACTCTGGAGCAAAACGGCGAGCTATGCGTCGAGCTATTTTTCCAAATATTCCCGGAGCTATGAACAAAAACCAATTTCCCGAATATTATTATTTTTTTTTAGATTTTTTCGAGCAATACCTAAAGATCTTAAAAGATCTTTTTTTTTTCCTTCAGAAGTGTCTTGGGTGTTTTAAATTGCGGAATTTTAAAGCTGTCGTAATATATTATTATTTAATAAATTGAGATATTCCTTTCTTTCTTTTATTTACTTTTGCGAATTTAAAACTCCTTGATCTGTAATGGGGAGTTGTGCCAGAAAGTAAACAATTTTTATTAGTGTGCTGCAAAGGCATCGGAAAGTTAAGGTTTCGAAACGTATTTTATATGTAAATTTCATGATATCATTTTCAATGAGCCAACTTATTTACCAAAAACAAAAATAACGTTTCAGATTTTTTTGGGGATTAAAATAAATTGTGGTGTTATTGACAACGGGGAATGAGGGCTGGCCATTTATAAGCATTCGAATGCAGACGATACTTGTTAAATTTCCATAATTTCTCTATTCTATTCTCATTTCCATAATTTCCATTATTTTTTCTCAAAACCTTGAATTATTAGATGCAACTAAAGAAAAAAAGGAACCAATCACACAACTTATCCCCAACCGTATCATTTTTTGGAAAAAATTGTCCGACGATATAAGAACGGATGCAAAGAACGCTAATCAGAATCTTTAAAATGCAACTCTAGTTTTCAACAAAACATATACTACCCGCTTTTTTGGAAATTGTAAAGGAAAGGAATAAACATATGTGTATGTGTTCTTTTCAAATATCCAAATTAAATTTGAAATGTATGTATTTTTTTACCTTGACTTTTCACGTTTTAACCTTTTCATTCCAAAGCTACACATATGTGTACCTTGAGTTGCTATGCTTTTTCTAGTAAACTAATATAAACTGCGAACTCAGACCGAAGGGTATCATTTGTGCACCTTTTAAGCTTTCTTTTAATGTCACTATGTGTCGCTTGTGAGCTCAGAAATTCGCGGGATGAGAATTCGCTCTTGCGGAAGTTGCATCATAAATAAATTGCCATCCATCATGAAAATCATGTCGACCACTACTCGGGTTAGAGGTTAAGCACGCGTAATTTTAACGAGTTTTGATATTATTGAAAAAATGCCATACATTTTGGATATTTTACTTGAATATTTTGCATCGCAAACAGGCCTGTAACTAGACGCTTGTTACGGGGGGGGGCTTTGAAAGTTACAGGGGGGGTACTTGGAAAGCTACGAAAGGTTTAACGTTCGTTAATGTTTTGATGTATTTTATTAATATATTTAATAATATTAAATATCTAACTGCGTAGGGTAATATGTTTCGTATTAATACATATATTTCTTGACCTAAATTTTGCAGTGAAATTTAATGAATTTATAATTTCATTTATCCTTATCATAAAGCAGACGGAGACTCAAAACCTCTGTAAAACATATGATGTACACAATATTTACGGTAGAAATCTATTTTAAATATATCTTTAACGACAGAAAAAATTTCCATTGTTATGTACAATTTTCTACAAAACAAAAAACTGAAAATAAATTTCTAAAATAATTTATTTTGAAAAACTATTTTCCAGGGGCTGATTACATTTTCAGGGGGCTTACATCACCTAGCCCCAGCCTAGCTACGGCTCTTATTTCAAGGCACCGTTGTGGATTACCTTGGATGGAACTAACTTTTTATATGGCCTCTGAACATTTCAACTTGACCTCTCAACTCTTTGACCTCTCAACTTTTTATGTGACCTCTGAACCATAACGCATTTACAAACGATTGAGATTACTGAGAGTTGATCCAAATTCAGTGGTTACAAAGGAGGTGATTATAAACACTGGAGCACTGTAGCGCCGTTTATGTAAGGAAAGGTTTTAAATGGATAATCGTTTTTAGAATACATATAAAGTGGATAATTTCATTTATAATATCTAAAGTGGACAATCTTATTTTTAATATTTGAAGTGGATAGTCTTATTTACAATATCCAGAATGAATAACCATGTTTGTAATATCTATATTATAGTGAAGTCTAAAGTATTTGCAGAGCACGTGATAAATTTGTCTCTTAGAAACTAGTTAAAAAATATTAATATTCTTTTTCATTTATAATGTGATATAAAATTCGCGAAATATTCAATACTTTAAAGACATATGTTTTGTGACACACCTAAAATGTTCTTCCTTGTTTATCTAAACTATTTCACATAAAGAAGCAAATTTGTCGTGCGTATACTTAAAATAAATCCTAATATTTAAGGATCTTGTTTATATTGTAAATATCAGTTCATCTGTGTTTTTGGATTATAGAAATTTAATTATACCAATGTATATACTACGCTCTTAGATTTTGGATTAGCACTAAGTAAGTAAAGGATTATTAAAAGTATGTAAATGATTATTAAAAGTATGTAAATGATTATTAAAAGTATGTAAATGATTATTAAAGTATGTAAAGGATTATTAACAGTTGTATGAATTTTATAGTTAAAAATAAACTATCAGTCTTTCCGAAGTTAAGACTACTTTTACTCTAAAAATTAAATTTAAAGCCATTTAATAATTTGTTTAAACATTTAATAAATTATTCGAATCATAAATCAAATAGGAAATCCTAAAAGCTTTGGTTTCTTAAAAATTTTTAGTATTTAAAATGCTACGTTTCTTCGAAGTTTCACCTAGGGAGCCTACCATTCTACTTATTGTATTAAATTTCCTACTATATCATAGTATGCTACGTCTTAAGACTGTGCACGTTATGATGTACACTGCCTCAACTTTTATTTTAAAAGTGAATTTCGCACAGCGTAGTCATTTTTCATTATCAGCATTGGAGATTTTGAATATTATGTTGAAATAATTCAACGTTATAATGAAATAAAACGTTGAATACTGTGATGAAATGGATTATTAAAAACTATTTTGCAATAAACTGTTTAATAGTAAGATGAGATAGATGTTGATGTTTGTTTGTTTGGATTTTTATGGCGCAAGAGCATCTGGGCTATACTGCGCCAAGATGTATGTTGAGTACTATAGTGAAATTTATGTTAAATACTATGATGAAATGTATGTTGAATATTGCAATGAACTGTATATTAAATACTATGATAAAATCGATGTTGAATATCGCGATCAGATATATATGTTGAATACTACAATGAGCTGTATGTTGAATACTACAATGAGCTGTATGTTGAATATCACGATCAGATATATGTTGAACACTACAATGAGCTGTATGTTGGATATCACGATCAGATATATGTTGAATACTACAATGAGCTGTATGCTGAATATCACGATCAAATATATGTTGAACACTACAATGAGCTGCATGTTGAATACTGCGATGAACTCTATGTAGAATACTATGATGAAATGTATGTTGAAGACTATGATGAACTGTATGTTGGATACTATAATGAAATGCATGTTGAATAATATGATGAAATGTATGTTGAATAATATGATGAAATGTATGTTGAATAATATGATGAAATGTATGTTGAATAATATGATGAAATGTATGTTGAATAATATGATGAAATGTATGTTGAATAATATGATGAAATGTATGTTGAATAATATGATGAAACATATGTTGAATAATATGATGAAATGTATGTTGAATAGTATGATGAAATGTATGTTGAATAATATGATGAAATGTATGTTCAATGATATGACGAAACGTTCTTTAAAATCTAATATCTGAGCTTTGCTATTGGTTTTGATCCCCTCAACAATTGGAATAAAAATATAATTAAAAAGATATTCTGTTTTAAGGAGAACAGACATAAAAGGTGCATTCGTTTATTTTCATATATTGGGCGAATGTGGTTTCCTTACACTGGGAACTAAAAGTTGATTGAATTCATTAGTTCATACTTTGTATTTTTTTTTTGCTTTTGCTCCAAATATTCATTGTTGTAGTTTTAATAACCATCCTAAAGAACAAGACTTTAAGAATCATATTTTCTTCCACCATCAGACACATTTATACGTTTGCAATTGTACATTACAATTTCGAAAGGGCAGGAAAAATACGTTTTATACGTAATAACGCCTTCCTTATGAATTACGTGAGCACATATACAAAAGTGTAGATATTATTTTCACCAAGCAAATCAACCTATTGTTTACTAAATCATTTCGATGGATTCTAAATTAAAATTGCAATTGTTTAAACAACAAGCTAATTAAAACCATGTTTATATTTTAGTGACTATAGATTTATGTAGTCTGCCTTAATTGATCTAACTTATTAGATTATAAATTTATAGTCTAAATTAAGTTCAAGTAATAACTAATCCATGTTCTTATGAACGTGAAATATATCAACAAAAGAATTTTTCGGGTATTTTTACCAATTGATTTAATTTTAAAATCATAACCGGCAGCAAAAACAAAGAACCACAGAAAAGCAACGTGCACAGTCAATTTGGCGTAATATAGCCCAGATGCCTTTTGCGCCATAAAAAAGCCAAATCATCAATCAATCAAGCATAAAATCAAGGGCTAAATAAAAATAAACCCAAGACAATCTAAATTTAATGAAATCTTAAATGCAAAACAAGAATTTGTTTGTTTAGATGTTTTATGGCGCAAGGGCACCCAGGCTATACTGCGCCAAAATTAAAGGCGAACAAGAATTTCAATTAAATTTCTAAAATAGGGTAGATATGATATACATTATACGTACGTGTAAGGCTTAAATGAAATTCCGTAGCTTGGACTGCTATCGGAAATGTTTTTGCATCTGTCGACATGGGCGCCTTTGCTAATGAGTACTTCTCCTATGGGGAAGTGACTATTTCTAGGGGGTTGAGAAAAATTATTACCTCCTTCTCAAAGCTGTCGAGAATTTTAGTGAATGTACAAGATACCAAAACGCTACAAAAATAATTGATACTGCTTGACAATTAGTAATGAGCTAAAAAGTACCTTATTTTAAAATGTGATTGTAAAACTTTTGAAAGTAAATGAAGAAGTTCAAGTAACTGAATTTTAATGCATTAGCTCGAGATTCTTGCCCCCCCTTATGGGCGCCTGCTAAAGTTCGCTGAGCAGGAAATCTTTCCTATAAGATTTCTAGATTTTCTTATTGAGACGGGCGAATACTGTTCGCCACAATTGTCGAGCCGTACGTGCGTACGTGAATACAGATATTCGTGTGTGTATTTCAATTCCATTGTTCACGTAGACATGCGTATTTATTTTCTAAACCTCAAAGCATGTAAATATGAAGATGGCGCATGTGTTAAACACAAGTGTGCGTGTGTGTGTGGTAATCATGTTTAAGATAAAAAAAAATCCGCGAAGCGTGTGAAACACACCAGTAACCAAGGCTGGATTATCTACAGAACACATAGGGCTAGGGCCCTAGGGCTCACAGAAAACAGGGGGCCCTCACCACGGCAACAAGCACCCTAAAAAATAATACTTGTGTTTCTAGAACATTCCGTTACTGAATTAAATTTTTACTTCCGAAATTTGAAAGCACTACAAAACAATTATAGGCTTCTCGTATTATAAAATGTTATGGAGAGAGGGAGAGAGAGAGAGAGAGAGAGAGAGAGCAATAATGCGTGGATCCAAAACTTTTATCTCCAGTTTTTTGTGCTATACAGGGAGGGGGTAATGGCCTATCTTTTCCCGTGTGCCCTGGTCCCACTATGGTCTTAATTCGACCCTACCAGAAACCCTGTATAAAATAAGTGCGCACATTGCCAAATACAAAAACAAATACCATACAAATTATTGTCAAAAATGTTATTGTCTGAGTGTGCAATTGAAGCTGGGTAATATATGACCAAGTTCAGATGCTAAATAGTTAGCACTAACGGTGTATAATTAATTCTATCTATATTTTGTTACCCAATCTTTATTAAGTCACTGTTGCATCTGTAATACATTATTATGTAGCTATGAAAAACCCTTCAGACAATGACCATATAATCGTATTGTTTACATAAAGTACATTTCCCGTCATTTCCATTGGGCCCAGCCGAGCATTCCAGCTCAGAAATATACACGGAAATTAATGAAAAGCTTACAAGTTAAATTTAATCGTTATTTGTTTTATGTTGCTTTTAAAATACCCTTTTTTTAGACGAAATATATCTGTCCACAAGAAAGTGACATTATGTGGGTGTATGACATCAAGGATAACGACAACGAATAAAAATTAATCCATTGCTTTGAGATTTCTTTGAAGTTTTCATGGAATATCTTGCAGCCATTCGGAACTTAGTTTCAGAAAAGTAAAAGTAGGTTCTTAATCTTTGGGAAAAGTGAATTGAAAAGTTTCATCGCGTAAATTTTACGATAGTTTGAAAAGGTGTCGAACTGAGTACCGTTACTGACCAAAGAGCATCGAAACTTGATGAAGTACTTGGCGAAAAACCCGAAACTCGTTGGGAGAGACAGAACGGTACTGCAAAACTGTTAAAGCAGTCGATTTTAGCAGAAACTGTACTTCGTAACTTTCAAAAAAGTCGAAGCAAATGGCGAAAGCATAGAAGTCGACCACTGTTTCGGGTGGTGCCTTAGGAAAGAAATGTCGACACAAAACTTTAAATTGAGTTTCAGTGTTTGAAAGCGAGGACATTCGCCTGGAGCTGTTCTTACGCCTGCTTTTCAATCAATTGTTGGGTGGCCATACCCTGTGGCTATTGACCAGCTGAGGATTTCTCCAGATGGACATCATTGCCCACCTACTCAACACTAGCAGCCAATTGCTTAGCCCCCAAGACGACAAAACATGCCACTAGCGTAAAATAAAAACTCTTCCAACTCCAAAACTTAGCCTGCTTCTAAGAAATCGACATCAATTGAAATGTATCAGAAATAGACATACAGTTTTAAGCGACAACCTACAATTAATACTGATATATTTCCAAAAGTAAATATTCGCATTTTTTTTAATTATAAATAGTAGTGTTTGATTTACGAAATAAAAATACACAAATGATCTTTGTGAAAAGGCTTATGTTAACAAATAATAACTGCAAAATTTTCTACAAGAAAAATTCTGCGTAAAAAATGTTACATCCAGAACAGATTGCCTCTTTTGGATGCAATGAATAGTGCATATAGATGAAATGGAAACGATATTTCAAATGTAGAATTTAGCTATTTTAATAAATATGATGTATTTATAAATAAAATCAAGGAAATATATGATAGGAATTTTAAATGGAAACTCATAAAGGACAAAATAAACAAAAAAAGGTCGGATAAATAATAAATTAAAAATTTTCATAACGAAAAGTAATTGTATCTTCAACAGGCTTATAAGAACTGAAAGGTTAATATACTGGTGTAGATTTAAAAAATTAAGGAATGATATAGTAAGGAAAATTGATCTCCATAAAAAAAAGATTTATGGAAAAAAATTGTCAACTGACAATAAAAACAAATGAAATTTTATTAATAAATTGCTGGGAAGGGTAATTAAAACAAATGATAAGTTGATAATCAACAATAACATGAAAGTAACTTCCAATAATGAAATTGCAAATTGTTTTAACAATTTTTTGTGGAAATTGAAGAGAATACAGTAGATAGAAAGGTCAATATGAACAATGAGTATAATGAATATATGTGTCATAACATTGGTAAATCAATTTATGTAAGTCAAATAAGTCACTCAGAGTTATTAAATGAATTAAGCAAGCTTAATAATAAAAAATGTGCAGGATATGATGACATACACCCTAGGATAATCAAGGAATGTGCTAATGTATTGGTTAAACCACTGTTGGTGATATTTAATGAAATAATTGATACAGAAGTAATTCCTGAAAATAGATAGTAAATCCTGAAAATAGCTAAGATAGTTTCTATATAAGAAAGGTAAGAAAGATAACAAAGAAAACTATAGACCAATAGCAATAACCTCCGTCTTCGCGAAATCATTTGAAAAATTACTTTACTAAAGAATAATTGATTTTATAGACAATGAGTATATAATAGATAATTCCTAATTTGGGTTTAGAAAGGGCAAATCAACTGCAGGGGCGCTATTGAGAACAATAAAAAGAATATAGGAGGCAATAGAAAACAAGGAACAGGGTATTGGCATTTTTTTATCTGAATAAAGCATTTGATGTAATAAATAGAGAAATATTAATTAAAAAAATTAAAATTTGCGAATTAAGGGAGAAGATCAAAAATTTATTGAGCAGTTATTTAAAGGCTGGAAAACAAGTTGTATATATTAAGAGAAAGAAATCTAAGTTATTGGTTAATAATTACGGAATACCTCAGGGCTCCAATTTGGGGCCATTATTGTATCACTTAGTTAACGATATATTCAACGTGTCTGATGTTGGAAACATTACATTATTTGCTGATGATACAAGTTCCATTATTACTGATAAGTATTTAAATAAGGTAATGAAAACAGGTATTAATGAAATAAAAAAATATGAAAAATGGTTTGCTATTAACCAACTGAAGTTAAATGTAGATAAATCAAAATTAATAAGTTTTTCAGGTAAAAATAAAAAAATAGATGACGATATGATTAATAAATCTATAACAGTTAATAATAAGAAAATAGAAATAGTGGATAAAATTTATTTCTTAGAAGTTCAACTTACAAATAAATTAAATTGGAATGGTCATATAAACAAAATAACAACAAAAAAAGGTATGTAAAAGTATAGGAATTCTAAGACGGACAAATAAAACTCTATCCCCAAAAATAAACAATGAACTCTGTAATTCTCTGATTAATTGCCATCTAGTATATTGGAACTGCGTTTTGGGTAATTTGGGTATGGTTAACGATGATATTATAAAAAATTTGCAAAATAAATCAATCAAACTGATTAATAGAGACAATAGAATAGACTTAAAGAATTTTTTAATAAATTCTAATATATTGCAAATTGAACAGATTCATAAATACTGTATACTAATTAAAATGTTTGAAAGGATGAGAGAAATAAACATACAGATCTTATAAAAATTCAATTAAACGAAAAAGAAGTAGATATCGAAACTATAACGAATTAATATTACCCAAAATAAGAACAGAATTGGGAAGATGCAACATAAATTACATAGGACCTAAATATTAGAATGGAATACCAGATAAACTAAAGCGGTTAAATAATATAGTAAAATTTAAAAAAAAAGCTTAAAAGATACTGGATAGTCAGTAATGTCTAACAATTTATCGATAATTAAAAAAACCAATCAATTAAAGACAAATTATAAAAACAACTCATATAAGAAGTGCATTACATATGCGTGATCTTTAGTAACGAGTGAGGTGTGTTGAAATATGTGGAAATAGCCTGATGGCCGAATTTATTGTTTGGGTGAATTGTTATATTGAATCAGTCTGAGGTCCTCAAGCCTGTTATTATTCATCATAGATATTTACTTAGGACCTTTCTTTGTGTGGTCATGTATTGTCACAACGACTGTTCCAAGAAGAATAAATAAAGTATTATTATTATTATAAAAAGTAGTCTTCTAACGCAGTCACGGTAACAGCATGAGACCTGCAATATTTTAAAGTGTAGTCTATTGAAGAAAATTTTTGAAAGGTAATAAATGAACGTCATTATTATAATATATATGAATCATCTCAAAAGTTAATCAAACATCGATTATCTCTGATTGTCTGTATAGTTATATGTATAAACACTGAGAGTTGTCGGTAAAATTATATTTGTGATGTATATATATAGTAATGATTATTACAAACAGTTTAAAAAAATCTTATACTATTAAATATATATTATCATATTTAGTAACGTGTACCCATCCTTCTAAAAGCCATCCAACCCCGCCATAGAATACGATAGACTCGATTACAAAGAACTTTTCCCAACTAAGCTTCCTCTCTGAGTTCATGTACATAATTTTACAACTACGTTTGAACTTTTTAAGTAATAAAAACCGTCATTCCCTTCATAACCTTCCTTCTTTATTTTATTCCGTTCGCTTCTCGAATTGTTCTATTCAAATATATGTAAGCAGGTTTACGAATTAATGTGGTTTATATAATGAATATAGCTCTGTTTTGATAGATATGAGTTATTCTCATCAGAACAGATTACTTCTGGCCAGCGATGGCCAGCATCATGGTAATCACTGTGTGTCACTGACTGGAAATCCTCTATTTTGACGACGATAATTAGATTCTATCAAAACAGTTTTGAAAATTGTCTTGACTACGTTTTCCCATCAAACTGTTTACATATCATAATTAAGCAGTGTAATCACCTAATTTTAAATACCTTCTTTCACTTTCAGCCCGCGTTTACCAGTATACAATAATAAATAATGTTAAAAAAATGCTCGTTAATTTTAAACAGCTTGCTAAATGCCTTATGCCCAATTTACAAAATGTGAACTGTTATTCTTTATCCTCTTCTCTAAGCAGCAAACTTTTATAGCATCATCCTATACTGTAAAAACTTTGCAAATAAGTAAATAGAAAGGCAATGTCCAAAAGCCATTTCGTTTCGATACATAGTATCCTGATAATCAGTAATCCACACTGATTGGCTTGTGTAAGAACCAATCAGTGTGGATTTAATAGTTTGGAGAAAGAAATTATAAAATAATTAAATCAGTTTTTCTTATTTGTTCAAAAACAGTTTTGGAAATGTATTAATTAAATTAAAATGTCGCTATTTATACCACCATTTTGTAGATTTTCTTGCCGAAGTGGGAGCTCTTCAAAATTTAGCAATCACCAAGATTTTTAAAGTAACAGTAATAATAAAGATTTGTAAACCAACAGTAATGAAGTTTTGTAAAACTGCAATGAGACTTTGCAAAACTGTAATAATGCTTTGTAAAACTGTAATAAGATTTTGTAAAACTGTAATAAGGCTTTGCAAAACTGTAATAAGGCTTTGCAAAACTGTGATTAGGCTTTGTAAAACTGCAATAATAAATGTTTTTAAACCAATAATAATAAAGATATTTTAAAAGCGGCAATAATAAAGATTTGTCCTCTTACCTGGAAATACAGTGCCTCTCTCTCGGCCAACTTTTCCGACGTTCATATATGCACACAAAAACAAAAGATTTGCTTTGATAATAGTTTTGTTTTTCGATTCTATTTCGAAAGTGAACGGGCAAAATAGTCTTAATTTCCCACAGCCACGTATAAATCCTTGAACTCATTATGATAACTTCTCAAGTACAGTACAGATATATCTTCCAAGATTAATATTTTACATAAATTACAATGAGATATTCATGAAGTAATAAGCATACGTTACCGCAGAAAACAGTCTTCTATAATTATTGTAGAACTAAAATACTTCTAATATCATTAAGTTTTTTAGTACAATAAAATCTAACGTCTAAACAAATTCTCATAAAGGGTTTATTTACAACGTCTTGAAACTTTCTGGCAGGGGTGTAGCGATTCAAATATAATGGGGGGCCCAAACAGCTTTAAAAAAGGATCAAATGTTTTGGTGTTACAGAAAATAACGTAGTTTGTTATACAATGGGGGGCTTGAGCCCCCAGAGACCCTCCATTTTATACGTCACTGCCTTCAAGAAAGGAAAAAATATTTCTTGCCAGTTTATCCTCATAACTTCTGCAACCAAACAAAAATATAAAAGAGTCCCATTAACGATTTCACTTTGTTTTATTTCTACAACGTCTCTAAAGAGCCTTTTACCAAATTGAATAACAGGTGGTCGCCTTGTAGAAGTAATCACTGCCCGTGAGTTGTGCAGAAGTATGTTTGTGGAGTGGAAAACTATAAACCGAAAAATGTATGTCAATTTAAACGAAACGGATTTCCAACTACAGATTTTATAAAGAAGCTCAATTCAATTTCAGAATAAATTGCCTCATAGACACAATGATATATAAACCTCTTTAAATAGTTTATATTCTAATTTACTGTACTCTGTTTCAAGCGCAGACACAGGGGTGTGCCACAAGGGTCACAATCCCCAAAAATATATTTTTTCACTGTAAAAAATTCCAATTTTCATGATAAATGAAGGGTGTTATTCCAAGACCATGGCAAATTGTATCTTTGACCCCCCAAATAAAAGTTTGTATTCGCCCCTGCTCTGTTTTCGCTCTTCAACAGAGTTCCAATAGGATAACTACTATTGTGTGAATTCGTCAAAGCTGTGGCCCACTTTAAGAAAATTCTAACAATGTAATTTAACCATTTGTATGACTAATTTATGGATGAAAACAATTATAATATGATACTAAACGGGTCCCAACAGTGTACAAAGAACGCTTACTCAGAGATCTCATAAAAGATCGCACTGCTCACTGTAGTCCGGGGTTTGGTTCCCTAGGCCATAAGAGGTTCGGATTCCTCGGAAAACAGTAGGTCCCGGCGCAGCATGACCATTGTAGTCTTTGAGCCGTAAAACCACAAAACAAACAAACAAACAACACTAAACGGGGTTTATGCGCCTACTCCTTTCAGAACCCTAGCCACTTGGTTGTCCAATCCATAGCCTTGCCCCGATTAGTTATAAAATTCAAATATATCCATACGCGCGCATATAGCACACACACACACACACACACATAATTTGTAAATATCCTATGATTTGGAGGTGATGTTGTTGCCACTTTCCATGATTTATTAAGAGTTTGCAAAGCAAAAATTCAAGAATACATAACTGGCTATGTATTTAGTGTCCTAAAAAATAAGTTACGTGAATTTAGAATCACGCAAAGTACAATCAGCATTTCTGGTACAAAATTCTTGTCTCACAAGAAAAGGAAACAAATTTTATGAGAAAAAAGTTTTAAGAGAGTTTTTCATTAGATTTTCAACCGTGGTAGGAAGGAAGGTTCTCTTGTACCCTTGGGAAATTTATGCTTTCACTCAGTACAGGTCTAAAAAAATGTTATTTGCTTAATCCATCTAAGATTCGGATTTAATGCAAGCTTCTTTTATAGCTTCTGCACCAGAAGTTGCGCGTTTAGTACTCAGAAGCTAGAGAAGCTAATTCCGTGAAATAACTCCCTAATAATTTATGCTAATTACGTTAAATTTATTTCTGTACGTGACCACTCATGAACCAACCTCAGCTGAACATGGCTGAACTCAGCTGAACCTCCTTAAACATGGGCTCAAGCTATGTTTCTGCATGTGTTCGTTTCGTGATTTGAAAACGAGGTTCATCAGCAAATACGGAAATTTACGTGAAGGCAGTGTCACGGAAATTACCGCTGGGAAACTGACATAAGTTTATTTCATCAGGTGATTATTGGTGACTGATATCATTAGGCTGTTATTATTGTCATTTGAGGTACTGCAGACGAAAATGACCACCAGATTTGGCGCGCTTCGCGATCAAAAGAAGAAGAAAAATCGATATTTAATCACAATATCGATATACAAAGCAATTGCCTTAATGGTTTCCATATTCTTCTGGACGATTTTGCGCGGAAAAAGGGGAGTGAATATTTCCCACAACTTTTTGAATGAGGTTTGCAAAACGATATAGTTTAATCCTGATTATCGATATAAATATCGCAATTACAGACTGGTGCCTGGTACATCGGGTCCATCGGAAATCAATCCCGAGTATGGAATGCAAATTGGAAAATTCTAGTAACCAAAGGTTAATAAATATAATATTATTATTTATAGCTATCCAATCGCTTTTTGCCCAAATTACGAGGACTCCGTAAATGGACCCGTTTTAATCGATATATTCTGTCATAATCGATTTCAGGTCACGAGATAAACATTAGAACTATTTCGGAATGAATTTTAAAATAATTCTTCAATTATCTTCCTTCCTTCTTTATGCGTATGTAATATATATTGAACGTTTTTAAATAAAATTCCTATGCAAATATTGGGAATTTTGGAAAATGAAATTTTGGAGATTATAATGCAGGACAATGAATTTTAGGAACATCTATTCAAACAAGCTAAATTTGTCCGATGAGGGTAATTTCCATGAACGAAGGCAAGTTAAAACGAATATTACCAGCTGTATAAGGTATTTCGTTTCCTAAAGCAAATATGGCTAAAAGTCGAGGTTTGTTTAAAAACGTATGTAGCCCGTTAAAATTTTATATTAGAGACAATGGTGTGCACAAGATGGGGGGTTAACGGGTAACATAACATGCATTGGAAGAAATTTTATATTATATGAATATATATAGAGTTTTAACCCCGTGTGCCTTCCCCTTGGTAGCCTGTAACCCCCATTCATGAACGTCCAGCATATAGTAATGATTAGAGATATCTGGTTGAAATAGAAAATGGTTAGAGATATCTCCGGTTGTGGAAGAAAATGGTCAGGGATATCTGGTTGAAATAAAAAAATGTTTTGGTTGTAGAAAAAAATGGTTAGGGACACCTGGTTGAAATAGAAAATAGTTAGAGATATCTGGTTGTGAAATAGAAAATGCTTAGAGGTATCTGATTGAAATAGAAAATGGTTAGAGATATCTCTGATTGTGGAAGAAAATGGTTAGGGACATCTGGTTAAAATAAAAATTGATTAGAGATACCTCTGGTTGTGCAAAAAAATGGTTAGGGACATCTGGTTGAAATAGAAAATGGTTAGAGATATCTAATTAAAATAGAAAATGCTCAGATATATCTGGTTAAAACAGAAATTGAGAATTTTGATTCCAACGAAATTTGTGGATATAACACTTAACAGACGGTTTGTTTTTTCTTTCTTTCTCGGTTTCCGGGCATATTTTAAGAGAATTAAATAAACATGTATGCATGGTTTCAAAGCATTTCAGTTTTATGAAATCAACACTATTTTTGATAAAATTTTACAAAGTTCTTTATTTACATGTCTAACAACTCTACGTGACCCATCCTAGGAAGTCAGAATGGAAAAACGTAAATTTACGTGACCCGTCCGTTCAGTGTTAATATGGTTTCATAACTAATGTATTATTCTGTTGTATATCCCTGTTTTGTATCTTGCATATCAAAAATATCAACGAAAGTAATGTTCTAATGTGTATTCATACAGGTTAATAATTGCTGAATGCCTATATCCGATGACTTACTGATATCTTCCTTTTGAAACGGAATACATATACCAGCAACACACTTTATTTCCCAGCAGTTGAATAATTAGGCGATGTTTTCATGTATCCAAAAACATTCATTTGTAATCCAGGGTTTCTCAACCTTGCAAGTACTTCACATATTAGTATATACTTCATTGGTTGTTCGCACACTTTTATATCAAAGTAATGCTGCATTTGAAGATGAAGAATTCTAATTTCTGAATTACACACAATGCAATGGGTGACTAAACAGAACTTAAAAAAAAAAAAAAGACGCTTTTAACAGAGTACATAATATGCAAAAATATATTGAGCAATCAGACCCTAATTTATTTTACTATACCACTTATCAAAAAGAATACGGGCTGGGTGATTTTGTTTGTTTGTTTGTTTGGCTTTTTTATGGCGCAAGAGCATCTGGGCTCTGCATAAACAGACTGGTGGGCGGTCGTGACTTACGGGCACAAAACGTCTTTTGTTCCACCCCGTGATGAGAGCAGATACCGTAAGTTGGGAACCCCTGATTGAGTCTATTTGAGATCAAATTGCCACAAACTCAGTTACGTGAGTTGGTACGTAGTTTACAACTGTTTCGGCAGAGGTAAGTTCTGCCTGCTTCAAAACAAACGTCCACGGGATTTGGTCTGAAGAGCAGTCTGGAAGTTTGTTTTGAAGGAGGCAGGCCCTATGACTACCGAAACATTAGTATGAGCTCAAATAACTGCGTTTGTATTAGTTTTGATTCAAATATATCGTTGGCAATGCACATTTATATATTTAAGTATCTACTCGTCGGGAAACTGGTGACTGCTACGTTCGGTTTATACCGGGCTTAAAAAAAATGAACAGCAAAATGTTAAACAATAATATAAATCAACGTTTATTAGCGCAGTGATACGTTGATTTATATCGTTATTTAATTTAATCTGCGTAGTGTTCGATTTAATTAAAAGCAAAATGTTAATTTGGGAAAGCATAATGCCTTTAATGCTGACAATACGAGCATTAGTTAACGTTTAATATATTTGTTCTAAATCTGCAAACCTTGTAAATAAGGCCGTATTGAAGGTGCGGCAAACGAAGCAGTTGCCTTAGATTATAAACATAAAGGGGTGGCAAATGAGGCAGTAACCTTAGATTAAAAATACAAAAGGGGTGGCAAATGAGATAACGTGAGGACATATTGTGGTTCCAGGCAGACGTTCATGAGTTAGAAGTAAAAAAAGTACATATAATTAATAATAAAAAGTAACAAGAATGTTGATAAGTAATAATTTTTTGGGTTGTGGAGGGAGGGCGCCATTTTATATCTTTGCCCCATTTCGGGATTTTTTCGGTACGACTCTGCTTATAAATGGTGCATTACCTTTTAAAATACGCATTGGTGTACAGATATATAGCACAGAAATGTGTGAAGATTTTAAAAATAAGCTCAACAACCAAAGTACACGTCGCAATTCATTGTTATCTTTTGTACTCCCGAACAATTTGGGTACAGTCGCGTACATGAGCATAGTATTTCTTTTGTATCCACAAGCATACTGTATACATATCATGCTATACACTGTATTGCACAACATACATAACGCTTATTTCATTACGTTTATTGGATATTAACTAAATTCTTGTTGGTTGCTTATTTTTATAACGCATCTTTCCGTTTTAAACGTCCCATTTATCTAATTCATATTTACGATTTAAATTTACGAATAGTATATTGCATCTTTTGACAATAACAATTTATGTAATAATTTTAACTATTTTAAAGTCAATTGTTCTTCGGATTTTGTTATAATTTTAGCTATTCAAAATGAATTGTTCTCCGGATAAAATTACTTTTGTTGATAATACTTTTACGCAAAGCTTATAATTAAAAATATTTAATCGAAAAATAGTTAATTATATACGCAGTAAAGTTTATTACATTTGAATAGGAAAATTAGAATTATCAAAACAAATAATCACATCGAAATTGAAATCTCTGTTCGGAATGTCCTATTATTGTCTTAGTATCTCCATCCGCCAACAGATGGCGGTAGTGATACCGCACCCGCTGGACGCAGGGAGGCACCGGAACAAACGGTTTTTAGGGGCGTTAGGAAGCGTTAAATGCTTTCGCCAATAGGTACCCGCATTCCTCAGAATTCCGAAAAAGTCACTAGGTTCCATCGAACCCTTTCGCTTTCTTTTCGCGCCCCTAAAAGTTGCCCCCCACCCCCTTTACTCCTTTCTCCTTTAAGAAATAAAAATCACGTGAAAGAAGGCTAGGAGAGCACCAAACAAGTCAAGAAAAAAGAGCTCCCTGTCCTTTGTAGTGGTTGATTTAGCGAGTGTAAAAAGTGGGACTGAGAAAAGGAGACGGCTAACCCTTTTTCCGGCCGCAGCAAGTGGGTCTATTGTGCGAATGCAATGGCATCTTCATCGTCTAACACGAAATTTTTCGACTGCAAACCACATTTGCATACGGTGCCGATTCTCTGAATGGGAGATTTCATCATAGAGGCGCGTTTTCGGCTTCTCATTGGCCAATGAGACCGCGGATCGTTTTTCATTTTTACTACGATTTCTTCGGTTTATTGCGGTTTTTTTTTTCTTCTCGCTCTCCTCTTGTTAACAAGGATGCGATGGATTTGAAAACGATGATTTAATCGAATACGCGACATATCGATATAACAGCAGAGAAAAAATACGGCCTGAAAGTGACAGAAAACCATTCTATCCCTTGTCAATTATTTTATACCTCGTTTAATCTCAATGTTGGGCCAGGGGCGGACAAAGACTTTCATTTGGGGGTAAAGAGGTCGAGGACAGAATTTGCCATGGTCTTGGAATAACACCCTTCATTTTTCATGAAAGTTGGAATTTTTACAGTGAAAAAATATATTTTTGGGATGGGTCATGACCCTTGTGTCCGCATTTGTGTTACACGCAATGGTTTTAATGAAAACAACAATAAAAAAATATTGATAGCCTTGGGGATTTTATATTAATTAATTTTACGCTGGAAAATGACGACTGGATACTATGGTATTTTCTTTTTCTAAATGTGAAAGCTGTTAGAGAATAAACTTAAAATAAAAACGGAGAAAAACATGGGCATTTTAGTAAAAGTCAACTTCCCTATATTTAATATTAACTCCTATAACTGCAATTGTAGACCTAAAATATATTATAGCTAGTGGTATTTTAACCAGTAAGGTATGGGGCTGGGTCTAAGGCACCAAATTGGCGAAGTTTATTTCTTTGTGTGTGTGTGTGTGTGCGTGTTTACTTTATCAGCAGATTGTGGTTTGTTAAAACAATATATTTTCCCTAATTGCAAAAATTTGTAAGCATAAAAGTGTGTGGGAAAAGGGTACAAAAAATAATCGAAACAAAGGGTCCCCAAATGCATTAGTACAGCCCTTACTCTATTGTGAAATGTAAATTTGTAAGTTATATTTATATGTTTGAATACAATTTCCGCAAAGATAATAATATAGATTCATGAAATAATACATTTAAAATCACAGACGATAAGACTATACAGACTGTTAAAATATGTATATAAAATGTTAGGTTAAATTGTTATATATTAAAATATATATACAGACTCCTAAATTATTAAATATAAATAATATATATATGAAATATAATAATACATATAAATTACTTATGGAAGATAATGTGTATACATACAGATACCCATAATAGAACCTGGTAAAATGACCACCTTGGTAAATTGACCACTTAATAGAACTTGGTAAACTGACCACCTGATTAAAATGACCACTTCTTATAAGAAAGAGAGGGAGAGAATAGGTAGGTACTTAGTCATGCCTAAACCAAGGTCTGTCGTGTACAGGGACTACCTGTCTATAGTAACCATTACAGTCCAGTCCCAAAGGTGGTCACATTAGACAGGTTCTATTGTACTTAAAAAGAGTAAGACCGAGGTTTGGAAAGTTTGGAAAATGGGATCTCTCCAAAGGGTGTGAAAGGCACGAATGTACGGGCAACAAAAATTTTATGGGTCCACTATTAAGTTGTTATACCACATGCAAATTAATAAATATGTCTATGCAATCTTATGCACTTTATATTTAAAATGATACAAAAATTCTTTTCGTTTTGAAATTAAATTAAAATAAAATTCAATACTCTTTATTCGCCTTGTGAAGTCCCCCTCCCTCTCTCTATATATATATATACAATTTAAATGAAATTTTTTTTAACTTTGATTAAATATTTATCATTATTAGTAGATTTTGTAGATTTTTTAATAACAATAACAAATAGAATAGATGCAAAGCATCACTACAATAATAAGTTATAAAATAATTTAAATGAAAGGAAATGTAAATTTTATTAAATATTTATCACTATTATTAGATGTTTGTAGGTTCTTACGGAGTGGTCTCCGGCTCGAATCCGGTGTCTCTTTTTCTCCTTTCCGGAACAGCTCTGGTTTGGTCTTAAGCATGCATGTGTGTGGGTGTGTATCAAAATATCCCTCATTATCTACCTAGTGAATCTCCTGACCATTGAATTGGCTGGATTAAGTTAGTAAGATTGGTCGTGTATCTAAAAGTACAGTACGTTGGAGGTCTACTTAAATCGTCGAACCCGCCGAGCAGCTTTTAAACGTAAAAATACAACAAATGGTCTAATAAAATCAAGATAAATGGTCTATCAAATTCACTTACATGTTTTCCAATGGTCACTAGGTCAATCTGATGCGTTTTTCAACGGTTAGCAGTGTACATACAGTAAGTTCCGGTTAGTTGAATCATCCGTTAATTCGACATCCGTTAATCGGAACAGCAGTTCATTCGAGAAAGTTCTTGAGGAGCAGAAACAAATATTGAACAAAAATTTATTTCATTGATTTGTACCACAACGCCGTTTTATCGGAATGAAGACTGATAATTCAAAATTCTTTTACGGCCTATGAATCCAAGAGAATAAGAGATTCAAGAGAAAACTAAGAAGCAAAATTGAACAATGATCGAACTGCAACACGTCAGAAATTGACAAGAGTTTTCATTGGTTAACAATGGTTTTAAATGTAATAATTAAATCAAATTTGTATAAACATGATTATTGAAAAAATGCAACACCACTTAAAAAGAGACAGAAATGATGTAACTGTTATATTCACCTAACCAAGAGTTTTATTAATGGGTTATGGTGTATTGCTTCATACAATATAAACAACTAATAAGTAATTGAAATTAATAATAAGCAATCATAACCATAATTTAATAATAATTAATTGATATTAATTGCAGTTAAATGACAATTAATTAATAAATAATTCCAAGATAAGCAATGAAAGTGGTCCTTTTTCTACACTAGAGATTTACATTGGCTTTCACAGTCGTATATAAAAAAATCGTCAGAGGGCGCCCGATAAATTCATCTAAAATACATGATTATTAAAAACAATTCGCTTTTGTGATAGATATGCATATTTATATTGTTTTTAAGGTTCATTATTTTTTTTAGTATATTTATTACCGAAATCCATTTTAATACACATATTCAAGAATACTTCGTCATTTAGTAAATAGTAGTTTGGTTTCAAATCTGCATTGACGCAGAATGCGCATGTGTTAATTTTGAGGGCGAAGATTTATATAACTATGACAAAATTTTCTAGCTCTGATACGTTCTCAATTGAGCCAAATGAATCAAATTAAATTTAAATTTGCACAAAGTTAAAATAATTTTGTACAAATCGAATTGAACCTTCAAGAGTCAATTCGTAATTCTGAGGTGAACTCCAGTTTTCGACTGAAATTCCTCTTTTCAAATTGAAGATTTAAAAACAATATTATGTTCTATATCAGAGAAATTTAATTTGTTTGTATCTTATAGCGGCAAGATAGCTAAAGTGAGGCTGTGCTAGGACTTATAGTTGTCCGGGAATTTGAAACCTTTTGTCGTCCAGGGAATCGAACCCAGGTCAGTCGCATAATAACCAAACATATTATCATTACGCCACTGCAAGGCAAAGAAAAAGTGAAGAGAATAATAAATAGGGATGTTGGAAATCATTTCGATTTATCACGAAGTTCAAATTATTTTATTTAAGGAGGGAGGGAGAAAGAAGAAGAAGAAGAAGAAGAAGAAGAAGAAGAAGAAGAAGAAGAAGAAGAAGAAGAGAATAGAAGGGAAAATAAGAAGAATTTACGGAAAGATTAAAACGTTTAAAATTTTCAAAGTAAAAAATGCATGAACGTGCCTAACAGATATATCATGCTGGAAATATCGTCGGATTATCGCAATTTAAGCAGCACTGGGCGCGTCAGAAGCTAGTAGGGGTGACCTTCTGGAAACTGCTGACTCCGTGTTCTGCGCCTTGGTTAGATAACAAAAACGGAAAACAAAATAAACAAACTATCGCATATCGGCTAGTATCTATCGCTGTCAGATGAGGATTTACTGCTATTATTATATAGTGCATAATCGTTAAATGGTTATATTATGTATAATCATTACATCGGCGCTACGTTATATTTGAATGTCTTTTTGCAACGAAATTGAATTCTTCCTTTACCTTAAGTAGGGGTGTAAAGTTCCATATTTATACATCCTTTGGGATACTTGTTTTTGGGATCTTGTTTATTTAGCAATACATAATTTTCGCAATTTACGTTCTTGTATTTTCTTATTCGTTTGGTCAATATGAGATCAATTATGTTTAAAGGATTAATGGTCTTGTTATATTATATCTTTTTAAGAACCACATTATTTCTTTTTGAAATAGTTTATATTTAAAGGTTTTTAATTGTTAATGCGCGCTTTCAAACACAGAAAAACGCAAATGTAAAGAAATCGTTACATGGAGCATATTATTTGCTAAAAATAAATAAATTAATTCTGCTGAAACAATTGATATGTTCTTTATCAACACAAACATAAGTAAGCTATATTAAATTTACTTAGTTCTTGAGAGGCTTTTAGTATATCTTTCCACGATATTATATATTATAAGATATCACTACCTTTCGCAGGTTAAAAACAATTGCCAAACACAAAATTATTCATATTTATATTGCTGGGTGTTTGTAAAAATTGAGGTATGTATTTGAGAATTTTCGATATTGTTTATTCATTACTTTATAGCAGGGTTGTCCAAACATTTTAGGCAGCGGGCCACTTAAAAATTTTTCATGGATTTCGCGGGCTATCGATTTCTCAAAAAAAAAACAAAAAAAAACAACCTCCCATTAAAATTTTTTTCGGTTATTTGTTTATTTATTTTAGATATAGAATGGGGCATCCCTACGTTGTTTCTCATTTCTGAAAAAAAAATTGTTTTGGAATTCTTGTTATTCTAAATATATAGTTGTCGGCGGCCGGATTAACACTGCTGGAGCGTCGGATTGTGGCCCGCATTTTAGACAGCCCTACTTTATAGCATTTTCATCATTTGCTGATGGATTTATAAGTATGGTATAATCTAACATGATTTGTGTATAAGCATACAAATATGATTATAATATATGTATAAAAACATACTTTTATATTACATATTTTATTATGTATTAATATATATGACATACAATTATTAATTAAACAGACAAAAAAAAAAGCTTGGCCTAGTTTAAAAAGCGATTTTTAAAATGAAAGATATTTTGTGAAAAATTAGGCTTAAGTTAGAACTACAACAAAACAGACTTACATTTTATCAGAAAGGCTGATTCTTTGTTAGTAATTCTCGAAGTTTTGTTATTTCTTAAATTCGCGGCATTTACGTGGATAGAATTTAGAACGCTGGTCATTTTTTTATGTGCATCTTAAAAAAACAAGACAACTGAATGTGATAATGTATCCGTTTTACAGATCGTAATTTATTTTAATTAAAGAGTTTTAATAAAATGCTTTCATTCCGATTATATCTTCATTAGAAATTATTGACTAGACCAAAAACAAAAGACTAAACTAATTGACTATGTTAGACTAGCCTATTAGACTTGATTAGAGTAAACTAATAGAGTAGATTAAATTAAATACGGCATACTTTATAGTTTTTTATATGCATTCCATTAAAACGTTTTAGCCAAACATTAACAACTCCATTTACGTTTTTCCAAAAAAAATAATAAACAAATAAACAAAATAACATAAAAATGATAGAGCTAAAGAGAAAACTAACCCAGTACAGACATCAGTAAATTTTTATCTTTTATGCCATTATGTAAGGAAAGGAATAATAAAATCCCAATTAATATGCAATAATTAATTTAAAATTTTTAATAATGATTTTTTTTTCATTTATCGTCATGTATTAGGATGTAAAGGCGCCTCAGTGGCCTAATAGTCAAGTCCAACGCCTCCAGGTCCGTTGGGTTTGGGTGTAATTTTTAAGTAAACTTAGATGTAAACATACCATGGGGTAATCTCAATCGCTTGAAATGCTTCCCCTATGCCGGACAACTGCCAAATATCCTTCATTATCCGGCAGTATAAATCGTCAAACACAGAATTGGTTACGTAACCAAAAATGATGGACGTTGAAAAAATAAACTAAGGCGATATATATTGCTCGGTTTATATTTATCTGTTTGCCGCGTATCGTTCTAGAGTACCCATACAGCTGGAAGCTAACAAATCCCTGAAACGTTTAGGTAGGTGAAATAAACAATAAAATCCCTCAGATAAAGTTTTTTGTAGGTACTTTAACGCAGTATTAGAAACGGTTTTCCCCAAAAAAATCCCTTGAACCTAAATCTAAAACAAGAGCTTTCATTTTTTTTATTTCTAGGTATCAAAACGTACCGTTGTTGTGGAAAAAGTACTTACAAAAATCGATACAAACCTACGTAACTAACATATATAAAAAATACATTGAAATTAGAAAACAAAAGGCCTGAAAATTTTCATTATGAAGGTATTTCAATTATTAATTAAAATAATTTTAAATTTTAAATATAATAATGTATTCACCAATGAGTTTCATTAATTTAGAAATTGAGATGAGTTCGCATTTTTTAACGTCTCAGTGGGTTAACCAGGAAGGGACAGACGGTTTCATATGAATTTCTAAACACCCTGTACATTTTAGCATGATCGTGCTAAACTATCTATAGCGATATCTTTTCCCAATCTCTAGAGATTACCATAGACGGATTTATTTCACTATATTTGTTTTCTGATGTACCCTAAAGCATTTAGTGCATTTATAAATATATACATCTATTTATGACACTTTTTATCATCCATATACGGTAAAACCCGTCTAAAGTGACCACCTGTTTGGGACTAGACTGCAGTGGTCACCATGAACAGGTGTTCACTATACAGGACAGACTTGGTAAAGGCATGACTAAGTCAACAGGTGATTAGAAATGAAGCTGTAATAGTATCTACTAAATAGGAAATATGTGTTTATTTTGTTTGAAAACCTGAAGTTAAATTTAAAAAAATATATCATTAAATAGTCCTCTATGTTAATTGTGGATTCAGCATGGTTTTTTTTTTGTTTTTACTGGGCAACCGGAACATGGGAGGCTTATTTAGGGTAATTTGTCTAAATTAGTAAGCTTATAATAAAATGAATATTTATATCTAAGAATTAAATCGATCACGTGCCACTTATCCTTTGAATAAAATCTAACTTTAATAATAGAAGATAATTATACCGGTCAAAGGCATTTCAACATTAAGGCCCTACCAGTTCTCGCTCATAAAAAAGTAGTCAATTAACCAAGATGGTCACTTTACCAGCTTCCACTACAGTAGCTTAATAGCAGGTAATCAAACGCGTATTATTGTATCACAATACCTGTTGTTATTGTTTTTTTACCACTGCAAATATTCGTTTCCTGTAATATCACAATTGAACACTAAAAAAAGATCATCAGAACTTGATCATTTCTTTAAATATTTTCTCGTGTCGTTTACTTGAAGGTTGGGGTGCAAGGATAGCAAAGATCATGTTTTGACAGGAATTCTAGGTTCCAGAGGAACCTGTTTGTTTACTTGTTTGGATTTTTATGGCGCAAGGGCATTTGGGCTACATAAACTTATGTCACCTAGCAATTCAAACACCGGGCCTCGGGTAGCCAAAAAAAAAAGGGTACGCTTTGGCTACAATTTGGCTTTGAACCCAAATTTTCTGCAAGGTCAGCAAACGCATTGCCACTAAGTAGCCGCTGAGTTTCATCCACAGCAAAACTGAGTTGATGTCCGAGTAACACCTGTTGTATTTACAGAGACTTTTCATTGTGTTGCTTATATGCCTATTTTATTTTGATGTAATTTTTGTTTTATTAGATGCCAATTTCAGTGTGAACGTGCATGTTTGATTATTTATAATTTCCTTTATTTTTGCATTTTTAGTGGCAATATCGTTGTTTTAAGAAAAGTAAAATTCTTTTTATTGTCGTTATATATTGAGTTTAGTTCTGGAATGGAAAGAAAATAGGTGTTTTATAAGGGCTATTAAAGTTATTTTTTAATTATTATTGATTCTTCGGTTATGGTTATTTCTTTCCATGATGAGAGGTGTCTTTGTATGATAATAATAATAATAATAATAATAATAATAATAATATCGAATCTAGAGAAGCCATTATCCAACGAGTAATTGGTGAGTACGCTTCGCTTCAAGTTTATTTAGAAGAAAGTTGTGTCGAATTCGTTAACACAACAGCATCTTTACTGGTCACAAATTTGACTCCCGCTCTTTTTAGAAATTAATCAACAATTCCTGGTTACATTAGCGATTCATGAATCGTTGGTTCTTCATGGCTTTTCATATAATTATTTGAAAAAAAATTGAGATTCAGCTGTTTTTCTTCAACTACGTTCAAATTCATCTACGTATTGTCAAATACATGGTTATTTTAGACGTGTGGAAAGCATTTGGAGAGACCTTCATCCAGCAGTGGATAGATAATGGTTGAATATGATGATGATGATGATGCTTGTTTAGTTAGTTGCAGTTTTATGGTGCAAGGAGGTAAAGGGCCATTCTGCGCCAAATAACGTGAGGTTGTACGTAGGGTTTAAGAGTAATTTACAAGTTAGACCCTAAGCAAAGTTAAATATGAATTAAAAATCTTAAAAACGATTACTGCAATAAACTCGGATGAGATGAAATAATATTATTTAATGGAATTCCAAATAATAATAATAATAATAATAATATTGTTTAATGAAATTTCAAATTATAGTAATATCTTTTAATGAAATTTGAAATGATAATAATATTGTTTAATGAAATTTGAAATGATAATAATATTGTTTAATGAAATTTGAAATGATAATATTTTTTACGGCTAATCAATAATTATATTCTCATTGTCTATATACACCAAAATATCCTTATAGATGTTTTATAATTTATTTTATTTGCTATTTATGTTTACTTTACTAGAGGATATTATAAAATACTTGATATATAATTTTATCTGGAGTATACTATAAAAGTTTATTACTTTAAGTATGTACGAAAACTCTGTCGTGCGAAATAAATAGATATTTATCTACATAATATTTATATAATACTATTAAAATCGTTTTTGCAAAATGGTTATATCATTTGATAACGTAAATACGTATTCTTAATTTCTGATTATGATATCATAATAAGATTTTTTTTTATGTGTGTGTTCTTTCCTGATCAATTTTTGCTTCGGGTCATTATAGTTAAAAGATTCAAATAGTGAAAGTGTGCGTTAATAGTGGCTAAAATGTATATTATATATAATAACGTAAAAAATGGTTGGAAGTATTTATATTTTATTATTTAACAATATCCGATAATTTTAAATTAAAATAAAGAGAAAAGAATTTGACGTGCATTTGGTTTTATTTGCAAGTAATGTGTCAGTGGTTTATGGAAGAATATACGCAGCAGAGGGCTAACGAGTGCAATTTTTAAAATGGGGAATAAGAAATCATTAAGCTTTAGCCTGAGCTAGATATCAAAATCAAAAATTTCGTTAATTTTTCCACTACAAAAGTAATAAAATACTGAAAAAAATAGCTTGATGTGTTAACCAGTTTGATAATTATCTTATAACTAGGAAAAAGAAATAGAATATCTTGAAAAAAAAAAGGAACAATTATTGCGTTACGTTGCCCCGAACTTTTTCAGAATGATTATATTATTAAAAACTAATTTATAATAGCAAGATATACGTTCTGTTTCATCGTGACCAATGAACTATACTTTCTGTATTATTTTTTCTATCATATTTAACAATAAAGGTTTCGAACAGTTGCACTGTTGTATAATTTTTGCATTAAAGTCATTCTTGAATAATTTACTTCAACGTAGCGTTTTTCTTCGATATGTATTTAAAATTGTCTTAGATCACTTTAATTTCACCATTGCTTTAACTTTTATTTATTTACCTGAACTATTTATACCATTGTATAAATAATCATTGCAGTTAATGCATTGATGCATTAATGCATATAATTTCTACGAAAAACTGCAGTATCTCGTGTAACTTTGTATAGATTCTCTTAATTTACTAACAAATTCTTAACTCACTAACAAGAGCTTTGATTTAACAACATTAGGAAACCTTGTTGTTCTGTTTATAATGATTTTAAACGGATCTCTGTATGTTCCTCATTTAGCTGAACATACGTGTTTGAAGATACACCTAATGTTAAGTTTCTGTACCATTAATTTCTTCTCTCTTATACAATCACTAA
>QLNU02014802.1:163707664-163725571 GCA_006491805.2 Dysdera silvatica | reverse complement strand
AGATATCAATTTCTTCAATAAGTCCTTCCAGTGCAGAAAAGCGATTTTTTAATTCCAACTTGAATGCCTCGGTATTTTCTTTTAATTTCTTTAAATCCACCCTCTTACTTACTTGTTTCCTAATGAGCTTCTGTCGTTCTAATTTAGTATTTAAGTGCACTTTACATCTCACCATTCGATGATCACTTCCAGTATTAAATCTGTTCAGTACACTGCAATCTTCAATAATTGATTTCTTGTTTGCCAGGATATAGTCAATTTCACTAGTTCCCCCATTTGGGTGTTTCCATGTCCATTTTCTTTGCGGTTTCTTCTTAAAAAATGAATTCATGATGCTAAGATTTTCAGCTTCTGCAAATTCGATGAGTTGATCGCCACGTTCATTCCTTTCCCCATATCCGTATTTACCAACCGATGTCTCTCCTTGTTCCTGTTGTCCAATTCTTGCATTGAAATCCCCCATGATGAGCTTGATATGTTGTTTCCCTTTGGTGTGTAACTCTTTGATTTCTTCATAAAATTCTTCAACCTCTTCGTCGGTATGGCTTGATGTTGGTGCATATACCTGTACTATCTGAAGTTGGTATCGCTGGGTTAGTTGAACAACGAGCCTCGCTGCTCGATCTGACGTGCTTTCGACTTCAAGAAGGTAGTCTTTAATTCTTTTGTTGATTAAGAAGCCAACACCACTTGTTCTTCCAGTTTCCGTTCCTCTATAATAAAACAAATGTCCACTTTTAAGTTCCACCAACTCTTCACCTTTTCTTCTAACTTCACTGAGTCCTACAATGTCCCATTTGATCTTGTCAAGTTCTTCTTCCAATTCCTGAAGTTTTGCTTCAGAAGCAAGGGATCGTCCATTAAACGTAGCCAAGGTCAATAACAAACGGCAGCCTGGGCCATTCCAGTGATTCTTAGCACCCCCTGCTTTCATGCCACACTGACCGCTGCCTTGATCAGGAGCACTCCAGCACCTGGAGACTAGGGGCCATGGTTTCTGGTGTGTCAACATAATGGAGGAATTAGCCATAATTTCACCACGCTGGCTAGACGGGTTGGTGAATTAGCCCTCCCCTTCCGCCTTTCTATCCGTGTAGCAAATATTAATTTGCCACATAAATAGAAAGCTCAGCCTGCACCACTTGAAGGCGGGGTAGGACACTAGGTTACTGGCCTGGCCGGTTCCACACATCGTCACATACGTTCAGCGTGTGGGTCTCCTTCCAGTTAGATACCAGCAACCCTTTTGCAGGCCATATATATATACAGTGCTGTCTGTTAACGTCCGGAAGAAAAGTATATAGCAAGGTTCCTTGAAAAAATGTTAATGTAAAAATGCTAAGAAATCCATATTTTCGGAGTTATTAACGTTTAAAGATTATCCAATCTCGTACCCTTTTCATTTGTTAATGCCTTTTATAGTCCAGTTGAAACGAATTGAAGAAATCTTGTTTTTGAAAAGGCGTGGAATAAATGTTTTGATCGTTTATTCGGTCGATTTACTTTGAAAGCGAACGCGCATGCGAATTTGTTTTTCCCCGGCCAATATAATAGAATTTACGTCACATAGTCATTGATTTTAGTATAGAAACCATTGCGATTTCATTCGTCGCGCAGTATAGCCCAGATGCTCTTGCGCCATAAAAAAGCCAAACAATCAATCAATCAATCATTCGTCGCCAAGTAAGTGATACCAAAAACGGATGCATAAAAATAATTAGCGAAAAAAGAAGTATATCTTTTTACTTCTCATAGCAAACACATACAATCATATAACATTAATATTTTAAAGAAATTAAAAAGTAACAAATTAAAAAATGCGTTGATTTAAAATTTGGAGCCATTCGAGTATTACATAAACACAGTTCTGGCCATTTTATACTCTCCCCTCCCTCTTATAAGAAAAAATAAGCAATGTCGGCTTCCCTCCCTTCATGCTCACGTAATATTTAAGTTCTGTAATTTTTGGTTTGATTTTAAAATAAGAATGCAATATGTGATGAAAATTGAAATACTTAGTTGCGTTTTTATAGTAATATTGATTACTTAATTGTAAGCTTATTATATTAAACGGATATTGATGAATAGGGTATAATCACAACAAATTATCGCATTTAAAAAGTTTTAATATTATGTTAATATATATTTTGATGGCATTCACTACAAAGTATTTTGTTACAGTTTTATTATTAATATGTTTTATATTGTAAGCAAATAATGTGCAATAAATAAGAAGTGGTTTTGATAAAATAAATTTATTAAAAACAATACATTCATTATATAATTTTAAAATGTTGTGGGGGGGGGAGTGCACCGGGAGCAGAGAAAAGAAGCCCGCGGACAAAATACAGGTGAGAGACAACGGATTAAATAATTAGTGAAATGCGATTACCTGTATTTTGTATCTTCTACTCGCTCTGTATCATACAAGTATTTTTGTATCGTAAAAGTATTGCAGTTCTCTCTGGACGGGTGTCACTTTGTGACTATGTGCTGTCTTACGTAACCATGTTTCCGATTCCTCCCTCCCCGTTGTCAGAAAAAATAAGCAAATCGAAAACCCACTTCTTAGCCCAAAGATGCGTACATAATACTTGAACGGTCCTCTTATTATATTTACATTTTACCTCAAAATTTATGTTGTTACTAAGTATGTTTGTAAAACCATTGACATCTGAAATATGTAGCATAGTAATTAAGCAGAGATAGTTAACTTTTGAGAATAAAGGAAACGTTTTTGATCTAATGCAATCACCTTAGTAATCCAGTAGAGATGAGACCCTAGTCTTCGGATCAACTGAACGAGGTTCGACATTTAATAAGTGCGATTAAATTGAAATACATCGCAGTTCCAAAGTCACGTTAAGCCATCGGTTCCGGAGCAGCTAATCATTTGTGAGTTCTGAGATGCAAAATATGCGAACTTATCCAAATACTTTAAAATTATAAAATTTACGTCTAAATTCAGCAACTATATTGGACGATTTTTTCCAGCAAAAATGGCAAATTGATGCACAATTTTTGTGCTATTTATCATTTTACTTTCTTATTTAAAACATCTAAATATGTAGTTACATCATCATAAACGAACTTGTTAATAATTAGTAAGTGCCTTTTTGCTCATATTGAACATTCATATCCCGCTATGTTAAAAATAATTTCAGGCCATTAAAACAAGTATGAACGTTGCATGAATGCTGCACATTTAGAAAATGATCTAATTCTGTCATTTATAATAAAGCCAATATATTCCCATCTAATCGTGTGCTAATGTTAAGGCACATCTATGGAAATAATGTAGTATTTAATCATCACGTTATTTTTGGTTAAATCATAACATTGCGGTATTCAATAATTCTCGTCCTTAGTTCTCATATCGCATTGCATGTAATTATTAATTATTGTAAAAAGAGAACATATATTTTAAATCATGACACACAAATATTGATGTATATGTAGTATCCAATGATTTTGTGACTAACTATAGAAAAAATTATATTTTAAATAATGCTGCATATAGCAAAAAAGTGTGTGAAGAAAGCTCCAAGTAATCGTGATCAAGTGATTATAATAGATTATATTTTCGCGAAAGTTACATCTGTAATCATAATCAAATGTTTTGAAGTAGCCATAATCTATAATATAATCATAATCGCCTTCTTAAATTTCATTTAGTCATAATCGGTTTTTGAAGTTCTTAGGTAATAGTAATCGCCATGATTATAATCGTAGTAATAATCGAAAATGAAACTTGACTGTAATCGTAATCAAAATAATAACCTGAATTTTGATACTTAGATAATTGTAATCCTAATCATAATCCTACTATGGTAATTGTTTCGTAGTTATATAAACAGGTTGTAATCGTTCCTAAGTCTGGTGTCAGCAGATAAATAAATAGTCGTAAATAAATATACGAAACTCATTCCGAAACATGTTAGTTTTTATATTAAGAGAAAAATTGCCAAATATTATAGTCCGTACTAACTTTACATATTTCCTTACGCCACTAGATCCGTTTTTTTTCCTTAAAAGTAGGTTGTTCTTGAAAAAAGGAATTTATTTTTCTCACCTATTACTTCTATTTCTTCTATTGCAGGAGGCGGGGCTTTGTAACTTGTTTCATTAGTGGTTTTCGTTAGGAAAAGGGTGGTAAAGTTTTTCTGTGATTGGCTAGATTTAAATTCATTATAACTTCATAAATATTAATTTCTCAGCCATTTCGTATTAACATTTTTTACTTAGAATTTTGCAAGGAATCACGCTATATACTTTTCTTACCGTCGTTAACAGACACCCTGTATAATCGAATAATATAATAAACATTAGATAAAATAAGGAAAAGCATGATAAAAACAAATATTGCATTAAATTCTTACGAAAATTATATATAATTGATTGAATCGATTACACTTTTTTCAATGCCTACTGATCTGGTTTAATGACACAAACGACTATTTTTTCGATGACATATCGAATCAAATATTGGGAAATTTTTCATTTTTAAAGAACAGCTTTTATAATAAACGGTTCCATTAACTGACGTTCTAACACACTAATGTTTAAATACAGCAATTCATACTAAAACACCTTTACATCTTAAAACACCATTGGAGTGTTATTGTCATATTTTTGGTTCATTATTAAATATTTATTCATTAGTAATTATATCCATAATTCTCATAGTAATTGATTTGTTATATACAGTATATATAATTATATAGCATATAATTTAAGTAAAATATGTTACTTTTATCTAGTAGTATGAAAAACTAAGATGTTACTAAAGCGAAAAATATTTCAACATTCATATACGTTTTATATGAAAGAGAAAAAATCTTAAAAGACAATGAAAAATATTATTACTAAGTATAAGTTGCATAGCATAGCATAGTTGATATATTATTTAAATGCATTTGCAAATTGTTTGCTGAAAGCAATTTATAATGAAAGCAGCGTATCACTGTTTTACAATAATCGATGCTAGTAATAACAATATCCATTTTAGCAAATATTTTCCGTTAGAGAAATCAATTACTGTGAAATTACTTTCCCGCTGTTTGACTCACATCATGGATTTGTATTTCTCTGTCATAAATTACTCTGCAATAATGAATATTTACAGGAGGAAAACAGAAATAGATTTACAATCACAGCAGAGGCAATAACAAAATTGCTATAAAAAATGCAAATGTTATCCGAAATGGCCATCTTCTTTTTCTTTCATTAAAGAAGAATATTCTTACATTTTGCAAATTAACGATACGAAATCGAAGAAGAAGTATATATATATATATATGTCAGTGATATAAGTTTCCGTAAAATGAATTTTATTTTATAAATTTTTTTATAGTAAGCGACTTAAAAATTAATTTTTAAGAAATTTCTTCCGCGTTATAAAAATTTGCATTTTATTTAAAAAATTAAAATAAAAAATCAAATTTAAATATTATTATTGGTACAAATGCAAATATTTTTTGTTGAATAAAATTCAAGTATTTTTTGGTGAATTTTCTAAACTGGCGAAAAGATATTTGGCGAGGAAATCGACTACACCTGCCAATTTGGCGTGTGTATCTGTACGGAATTGCCAATTCAGATAGTTCAGATTATACCATCGGCAATTTTTTATCCCCCTAAGTCTTATTTTTTCGCTAAAACTTACATAATAATAATAATAATATTATTATTTCCAATTAGCAAACAATAATAAGGATGATAATATTAACGTATTCACAATGCAGCCTATAAAATAATTGTTTTCACAACCCAAACCAACGGCGGACACGGGAGGGGACACAGGGGTCATGACCCCAAAATATATTTTTTCACTGTAAAAAATTCCAACTTTCATGATAAATGAAGGGTGTTATTCCAAGACCATGGCAAATTCTGTCCTTAACCCCCCAAATGAAAGTCTGCGTTCGCCACTGACCCAGACCAACACTTTTTTGTGTTTTGGGAGTTCTTTCTTTTTCATACGTCATTAAATTTAGTTATTTATACTTATGAGCACCCATACGCGTACTTCTAGAGGAGCTAAGAAAAATTATTACCCTCTTACCTCCTTCTCAAAGCTGTCGAGAATTTTAGTGAATGTACAAGATACCAAAACGCTACAAAAATAATTGATACTGCTTGACAATTAGTAATGAGCTAAAAAGTACCTTATTTTAAAATGTGACTAAAACTTTTGAAAGCAAATATATAATAGGTTCGGGCAAATCAAATTTTAAAACTGCCAGGGGGTCTCGAGCCCCCTCTGCCCTCATATGGGAGCTCATACTTATACATATTTTACGTAAATTTACCATAGTAAAGAAATATGAAGCATTTCATATTATATTTTACCTGAGGATAGCAATTCATTCATTCATTTATTTATTTATACAGCAATATGAATAGTGTCTTTTGCCTTTCGTAAAGAAAAGTTCGAGCCACTTGGCGAATCAAGGTTTAATGAAGGCATAAATATAATGAAGTATGCGTTCGAAAAAATTTGCAATTAAGAAAAAGGAACTTGCCGAGATCCTATAAGCATGGAAGGGGTGTCAAAATGATTTTATATATAATTTTAAAATGTATTAATAATTTTCGTTACTTTCATGATTATCCTATATTTTATCCTAGACCGCATGAAGGAAGTTCATGAGGGTATTACGGGGCTACAACTACACGTGTATAATATATTTATACATAATGGGGAGTTAGGCCTCTATCAACCTTCCCTGAGTACGCCCATGATTTTGCTGCTCAACAACTGAAAAATACTCGAATTGCATATGGAAACATCTGCAGGCGAGTTATCTAACATTTTTATTAATAAGCGGTCATTGTCAATCGCTATTAACAATTCCCATAGATTTTAACTTGACATGGTAATATACATGTATGTCATCAATTTCGATCGGGTTGAAATGCAGAATATCAACATTCGTGCGGAGGCAAGTATATTTAGACGACCTAATATAAAAATTAGTATAAAGGCAACTAAATTTAACAAATAAAAACATTAAAATCAATTAACTGACCGTTATGGGTATGACACTTATGATACATATACAGTGTGTAACAATTGTAAATACAAAAAAAAACAACCTGATGCGTTTAAATATGCCACAATTATTCTCAAATCCGTGACACGCAGCATTTAACTAATTTTCAGTGTTCGTTGATTTTAAGTATCAGTTTAATAATTAAAAAAGGATAGGGCACAGAACTGACGAAGTTGCATTATTTATTATTATTATTATTATTATTATTATTGATAATAATACGGTAAGTATTCGAGAACTTGCGGTTTAGATAGACAGAGCCAACTACTGAAGTCTTTCTTCTGCGCTTATAGATTACCCATATGCTGCGAAATTGAAACTCTTTGACTATTATCATATTATTTAACTACTATTACGCCACGCTATGAGCTCGAACTACATTTGCTGTTGTTGTTTTTAAAGAAAAAGAGAGAGGGGGAGTTCTAGTTTGAGCTCATAACTAACGCAGGTGTCAAAAATGATTATTTATATTGAATTCCCCGCAAAGTATTCCAAAAAACACGCCCTGTTAAGTTTATCTGTTAACCAGTTTGACAATTGTGTTAACCTTGCGAAATGTAATAATATCCTATAATAATGTAATTTTTGGGTATAGCAACTGTGTAAATTTATCATTATTTCTTTTAATAGATATATTTATTTATATTATATATATAAATTTATCATATTTTATAATATATAATATAAAATTTTATATACATAAATTTATTTATATATTTATAAATTTATCATATATTTTATAAATTTGATTATATATTTATAAATTTACTGTTATATTTATAAATTTATCATTACTTCTTTTAATAAATATATTATTTATATTTATAATTTATTATTTTTATTTAAAAATCTTGTGAATTTTGATGTAAGTAATTAATTTTATGAAAGTTCTCAGAAGTTTTATAAAAGAAAATGAATAAAACTATCATGTTTTAATAAAAATAATCATGATTTAATAAAAAATAATCATGATTTTAATAAAAAATAATCATGATTTTAATAAAAAATAATCATGATTTTAATAAAAAATAATCATGATTTTAATAAAAATCAATCCTTATTTTAATATAAAGCGCCGTACAAGTATTACATGAGCGCCTTTGGGGAAGGGGAGTTGAGATTTGCTTATTTTTGGTGACAACAGAGACGGAAGGATCTGAACTATGCTTACGTAACACACAAAAAGTAATAAAACTAGCACATAGTCAGAAAGTGGTAACCGTCCTAACAGAACTGCAATGCTGGGATGTAAGATATCTCTTTGTTTGGATTTTTAAGACGCAAGAGCATCTGGGCTCTACTGCGGCGTGGGATGCAAGACACGATACGAGTAGAAGATATAAAATACACGTAATCACAGTTAAATATTTAATTATTTAAACCAGTGGCTGGCTGTCAACCTTTTTTTCATGTGGAGGCCATTTTCAGATTTCACTTGTCCCCTCTGACAATTTTAAATTCTAGTGAATGTATTATTTTTAATAAATGCATTTTATCATTCCACTTTTCACTTACTATATATATTATTTGCATACAATACACTATTATACACCATTTGCTTATTTTTTCTTACAAGGGGGAGGGGGAGTATAAAATGTGCTTGTGTAATACTTGAACGGCCCCAAAGTAATCATTATTATGACAACATAAACATTATTTCGATCAAATTAACCATTATTTTGATAAAAAGTAATCATTCCATAAACTCAAATCATTTCTTTGTGACATGATTAACTTCATTTAGTAACAGCAATTACTACAAATATGATGTGTGCAAATCTACAGAAATGGAAATAAGAGTTTATACTAAACATATTCGTAAAATTAAGCTATGGTGATAACAAAGCTTTACATAATGCACACATATTAACTGTGCACGACTGTAGTAGATAGGGGTGGTGAGTAAGAAATAAATAGCCAAATATATAGACGAAGAAATGTGCACAAACATTGTGCACAGATAGTAAAAGGTTTATTTAACAACGTTTTTTAGCACAATATAACTTAAAAATTAAAAAATCGACGATCGTTTCGTTTATTATTTAATTTTAGTTATTTTATAATTTTTTAGTTATATTGTGCTAAAAAACGTTAAATGAACCTTTTACTAGCCAAATATACGTCTATTAGGAACCATCGGGAATAGAGGAGAGGCTACACCCATATAGAAAAGCAGGCTATGTGCCGGCTCTTGGAGCCCCACCCCCCCTTACCCCGCATATGGTTTTTATTTGAAATATTTTTTTGGGGAGGGATAAAAAAATATCACGTATTTACTCTGATTGTTTGTTTGTTTGGATTTTTATGGCGCAAGAGCATCTGGATTATACTGCGCCAATTATTTACTCTGAATAAGGCAGCCATGTTTCTTCCAAAAGAAGTGTAAATTAATTGATAATTTACCTAACTGCGTCAATTTTGTGTACATTTCTTTAAATAGTATTATATTGCTCTGTATTGTTGCATCGGACATAGATTTATCTAAGAGTGGACAAGTGACTTTGTGTTGTCACTTAACAACTGTACATCTGCACAAGAACAACGGTACTAGGATTCGAATCACTAACCAGTGGCTAAAAAATGGGATAAGAGTCATCGAAGTGCTGTGGTCCCCTGCAGCGACGTAGGAAAGTGGGGTTCAAGGGGCTCAAAGCCTCCCCATTGGATATCAAAGCCCATCATTTGCAATAATGGCGCAGCACATGATTTTCTTTAAAACTACTTGTCCCCACATAATTATTGAATTGCTACAATACTAGTACCCTGCTAAAAAATTATTATTTAAACGAATGGTTCCATGAATGCATTTCCTTAGTGTAAATCTAATGTTGATATACGGATGTCCTGTTCACATTAATAATAATATTGATGATGATTTTTACAATGGTGTTGAGAAAATGAATAATTATTTTTAACGGTCTTAACATAATTATTCTTAAAATGTTTTAAAGTAATTGTTTTTAACGGCTTTAACATGATTATTATTTTTAAATTATTTTTAAAAAAATTTAATTATTTTTTAAAGTAAATGTTTTTAATGGTTTTAACGTAATTGGTTTTAACGGCATAATTATTTTTAATGATTATAACATAATTGTCTTTAACGGTCTTAATATCATTATTTTAACGATTTTAACATAATTATTTTTAACGGATTTATTTTAGCGATTTTAACAAAATCGTTTTTTAACGTATTCAACGTAATTATTTTAAGGATTTTAACACATTATTTAAATGATTTTAACGTAATTATTTTTAACGAATTTAAAAAAAGTATTTTTAACGGATTTAATATAATAATTTTTAACATTATACGTATATCCTTCATGCTCTATTATTCCACGGAAATCTGTTAATTAATATTTCATGGTAATTCTGTTAACCAGTGTTTCATAATATTTTTGTTAATTAATCTATTAATCAGTTCGATATGATTTCAATTCGATATGTTAGTCAATGCTTCCAATCTGGTAATTAATTCTGATATTAATTGGAGATTTTAATCTGATCCGTAAATTAATATTCTATTACTGAACAGAGGATGCTTAATTTTAAAATATTTAAAAGAACACGTAATATACTCTCAATGCTAAAAAAACTGGAACATTTCGCAATTATAAACATGTTTTAGCTGTTGATGTGTGAAAGGTTTCCCCTTTTTTATTTAAACTAGATAAAATTTAAATGCGAAAAAAAATAACCCACTAATTCGAAATTCAATACGTGAGAGAAAATATTTTAATTATTTTAAAAGTTTTACAAAAAAAATGCATATTTGTAAGTTATCACCTTTGAAAAATAAGGCAAAATATCGTTTGCATAAGTAGATTCTGGTCTTTATAAAATCTAGGTTAAAATGAAGTACGCACCCCCTTTTTTTAATAGCAAAAAAACAAAAAAAAGAACACAAAGCGATTAGGATGAGTACGCAACTCGACTTTGCATGGCTCGTTCGTTGTTTTCCATGCTTTGCGAGCTCTAAATGGCCCGCAAAGAAGAGACTAACCAGCGATGAGAAGGAATCCTTCCTTTTGTCACGTCTTCCTGGTCCGTGGTTAAAAATGAAAACTGTTTTTTTCCTGCCAGGGTAACTCCTGCCAAAAAAAAGGGAGGAGGGGGTCCAGAAACGGTCTGGAAAAAATAAATCAAAAACGAAATTTTTTTTGGGGGGGGTGGGGGGCATTATTACAGTTCGATTCAGGAACAAAGCGATTATGAAAACCATCTTTACGCAGCACTGCGTAAACAATAAAGGATTCTTTCTTCCTCAAGTCAGACACGCAAGTTAGTACGCGAGGAAGCGCAAGAGCAGTGTGAGAGAGAAAGAGACAGAGGACCAAGTCCCGGCTATTGTTGCCTCTCGGTCATTATCGTTTTGAGACGCCAAATTTCTGAGGAAAAGAAGGGACACCCACAAGGGGCGGAGAAGAAAAGACCGGAAGATAAAAAACAAAATTACTCCGGAAGAAAATGACTCTGCCATCTTTTGGAGAAGAAAAGGGAAAAATATAGGGAAAGGGGAAAAAAACAGAAAGATGTAGGGCGATTCTTTATGAAACCCGATGAGTTTCCCTACTTAAATCGCCAAGAACTTCGCTCCTTTTCACTTCTCCATAAAGTATTTCTTCTTTCGTTGCAATTATTTTTTTCTCGTGATATCAGAGAGATATCTGGAAACGGGAGGATAATGAAAAACTTTAATTGAATCGTTCGATTTTCGTGGGGGTCCCCGGACCCAGGTCCCGGACTCGGCGACTTTTTCCCCCTCTGGCATTTTTTTTTCTTCCGAATAAAAAATGATAACCAGCACGAGGAATCTTTGTTTTCCGATAATCTGCGCCGTCTGGGATTATCGGATTTTTATGCATTTCCGAGATAGAAAGTTTCTTTAATGACAGATATGTCTCCACCTACCCACTACCCTTCTTCTCCCTGCCTCCGGTTTTCCCTTTTCCTGGCGATGCAATTTCCTTAGGAGGCCTCCGCATCCCAAAAAACATTTAAAAAAAATCAAATAAAGGCGCATAAAAAATGATTGCTGCAATTAATGACTAGGTCGATTGTTTTATGTGATTTTCCCTCCGTACTGACATTATAAGGGAAAAAACCTAAACGCAAACACTGAAGGTTATTTATATTTTTTTTATCTTTTCCTTATATATGTAGAAAAAATCGTTATTATCGATTTTGGAATGAATATGGGGAAAATGACGCTAAGATGAAAGGTTGGTTGATGACTTAACGATTTTCAAGTCGTACTCTTTTATCGGCCGTTGAATTTTCTTACCTCATCAAAGATTCAAATGACCAACAAACATTAGCGTAATGAAGGCCATACCTATCGAAAGTGAGAGAGAGAAAACTCATTAATTAATTTCCATTAAGTTTAGCTCATATTTCGAATTTTCTCCACACCCTACAATCGCGATACCGCCTGCGAAATCTAGGGGGCGTTTTCCGCTAGATCTGGAGGAATGGCAAATTAAAAAGGGATGTCTGGAAACAAGATCTTGCGGCTCTTCTCCATCTTGGACACAGCGGCTATTACTCCCCGTCGTAGTCAAGAAGATCGTTTTTACACTCTGAGTAAAAAAAAAAATGCAATGAAAAAAGCTCATTAAGCCTTTGATCCGTCTGCGGGCAGCCCATATTTTATGGGCTAAATGGATGGCCAGGATTAGGAACACGGGGTTTTAATGTCGCGTTTTAGGGTCTGGGTCTTTCGTCATTTTTAAATAAGGGATAGCGTCGTGATTAGGCGTCCGCTTCTTCCGCCTGAGTGGGCACATCTTTCTCTTCAATCAATCACATATCCTCTTTGCTCTTCGCTTTATTAGAAAAATTTCTCTTTATCTTCATCTCAGAGCTCCGCCGATTAACGCCAAATTTCTGCAGCAGTTTGAAAAATGGTCCAAACCTTAACCCTAGACTATCCCGCCTTAAAATATTCGGTTTCCATCTCCAAAGTTCTCGTTAAAAATCAGAAAAAAAAGTGCTGTTAAAATGATGTTTTACATATCTTCTATCTGATATCTAGCATTTTACGTTTTATTGTAATCTTTTAAAAGTATGCTAATTTTTTTAATGTGTTAAATGTAGTATTATCTCAAAAAAAGCACCATGATATGGCTTAAGTATTTTTAGTTTTGAATTACGTTAATGCAAAAGTATGTACATCTGTAGTTCCTAAAAATACTCTAAAAGCTGCATATCTTGCTCCCGCGACGCCGAACCTATCAAGAAGAGGAAGATGTCCATAAAAATTCTCTATTCTAAGATTTAAAATGTAACTGAAATGCAATCCTAAAATCATATTTTCTGAATAAAAGTTTGTAATGTTATTTCCACTATATTCTACTGATATTGTTTTCTTATCGGAGAAATATTTCACAAAAATATATGAATAAATGCCCTAAATATATAAATTTGATATGTTATCCATAGTTTTATGTAAAAATAATTTAAATATATAAAATATTCATTTTTACCTAATTTATAAGCTTTTATCTAAATAATCACACACGTATATTTATATAATGAATAAAAATATATTATTATTATTAAATATTTACAATATGATAACTATTTTACAAAATACTTATAGTATTATAAGTATTTTGTAAAATAGTTGTCATATTGTACTTTATACTATACAATTAAGCCGAGATTTTAATGTTTACTTAAATATTTTTTTTCGAATTGCTCCGTCTGTGTATATATTTCAGAATTCAATTAAAAAATATCGATAATATGGAGCTTTGTTTACAATTAAGTGGAACTTTTAATTTTAATTTATTTAATTAGTTAATTGGATATATATATATATATATATATATATATATACGACGGAATATTATTATTACAATTTGATAACGAATGCTGGCTCAATTAGTAATAGCAGTCCAGTGAAATTTTTAAGAAAACCTTTTGCATATGTAAGCTTACTCACATTGCTTTTCTCCCTCCAGAATGAGGTATTCTACCTGGGAGAAAAATAAAATATGCCAAGAGTGTCTTATATCCTTCTCTCTTTACAACCTGGAATGCGATGCTGGAGAAAAAGGAAGCGCGATGCTGAAAAAAGAAAATTATAGTTTTTAAATAAAACCGAACGATGTATAATGGCGCTGTAATGTGCCTCGGCAGCGCGTGTGAGGAAGCAAAACAAAAGAACGCAATTATGAGGGCTGTGTAAATGCGCTAAAATTTAACACAAGATTGCATTTAGTTATTATTATTCTTATCACCCTTCTGGGTGATATAAATATGCTCCTGGTTTATTTTAATAATTTAAATTTCACAGTTCTACGGCAGGAACATAGAGTAATACGTGTTCGTCCACGTTGCGACTAACCCACCACCGCCGGGTATGCATTTAAATAAGCAAAGAATGGAATTATGAAAAACTTGTTTGCGAGCAACAGATTGAGAAGTATAGGTGCAGGGTTGTTAAAAGCAATTTGAGTAGATTTTAACAAAATTCTCATTTTGTTAGAAAAGGCACTGAAACCTTCCTACAATGGCTTTTCAAGAAAAAAAAAGTAATCAAAATAAGGAAGAGAGGTTCGCAATTTCAACCATCATTTATAATTTTTTAACGTCATTAAATTTTAGGATAACGTTTTTAATGATACCCTCTTCCATTTTCTCCAGACTGAGGTCCGAATTAATATTTATGAAATAATGACTGCTAACATTAATATTCGGAATGTCTGGGCCGATAATTATACCGCAAAAGCGCGTTATTGAAACGCTCCAATGTCTTATCAGCGATTCATTAAAAATCAGCACTTCCCTCGCAAGTTCATAAAATATTTAATTTCCAGAACAACGTGAGCTCATTTTGAGTGCAATTAATCTTTTTGCGAGCCCATTATGGCCACGGAGCGAACACCGCCTCCAGTAAAAATCAAAAGTTCGTTTATGAGTGTAATAAATTAAACCCACAACATGCATTAATTTCCAGACCCGGCGAAGGCGGACGCCTCCTGGAACAATTCCTATTTTTCGGCAGAGTTTGTTCGAAAGTTTTATGCAAATTTCTGCCGTTTAATTAAGACTTTTACATAAAACTGTCTTTATGTTTTGGGAGAGAAAATTTAATATTTTTAAAACATTGTTTTTTTTTTAATCCATGACGGCGATGGGCGAGGTTTTGTTTCTCTTGTTCGGGAAGAATGCAATAACGAAAATTCTACATGGAGCTTCAAAATTCACTAGAGCTATTATGGTAAAGAAGAAAGCTAATTTAAAATGTAAATAAAAAACTTTAAAAAAGCCCTAAAAGTCAACAAGAATTTAGGATAGGCGAAAGTTGGGAGCACAAAAAATATTAAAAATACGTTAGTGGGTACTGTTTTCAAATTTTCTTAATAGCAAAAATTTAATCGCTAGTTTATAATAAATAATATTGACTGGTTATTTTTACTCCACATTTTATATAATCTACTTAAATGTGGATGCTAGGAAATGCTTAAATGAAAAGTAATTAAAAATATTAAACTGAATTTTAGAATAAAATTTTTATTAAAAATAACATAAAAAACAAAGAAGTAATTAAAAAGTAGTTAAACTATACCATAAAAAATAAAATGTAAAAAACACGTAAATAGCTAAAACAACACAATGAAAATATATGCTATTTTGATATAGTGGTTCTATTTAATATCAATTTTTACAATCATAATTAATTAATTTAAAATTGATTCTGATTTCTAAATAAACACTAATTTCCAAATTGATATAAATTTATAAATTAGTATTAATTGTCAAATAATGAACATTTTTAAATTATTGCATACATAGGACATGAAAGCAAAAGCCATAAACATTTCATTTATGATATGGGAAATCATTCGCCCATGACATTATAATTAATTAATTTTAATTTATTAATTTTATATTAAAAACATGACAATAAATATATATAATTAAATAATATCTGGCCTACACATCGGCATATTTAATTATTTCGATATAAAAGATTGATTTTTAGGTTTTAACTATTATTCTTAATTTTTTCTCTGTTTTAAAATTGTATATTTTAATAGATTTGTTAAATACGCTTAATTTTATAAATTTATAAGATATAATATATGTCACTAATTAGTATGATTTTAATATAATGAGAACAGTTTTGTAAATTAAATAATATGAGTAAAATACATAGCACTGTGTACCGTAAAATGCTTTTTTAAAAACTTATTTCGTTCTATAAAATATTCAAAATACTCCTACTCGATTACAAAACAAATATAATTAATAAACTTTACTTGATAAAAAGTTGTCATATTTTCTAAAACAAAATCTTTAAAATACCTGAAGTGATTTTTTACATATTAAAGCTTTTATTAAAGGACATATTTGGTGAAAAATGTCTCTGAATTTACAGAAATATACTTCAAGTACAAAGAGCGCACAAGTAGTCCTGTCTGAAGATTTCGGGTAAAGGGTTTGGTTCGACTTAACAATAAGCTTGGTTGTATGTAGACGTATAGAAAGTTCAAAGGTCAGGTTAAGCCCTCATTCCAATCCAAGGTGATTCAGAGCATAGTCCCAGAATGTAAAATATATAGGAAAAATAAGTATACAAAGTACATAGCCAGGGGCGTATCAATTCAAAATTTACGAGGATCTCAAACAGCTTTAAAGATATTAAGGGGCTCAGTGTTACAGTGAAAAACGTATACTGTTATACAATGGGGGGAGGGGGGGACGCTTGACCATCCTCAGACCCTTCTTTTTCTACGTCGCTGTATACAGGATATTCCGATGTTAAATTTTGGTTTCGTATTTTTGAATAGATAAAATTTCACAATTTCAACTCTAATTTTGATACAGATGCTTGATATGAATAGAGATACTGAATATGACAGTCGCTTAATTATTTTTTCATAAGCGTCAGGATGATGGAATATTGTTACTTTGGACAAGGTTTAAATGAAACTATAGAAAATGTTCAATTGTTATAAATAAAATATTAAATCAAGGTAACATTATCACAGTTAAAATAAATACGATGGTTTATAGCTATTTCAGGCCTTGTTGGGCTTCCTTCTTCGAACCTAATTACACTAATGTGACACGTGCTAGAAAACTATCGTGCCAGGTGCTGAGGTCAGGTTTCGGGTAAACCAGTTGTGGGTCATGCCACGAATCTTTGCTATGGGACAGATAAGTTTCTCGTAGAGAAAGAAAGGAAGCCTAAACGCTTTAAAATGGCTATAAACCATCGTATTTATTTAACTGCTGATAATGTGTGTTTAATTTGTTTAATTACATAGAAAATGTTCAATTGTTATAAATAAACATATTCACAAAGATACAAAAGCTGACAGCGTTGTTGTTAAATCAAAAATCGCTGTAAATGATAACGCAATAGACGCATTACAAAGAAGAAGAATAAATAAATATATATATCATCATCATCATCATATTCAACCATTATCTATCCACTGCTGGATGAAGGTCTCTCCAAATATATATATATATGAAAACTGTCAACAGTGAAGAAGCTGCCGATGAGGTAGTCAGCAGTGAAGTGGACAGCTTCCTTTTCCATGGCCGGTATAATAATATAATCAAATATAATCACTGCGATCATTTGTATTTTTAATAATTTTTATTTACACTCAAAAGAAAACAAACTTCAAAAATAAAAGAGGTAAAAATTAGTATTAGAAATAACAACATCGTTGGCCGACTGACATTCTTATAATGATAGAAAATGGAAAACTAGAAAAAGAAATATTTTCACACGACAATCCCGAGCTTTATATCACGCGGATATGTAAGCATAATTATTTCTATATTTATATTTATTCGCCTGATCCACGACACACACACACACACA
>QLNU02014802.1:163663765-163693355 GCA_006491805.2 Dysdera silvatica | reverse complement strand
GAAATTTTATTTACAATTTTTGGGAAATAATATAAATAAATAATTATAAAATTTTGACGCAAAAATATTCGAACACTTATACTTGATTATAATATTGTATATTGTAGTAATATATGAGTGAATAGCAATCCAGTTAACATATGTAAATTCATTGAATTTGCATTTTTCAAATTCAAATATTGAAGAATTATGAAAAATATAATGAAGAGCATTTTAAATTCCATATCCATGTCAGCACGAAATTACTGATTATTTTGTTTTCGACCACTTACAAACATAAACGAATTAAATTTATAAATATACATAGTATAAGTATAATAAATATTTTAGCGTACAAAAATGAATATGTCTATGGAAAGTACTAAGAGAAATAAATAAAAAAATGAAATGATTAGAAATACAGCAGAACCTAAGTAACTCAAAATTCAAGGAGAAAAGGTTCCACTTCGATTTTTCTATAGTTAGAGTTATCAAGGTGGAAAAGCATTTCAATAGAAATGAGAATATCTTCGGTTTACCAAGAACTTGGAGTCATACAGGTGCGAATTATTGAGGTTTTCAGGTAGTGCTTTTATTATTTCATTATTTTGATAATTAAGAAAAAAATATTATTAAAGAGAAATAATTAGCGCACGCAGAAAGGACATAAGGGGGTTACAGAGCTGCAACTTCATATATTAATATGATCCGTGAGGGGGGGTTATGACTCCATCAATCCCCTCCTGCGTACACCAGTGAATGGAATAATTATGCTACAGATGTGTCGGCTGTTATCTAAAAAATCCGTTTTAGTAAGATCTTTTAATTCATATTTCTAAAAAATAATAATTAGTGGACGGTTTAACTTATTCTTCAAACTATTTGTTTGTATTTAGTTTTATAAATAATCATTTGGGGATCTCATATCACAGCAAGGAAATGTGATTACAGTGTGCATCTCGAAAGGGACACATGTTTAAAAAACGTATATGTACACAATTGAACCAAAAACAAAATGTAAGATGAGAAAAGGCAAGGAAAATGTAATATTTTGATTGTAATATTTACAAAAATAAAAAAAAAGCAGTTGCCTCCTAATAACGTCTTGGTGTAATATGACATGGAAGAGTGACAAGAATGAAGGAGTGACAAGAATAACGGAATGAAAATGATTATGTAATTGAAAAGCAATTGAAGTATAAACTTTAGCATTCATTTCAGTTGGTCATATTTGAGTTTAATTTTGCTTGTTTAATTTTATTTCTCGTTAGTTAGCTAACTATTTCCTTGTCATTTAGATTTAAAGAATAATTTCAAACAGATATATAAAAGGAATAGAAAAAGATAGACTATATATTTATAGAAATATGAGAAGTTAAATTATGTTATTTTTAAGATACGATATAAAAGTGCGAGGGCGTCAAAAAGAAATGCTTAAATTGGAGTGAAATTTGAGTACAAAATCGCCATTCAGTAAAAGCGAAGACGAGGATTGAAATTTTCGGATAATCGAATCAAAAGCAGATCTTAATATCCGAAAAACCGGATAATCAGGTGTGAGAAACCGATACAAAATCTCCCAAAAGTCCTTGACAAAGAATAAAGAAAAGTTGAAATATTTATAGTGATATCGCATTCATTTATAGTGACTAGTTAAGACAAACATCAAAATATACATCGCCAAACATGAAAATGACAATCAAACAATATTAGACACGGGTCATGTGACCTTCTAGACGAAGGACAAGCGAAGCTCAGATGATTGATTGACCGGAATTTCGTTTTTGAGCAGTTGCAGCAGTGGTTAAGTTATTTCAATTCTCCTGAGTAATCAATGATAACAAACTAACGTTAGCTTACAAAACGTCTCATATCGATTCACAAAATGCCAAACGTTGATTTACAAAACATTTAACTTCAGTTTATAAAACTTCAAGTATTAGGTAAGAAATTCAAGGTTCGTGAAACTGAGAAGAAGCTTTCTACATCTTGTTTGTTTATATCCCGCTAGGCCTAACGCCTGCCGTCACAGTTTGCGTTGTCCAATGACATGCACAGTGCATTTTTAAAGTAATGAAAGCTAATTCACCAAGGCTGAAATGGTCTGCGCTGAACAGTGACAATTAACGTATGTCATACGAATCCTGAAAATTTCTCACGCAGCAATCGTCGCCGTAAACAGTAACGGAGTTTCATCACCATCATTTGCGGCCTACATGGTTAATCTCGCCCGAGAACAATTAGTTACAAACATCGCGCTTTCTATCGCGGAAAGAAAATACGCAAAATTTCGTCATTTGTTTCCGCGTTTAAATACATACGCTTACATTATATATGCCAATTAACGATTTATTGATTATTTTGGCTCCTTAATAAGTGAGTGTATGTAGCATGATTAACAATACAGTATCCCCTGTTTAAAATTTAAATAGAAAAATAAAAAAAAAACTTTACAATTATATTTTTAATACAGAAAATTAAAAAAAAATCGATGTGAAGGTACTGCATAATATATATACTAGTACGTATTAAAATAACCCCTTAAATAAATTTATAAATTTTGAAGGTGATACATAATAGCATTATTTAATTAATCGTATTAAATATAAAAAACATATTTAAAAAATTATTCCCTTCCTTTGTGGGGAAGAACTATATTGTAAACCAAGCACTGGCGGGAAGATTTTATAGTAATGTACTTTTCAAAAATAATGGAACAGCCTGCTGCATAATGGTCAACGAAGTATCCTAAAATGTGTTAATTCCGATTGTAAATATCACAATTCGTAGCTAAACATTCGAATTAGGGTTGTCATGTTTGTCCTTGACACGACCTTGGATAATGACGTGAGACGAGAGGGGGGAAAGTGACGCAAAGTGGACATTAAAAATACGAATGTCTTACCTTTGGCCGAAAATGAGGTCAATTTCGTAGAATTAATAATCACCCGAGTGTACATAGTCCCATATCCTATAAATCACGGTACACGATAAGGTACAAGCAATCTCAGAGTAACGTTCACCACTGTTGTGAATATGATAAAAAGGTGGACCGGGATCCAGGGATGTATTTTGCACCCCTGTGGCCTCCAGGAAGGGAAGCCTGGCACGTGGGTAAAGGGTGGGTGGTTATAGGCACCTATATTTGGCCCCTGGGTCGAGAGGGAAGCCAGCAGCATAGTAAAGCCTTATGAAGGTCATTTCTATAGGGACTCACTTGTGTCTGTTTTTGAGAGGGACTGCTTTTTTTTTTTTTTTTTTTTTTAAATTTTGTTCAAGGTCCCTTTTTTATGCATATAATACTACTGCTGCCCAAGCCCACTCCCCATTTGGAGCCTCAAACTAGGAAATGAAATTGGGAACTCTTTTTTTTTTGTAGGTGCACTTGAGCATATTTATTCATCAAAAACCTTCGAACATACTTTGATTATTTTAAAATTTCAATAAATTTTATAGTATGAAAACAGCAGGTCACGTATTCACATTTTATGAGGTACATTTCTAGAATTGAAATTGAAATGTGTATGGAATGTCTTTCCCTCTGAAATTTATGAAACTGACATTTGACCTTCATGTTCTTTCAATGTCATCTGTAATTTACAAGAACTGATGGTGGAAATAATTAGATAGAAGGCATATATGATCAATTTCGTATTCGTATTTAAATTAAAATACATGGAGTTTGCGATGAAGTAAATGATTTTCTGCCATTATATTACCGAATTTTATCACGAAAGATGTTATTAGAAATGATTTTAAAATTACTCCATGTAGTAAGGACTTTTCCTCATGAATGGTCCTCCACATCTCATGTGGTGTCCAAAAAAACTCATTATCTGTCGGAATTTTCAATTAATTGGAATAAAATTAAAATTCGATAACCTTTAACCGTCGCTTCCTGCCATTGATTTGAGCGAGATAAAAATGGCGTCTTCAAACGCACGGGCATTTTGATTTGAAAAACGAAAACCTATAATTATTTTTTCGCCATCTCGATCGGCGCTATCGACCGCAGAGCGGCGGCACCGCCGCGACATCTGGAGGCCTAATTACCGCGCGTTCTTTCTAATTTTTTTCTCTGGCTTGCTCTCCTTTCTTTCTCTCTCCTTTTCTTCCTTTTTCTCATTACAAATAACGCATAGATTAAAGAAAAAGAAGAGCAAAAAAAATCCCTTCTCTTCTCGCATAAAATTATGCGCCGGCGAGATGATCGATCCCCGCGGAGGGACCAATGGGAGAAGCCGTTATCGGCAAAAGAACACGAAGAGGGGAGGAGGAGGAACGAAAAAATCTTAATTGATTCTTACGCCTCCATCCGCTCAGTGCCGGGCGTAATTAATTATGCGGTGGCACGCCCGTGACGTCATGGCACCTTCGACCGCCCTGGATGGAATCTCATTGGAAGGGGAGCTTTTGTTTACGTCGTGGTCGGCCATTACCGTTATCGTATGGGCGAATCCTTTTCCTCTGAGCACCATTTGCTCTTGTGCTCCCTAAATTCCCAGATTTTTTGGTAGCATCGTCGGCGTTATCGGAAGGGAGAAACGACGCCTCGACTGTCCCTAATCATCGGCATCAATAAGCGGCAAATGCTTCCTGTTCTTGCCACCACATTTACACGGTATTCCGCGATAAAAAAAAAGCCCGTACATCGGTCGTGGGTAATATCTGGGAAAGCAAAATAACGACCTACCATTTTGGCTGTTGCCAGAAAATTATTTAAAATCCCTACGTTTCTTTTTACAAGAGGCGCAAAAAAGAAGACACGGGGAAAGCATCCGAAAAAATATTCCCTTTTTTTCCCCAACCTCTTTCTCCTCTTAGGACGAAATATATTTTACGTTAAATTTGAGCTTGCTTGATGGGCGCGTTGTGCTTAAGCGTTATGTATGGTGAAAGCTATCTGAAGAATTATGGGGCCTTTAATCGCCAGCAACCACTCATATTTTAGATGGGGACTATTTTTAGGGGAGCGCATATACATCACCCGCTAGCTACGTATACGCTAGAAATCAAGGGACACTAAATGATATGCAAAATTTAATGAAACACCGTCACTCCAAACTTAGATAGCCAAAGTTTTGGCGGAACGTGAGTCACTGTTATAGCACCTGTAACATAAATCGTCAGAGAAAGGTTAAAGTTGCGCATCTTCAAAAACTTCCATCAGCTTTACGCGACTTTGAAAATGATTGCACATTTCGAGATACGAAAAACAAATATTTTTATAGAAATAGGGAAAAAAATCATATATAAAAAAAACGGAGTAGAGTAAAATTGAAATATTGTATTAAATTGTATACAGAAATATAATTTCATATGCTCCAGAGTTTTATGAGATATTTATTGAAATAAATTGCTAAATTTTGTGGGTGATATATGGAGTATTGTTATAATATTATTGTTTTATTGTTTCTTAAGTAATCTTATTAAATTGTACAACATTTATGGTAAAATAATATTTAAAAAGATATATTTTCCTTGGATATAATGAAAGCCATATTGTATTCTCCATGTTGGAGAAAAATTTAGAGGTAATATCTTACAATAGGCAACAATATAGATAATAATGAGATAATATTTTATTATCTTTAAATACGGAAAACCTTATGCATAATAGCTATTGTGATAACCTAAAATGGGTAAATTCACATTTTAAGAGGTAAAAAACTTACGTTTTTAAATGTCCGCACTTGGAATTTCTGGATTTGTCCTTGATGTGACCTTGACGGATTACATGAAATGACTTGGAAAGTGACGCAAAGTAGGACTTCAAAAACACGAATATTATATGCATTATAGCAGCAACATATATAACACGAATTTGTTTTAGAAAAATTAAAAAAAAAAAATTAGGAACTGTGTGTAAAACGAAAGTTGGTATATACAATGCGAATATTACATGCTTTAAAATATATATTGTTTCATTTAAAAATTAATTTTATTAATCAAAGAAGAATCAATGTTAATAATTTCTACATCTGGTGCCCATTAATATAGAAAGTAGGTAAGTAGGGCACTCTTTAATAGTAAACATTGGATTGCATCTATTTTTCATTCATATTCCTAGTGTGACAGGAGGTCTGAGGGGTGTAGGGGCCCATTTTAGGGGCATTCGCGTGCCACGGTGAGTGCTGCGTTTTTTACAGACCCGGATCTATTCAAAAATGTAAAGTGGTGCAGAAAAAAAAGGGGATTTTTTATGACAAAAAGAGGGAAAAAAGTCTTCAGATAGCATCCGAGGGATGCGCTCTCACTCCGATGACCTACATATTTCTTTTATGGTTTAAATCGCATATTGCAACGTACGGTTTACATTCTAAACGAAAAATAGACCATACGCTAAAAACAAGGTAGAAAGGGAAGAAACGAAATAACAACGGATGTCTCATGACCAAACTCTTTCCTAATTATGATATGATCCTCTAATTTGTATTGCTTGCACAAGGCTTTCATAATTTATATCGTTTATACAAAATTTCGATAATTTACGTTGGTCACGTGAATTCTCTATTTCAGTTGTCTTTTCTTAGCTAAATCTATATAGAAAGAGCTTTCTATAAATGCGTAACAAATAGAAATACTGATTCGTTACACAGACTAAATCTTTAATACTGTGAAACCTCTCATAAGGGACACCTCCGTCTAAGGGACAATTCCTCTGCAATGGGGGCCTTAAGGTGTTTACCTCTGATCAAGGGACACTCTATTTAAGGGACACTGGAAAAAGTATCCAATACAGGAAAAAAGAGTGATAAAAAAAAGATTCTTGTGTTAGTAACCTTTTGATAATTGAAGGACAACTTTGTGACAAGGGAACAGTGAAGTGTTCAGTAGAAGAAGAGTAAACAGGGTTAGGAAGGAATAATTAGTGTTATCAAGACGAAGTGAGGAGGACAAAGAGGTGGTCGAAATAAAGTTTAACATCATAAACTGCAACGATTTTTTAAAATACACGAAACAATTTTAAAAGTTTACGTTAAATGTCGGCGATAGCGAGAAACTCGAGATAATCAGTAAATTTAATATCCATGTAGCCAAAAATTCTTGTAAAATAAATGCTTCCGAACAAACTAATGTAACAGATTAATTCAAATAAATTTCTGTAAGTACCAAACTTTATTGCCCATTTTATACACTTTGAAAAAAAAATTTTTTTATTAATTAAGAATTTTCATTGTTTCATTACTTCTAAATTTAAACATACTGTATTTAAAATACCATTATGCTAACTCATTTATAAAGCATTTACGGTATTTAAAATTAAATTTATTATACTGTATGTATCAACACATGGACCTCCGAAGAAAGAGCACCTCTATTTAAAGGACAAAATGTCCGGTTCAATGGATGTCCCTTATTGGAAGGTAGCACTTTATTTGCTTTAAAGTTAAATAAAAATAAAAAATCCTTATAAGTAAAAAAAAAAGTTGTAGTGTCAATTATTAACTATGTGTGATTATTAATAAATATTTCTCTTAAGTATCCGTTCTAACATAATAATAATTATAATAATATAAATCTCCAAATATCGTGACCTTGTAATAGAAATCAATAGACTCTGGAAAAAACAAGTAACAGTCATCTCGATTGTGATAGGTGCACTGGGGGCCATCACACCTAATTTAAAGAACTTCCTAGAAAAACTGGACATTACTGACATAACGACAACAGACCTACAAAAAACTGCCTTACTGGGCACCGCCTATATATTAAGAAGATATATGGACAGTTCTCAGGTTTCTGGGTGAGACTTGAACTGAACCAAGAACTCCAGATCAAGAGGATAGTGATTATCTCCTTGACACTGTGTAACACAACAATGTATACCAGACATAATAATAATAATAATAATTGAAATAAAAACAATGACGCTTTTCCTATACGATCATTTTAATTCCTCCTAAAATAATATTTTTTCAAGATTTCCGAATTTTCAAAATTTTCGGTAATTTCTTTTGTAGACTACTAAAAAAAACATTCTTAAGTATATACTAATTTTATTTATTTCAATTATTCAGCATTCTGGTTAATGATTTCGTCAACCACGTTTGAGCTCAAAGTAGAGCTTTTAGGTATAGGGGAAAAAGAGACGTCGTCCTCGACCTAGAGTAGAACTAGTTAGATTAGACTCTAGAGTAGAACTAGTCGAGCCCGGAGCGCCTTAACCACTAGGCCATCGAGGACAGGCACGACACTCTTTTTCTCCGTATATAAGGATGTAAGATATTATTACCCTTCTCAGGGATAACACAATTGCCAAATAATGGTCAACACACAAAGCCACCGGGGCGAGTTTTTTTTATTTTTCTTAGGGAATATATTATAGCTAATAATTATGACACCCACGTTTGAACCCAAACTTAGTTTAAACTTATTTGGCAACTGTATCAACTCTGAGAAAGGTAATAATATCTTTCAGCCTCATATTTGGCATTCGTTTCTGCATATTCGTATGGAATTACAGTGAAACTCCGATTTAACGTTTTTCCTCATTTAACGTTTTCCCGCATATAACATAATTTTTTATTGGCCCCAAATAATTTTCTGTACTCGTAATTTTAAAAAATCCCGGAGTTGCCGTTATCACATTGAAACATTTCACGCATTTAATGTTTTTTTGTTTTTTTTTTCCGGGTAAATACTCAATGCAATTTTCTTAAAATAGGTTAGTAATTATGAAAAAAATTTCTTGCCAACAGGTGCAATATACTCAAGCTTTGAATAGAGTGAAAGCGTTCTTTTCAATTAGTGAAAGCCAATAGAAAGGTTTACAAAAACCCATATCTGCTGAGAATACGATTTATGAGTCAGCCGCTAAAATAAAACTCAATGTAAAATAACTAATTTCTTTAAAAAATAATTTAGAAAGCTGATGTTTAAAACATTGTAAAGGTAAAAGTAAAAGATATGTAACTTAAATTACTCTTTATTTCATGATCAGTGTTTTGTTTTTATCCTATCCCGATTTAACGCTTTCCCGCATACAGCGTTATTTCTTTTCGGTCCCTTGAATGAGCTTAAAGACCGAGGTTTCACTGCATATATAAATCCCCAATATTTCACTTTTTAACTTCAAAATCAGTTTTACCGAGTTTGTATATAAATTGAAAATCATCGAGCCACGTTTATGACGTCACAACGATATACTGTCATGTGATACATTGTGATGATGTCATAGTGACGTCACATCAATTTAGTTGCAGTATAGATTGAGCATTCGTTATTTTAGCTAGAGATACCGCTAATGAATTTTCAACTAATGAGATATTAATTCCATTTTCAGACTGAATACTTTATTATTTAACCTAGAATTGCTCGTTTTCATTCAAATATAATTTTTAAAAATTATCTACGTACTAGGGGTAGATTCAGCCCAAGGATCGTTGACGTACGCAGGGGGGATGTCATGGGGATTGTAACCCCCCTATTGCCATGAAATTTTGTACATAAACATGAATTGTAGCTCTGTAACCTCCCATATTGAGCCTTTAACCCCTCTTACGAACTTTCTGCGTACGCCTATTGATTATCGGGGTTTGTTTTAGCGGCTTAACAGCTAAGCCAATGAGTACACCGATATATGTAATTCTCATTATGCTTTTCAAAGAAGAACTTCTCGATTAAAGTATGAAAAATGTTGAGCAGGGATCATTTATAGAAATTTATTTCTGACTCTATAAAGTTACTTGATTCCATGAAGAGCCATTTTTATCCGCAAGAGGAAGATCTTATCTCAAGAGGGAGATGATAATATTTTTATGTTTATACACGTATTCATCTTTACTTTGGCAGACTGATATCTATGAAAGACAATATAATGAAGGCGCTACACAGGCCTAGTAAAGCCCGAGCACATTTGGAAGAAGCAATTTTTTTCCTGAAATGGAAATTGTCTCTGTGTCCAAAAAGGAAGTTATTCAGGAGTGTGTATTGACAGTATTTTCTTATGAATCCTAGACATGGCATTCAACGGAAACAGCAATATGAAAATTGTAAACAACCCAAAGGCATGTAAAGAGGTGTGTGTGTTTGGAATAAGGAAAAGAGATCGAAAAAATTACTCAAGTGAGAGAGCAAACAAGAATAGGGGATATCATTATTAAAGTAAAAAAGCGGACTGGCAATGAGCTAGGCGTATCGTAAGAACTGACCAATGATGTGCAACTGAAATTGTCAACTGGGTTCCAAACGATTATAGAAGACCTGGGATAGGTCTTCAGACCAGATGGGTAGGAGAAAACAACTCAGGATGATATGACAACAAATTACTCCACGTACAGTCGTAAAAGAAGGACTTGACAGCATCTTCATTCAGCAGTGGGTAGATAATGATTGAATGTAATGATGCTGATATTATATATTGAGCTCATGCATTATTTTAATTATTTTACAACCTTCATAATTATGGTGTTGAATATGGTGTGATATTTCGATGTGTTTAGTTTTTGTCGAAATAGGCGAGTTTAAACGTGTAGTTTCAGTCATTTTCAATCTCAGTACATTAAAAACATGTCTTCCACTGGCGTAAGCAGGGGACTGTTGATGGGAATTGTAACCCACATTGTAATGAAATGTTGTTGTAGCTCTGTAACACCCGCCCCCCCAATTGAGCCCATAACCCCCTTACGAAATTTCTGCCTATGCCTATGATGACTTCCTATAAATCTTGCTTGCACACTTCTCCAGAAAGTTAGATTAGTGTTCTCAACCTTTACGAGGCCTCGGCTCGGTAAATTTTTTTTATAAGACCAGGGCCCGATCTCGACAAATTTACTTATAAATGCTTTCCATTTTTTTAAAGTTTATATATTAAACTACCACAAGTGTGGCATAATTAATTATGGCATAATCACAACGATTATCAGTGCATTCCTTCTACTAATACACACCTTTCTTGTACATTTCCTTGCTGATTAGTTACTGGCATTTTCAACACAGATGTCATTTCGTTCAGCTTTAAAAACAGAGGATGCACAGAACATTATTGTAATTGGCTTGTAAACACTTTACATGGCGGGGGGGGGGTCTTAATGGGCAGTATACCCTTTCCTGGATGCTAAAAGACTTCAATGTCTTAAAATTCGCGATCATTCATGAATACTAACATATTTTAAAAATACACAGCTTGGTCACTGGCAGTTGCTGCACAGATGTTAGTTAGGCTTTCTGGGTCTGAGCTCTCCTATGCATTCGCCATCATTATCCTTTTCAGAACATTTTCACGATTAAATATTTATTCAGAAAAAATGTTCAGAAAACTAAAATGAAAATTTTCAGGAGAATCTCTTGCAACGGGTATAAGTGCTGCCAGGGTTCGGCGGTTGTGAAACACTAAGTTCGATAATCGCGTAAAATATCTGGCTTTATGAATCAGATTATTTAATAACAAAGATAATAGTCATTGTCGTCTTTTTTGACCAAGTTTCAAAGAAACTTGACAAAGTGCCTAAGCGATATTAATGTATAACATTACAACACAAATTATGATAACACAAATGTTATAAATGCTCTATTATTTTGTTATTAAAAGGTTGTTTATAAATATCGCACACAGAAAAGTCGCTTCAGTTGAAATTTGAATTGATGCATTTTTACATTTCTCTTTGGCATTTTCTTTGCAGATAATCATCAGTTCACTAAATTAGGAGCTGATGACAGAAAACAGATAATCAGTTTATAAATTAATTATCAGTTGAATTATACCTAAATATATTAAAAAATGCCTAATTCTCTTGACACAGTTTACCTAAATATTTTAAATAGTTTTATAAAATTTCTCCCGAATTTCTAAGAACCGTAATATTCATGCGCATAAAATATTTATTAATTATTATAAATAGTTTCTTTTCCTTACGTCTAATAAATTTAATAAATCATAATTAATCATTTCGGAAGAGCAGAATTCGAAGAAACTGCGAAACTGTCCCCCTTTTCATTATTTGGTTTTCCGTGATATTAATTTTGAAACTGAAATTTTATTTTTTCACGGAATTTTTCCAAAAATTTGTGCTTCGTTATGATTGGATTTATAAATAAGTGAAAGTACGTAAGAAGGAATAAATAAGTAAATAAGTGGAGTAAAATTATTATACAATGATTTTCTTCATTTCTAATAATTACAAAATTATATGCTCTTATACCTTTGTCAAATGCCGTTGAACCAAAAAAGAAGAAGTTTCTGCTCTGTACAGCCGGTCAAGGTAAATCTGAACACTAGTTTGCTATTCACGAAGTAAATGTTACAGAAAATACAAAGGTGCCAATCGATGTAATCTGCCCATCCATGGATGTATCTACTCATCCCATTACATATGTAATGTAATCTACCCATCCATGTACGTAAAATTTGGAATATGAACCCTCCATATTAAAACTGGCAGCAACTATGAAAAATTTTAATGGCAACAACTGGTTTGATTAAATATTTCGAACTGCAACCAAAACAAACCCTCTAATATTAAATTTCAATTCATTTGGTCAGGCAATGTTTCAGAATTTTTTTTTATGGGTGGGCCTACATTGGAGTAATTGGGGAAGGGGTTTCTGCCCAGTGGCGTGCCAAAAAGGGGGAGCTGTCCGCAGTGGGTGCCACGGAAGAGGTGGGGGGCGGCATTTTCGTACATTAGCTTTAACAAATATAAAATAAAACTTCCATTAACGGATACCTTTTTAGAACGAAAAGCTGAGAATAACGAACCTATCTCTGGGACAATGTAGAAACACTCCGATAGAAAACGTATGTTATTTTAACATGCATAATAGTTTTCGGTATTTATTTTACATAAACAAATACTTAAATACATATTTGAATTACACCATATATCTCATGGTTATACTCCGAAGTCTACTATACAATACCTAATAAAAAAAATAACACGCTTCAGAAACAACTTGTGTTTTAGCAAAGATAATTTGGGCTCTGAATTGATGAAAAAATGAATATGTACAATTAATACTTTCCCATATTCTTTTACATCTTTATCTCTATTTCTGTTTTTTCTTCAATCTCTACTATCCTATTATCTCTCTACTCTCCACTATCCTATCATCTCTCTACTCTCCACTCTCCTATTATCTTTCTATTCTCTACTATTTATTATCCTCTTTATCTCTATTTTCGCTATTTCTTTCAACATATTTCTTCATTTAATGAATATTTACAACGAAAACTGAAGTTGTCCTTTTTTGAGATTCAAATTTGCCAATTACTCTGTTGGGATTAATCATGAGGGCATTGCTGAAATGACGCTCAATGGATATAACGGCTAAGTTACGAAGGCATTTCCCAGCCATGTTTGCTTGTAAGCATGTTTTAATAAGCTTCGTAGTGGAAGAACTCCGTTCAGCCGAGGCTGAAATAAAGAAATATTACATATAACTCTTCCATTGGTTTACAGAGGTAGATGTTTAATTGTATTCTGCATATATTAACCCAAGCATTCGCACGGTCTATGTGAATATTTATGTTCATGTCTGTATCTTTGTAGCTCATTTCTTCATTATAGAAAAAAATAGGTTAAAAAAATTGATTTACGGCAATAAAAATAGAACATTTAACAGTTAAATTGTATATCATACAATTTGGATAATCATGGTAAGCGGAAAAAATGGGTTGGATAAAATAGACAATGGCAAAATAGTTATGGAAACAGAAGTATGGTAATGGTCTTTAATTTCCTAATTGAGGAAATGCATAATTATTAAATGAAATTTCTTAATAAATAGCTATAGAAATTAGTTGGTACATCATTTGATACATCAAAGGAAATCATCCTTATCAAACCCTCTCGATTTGCATATTGCTATCATGAAAATATAACTACACAAATCAGTAAGATTTGATACAGAAATGTACATGGAATTTGGTAGGTGTGTCTTCAATAGCAGCCGAGATAAATAATAAGGGGCTGCGGCACCCATCGATATGCCCCTAATTTGTTGTCCTGTTAAAGGCACCCATCGATATGCCCCTGATAGGTTGCATGTTAAAGGCACTCATGTATACTCTGTCTATGAACTTTGATAAATGTGACTTCAAAAGCAGCTGAGATAAATAATGGAGGGCTGCAGCACTCCTCGATGCTCCTCTGATATGTTGTCATGTATAAAGACACTCATGTGTACTATCTGTCTATAAAATTTGGTAGATGTGACTTTAGTAGCATCTGTGATAAAGGCACCCCTCGATATGTCCCTGATGATAATCGTTTTAAGAGGGTTGCAGCTGTGAACATTGCAGTTATTTCAATTGCAAGTAAAATTATAAAATTTGTGGAAGCCCCCTTTTTCTATGATCGGCCATTCTTTCCTCGGACATTTTTTCCATTGGCCATTTTTTCTGTGCCCTTCTTTCCATCGGCCCTTTTTTCCTAGATTCGTTTCCATTCTGTGTACCCCTTATTTACTAATAGTACATCGCTTTTTTTTTTTTTGGTAATGAGAAATGGCGGCCAACAGAACAAAATATTTCTTCGTTCTTAACCGAGTACTCAATCCATGCATGTTTTTCATACCAAGTACTCTGAATATGAACTGATCTATACCTATCACCAGGGGCGGACTGTGTCCTCTCAACCTTGGATTATCGGAGGCTATCCTCCATGCGGTTCACCGGTCCGGGGAACGGCTGGCCGGTGGCCCATTCCACCCCTACTTCGTCCGCTACTATTACTAACCACTCACTTGCCGGTGGGAAAAGTCAAGTTCTGGCTGTGTTGGCACTTTATCACAATTTTCACTTAAATTCAGAGTTATTTTTTCAACTTAGTCCAGCTTATATTTTCATTAGGAGGATACCTGATAGCGGTTTGAGCTGTATATCCCTTTTTAGTTGTTCCTACGTTTTCAAAATGTCCTCGCAAAGGGGTAAACATTCTGCACATTACATATTCTGATCCTCATATACAATAAATACTTACCACCCGTATGAAAATTACGTCTAAAAACAGCTCTATTGCAATTATATTAAAAAAAAACCTGCCAATTCACAAACTAATAAATGTTCAAATATTTTACCTTTCACAAAAAAAGCAAAATATTTGGATGGGCCAAGATCCACCCGGCCCACTCAATAAAACCGCCGCTGGTTCAAGGGTTTATGAGCTTTGAATATTAGAAACATTGAGCTCATAATGTTAAAATATATCATGGTATTTTTATCAATATCTCCTGAAATATTCATCATATCTCTCCAATGTTTTTTATTACGTTAAAGCTCAACAGGCTGAACAAAATTCATGACGTTTTTCATTTTTAAAATAATATATAATATAAATTGTAAATTATGAAAATCATTTTCGATAAAAACATGAATGGAAATATATTAATTTTCTTACAGGAATTAAAAAAAGCTTAGGTTTTTTTTTACCAATTATACAGAAATTTCAGCGCAGTTCGATCAATTTTTTTGATGCTTAATATTAGTTAAAGCAACTATTTAAGAGGATATTTCATGGTCACAAAAAGTAAAAAGAAAATAATAAAATAAATATTTGTTATGCTTTAAAACTGTTGTCAAGTAACATTTTTTAATTATCAATTATCAGTTATCAGTTATCAGCAGGCAAATTGGTAAATTTAAATCAGTGAGAGAAAAAAAATGAAGAAAAGTCAACGATATTATAAATTTTTGATTTCAACTGGTTTTATCAGAAATTTGGATTCCCTACCTACACGTTAGTTTTTTTATCATGGTGGAATACCCATAGACATTTTACATAACATCGCTAGTTTGATAGTCAGAATGACGACAAAATTTTAAATTAGCCTAAATAAATAATCTAGAATCCGTTTATGATATCAAATTTAGGTGTTGCTATTGAAATTTTCAAGTTGCTACAGGTTTTAATATGAAGTCCTTTATATATATTTTGTGCACATGGATTGATAGATTTCACTATTCACTATCGATTGTCACTTTTCAATTTTCTGCACAAAAATTATTACGCGAATCTCAAGCGAGTGATCAGATTTTCATTTTACCGGCTATACAATTTCTTTCCCAAGTATTGTAATTGAGTATGGGATATTTTATGGGATTTACGATTTTATTATTTATGGGATTTTATAAGATTTACAATTGATTAAAAATTTTCACATTCGGTATTTAATTTTTGACATGAAAAATAAATGCATCGATGACAATGTACTATGGAAAAATTTCATTTGTTATGAGCATTTTGAGAACGATATCCTACGGTAATGCGTTATTATTAGTATCGTACATTGCTAATAATCTGTTTATTGTCAATAATAACATAGTATTAGTGATAGTAGTCCTCGATAATAAATTTAAGGAGAACTTCTCTTGGCTTTCTTTATTTATATATTTCGTATAACGTTCATATAATATTTACTATGACGCACGTGTTATATGCAACAAAGCTAAATCTATTGAAATACACGCTTTTACGTAAGAATATCACTTTATAGAGAAATATTTATTGCTCGAAAGTAAACTATCCATCCCCTCTTACAGATATTTTTCAAAAATCTTTAAGGAATCAAAATATCCTAACCTCCTGGGATCAAAATAATGAAGATTGAAACTGAAAATATAAAGTATATTACTTTCGAAATTAGGTGGAAAATTTTCTAAAATTTTCGAATTTGTTATTACATAATATTTTTAACGGTTGTTTACTAGTAATATTAGAGTTTATATTTAGTTTTTTTATATTAAATAATTGAGACTATATTCTAATAATGACACCCATTAAAATTAAATATGTTTATTCTCGGGAAAAACAAACTATCGTTTCTTAAATCATACTGCGACAAACTACGCGCTGAGAATTACTTCAAATCTTGGCCATCTCTCTCTCTCTCTCTCTCTAAAAGTATCCAGATAACAAAAATATTTTAATAGATTTAAAATAAGCACTTAGAAAAAGTCAAAACTTTAATATTTTTCAGACAATTTCGTATAAAAAGGAACATAGAAAATTAAATATGAATTGAAAGCACGTAAAATGTAGTAAATGCCTTGGGTTAAAATGTTTTAAATGTCTATTAGAAGAAAAATCTTGATTTAAGCGCAAAAATTTATATATATTTTTCTACTTTTATTAAAACGATAAAAATAGATCAGATGTATATTTCATTTACTTTTATATCGACAAGAATATAAAACTATTTTTGCATATAGTAATCTAGAGATTGCGCATAAAATGTGGTTTGAATAATTTTTAAAGGAATAATAAAATTTTATGTGTAAGTATAATACAAAAACTATAAAACTTCGTAATGATTTCGCGTTAAAGTACCTTTTTTTAATTTTTTTAATAAAATATAATTATAATTTTCAAATGAAAATTTAAAATCGTTGAAATCTCGGCCTTATATTATAAACTTTTGATTAACAGTTTGATAAATAAGGGTTCATTTAATTTTGCTTTCAGCAAAACTGCATCTTAAATAGATTGAGTAGATTTTATGTACACACGTATACATTATACTTGAACTTGACATCTAATAAGGTTTCTAATGATGATTCTAAAGCAATCTAGTAAAGATTACCACTCCAGTAAAGATGACCACTTTCTAAGTTATTTATTACAATGTTCAGATATCCTTGTATCAAAATAATGATATATCGTACATTGGTCTGGTGTAGGTTAATGTCTGGTGTACATTAATTCAATGGAGCTTTATCTTGTATGTCCTGAATTGTTCATCCGAGTATCGCCGGGAAGTTGCGCAACCTCTACATTAATTTATTTCTTCATTAATTACTTCAACATTAATTTATTTCTACATAAATTTATTTCAACATTAATTTATTTCTACATTAATCTATTTCTACATTAATCTATTTCAACATTAATTTATTTCTACATGAATTTATTTCTACATTAATCTATTTCAACATTATAATTAATTTATTATTTATTAATTTATTTCTACATGAATTTATTTATATAATTATTCATACATTGAGCTTTAATAATCGTACTAATTGATCATTTTTGTGGGATAATCCCTATTCAGGGCCGTCTTAACATATCGGGGGATGGGCTCACTTACATTTTGTGCCCCTTTGCACATTAACTTTTAAATTCCCCAATTTTTGCTATAAGAAAAATACACTGTCTAGTAAAAAAAATCAAGCATTTAAATATTTCTTTGGATCACCTTCTTTGAGAATTATATCACACACCTTTGTCATGGCAATGTTTCTATGCGTTTGTGCAATGCCTTATTTTTGGCCAATTGCATAATATTTCGCCAAGATTCTTGATTAATAAAGGAAGAATCGAATTAGTCCTCAGATTCTTCTCTTGTATATCCCACATACCTTTAATGTACTTGAGTTCAAGACTTTGTGGTAACCGATTCAAGTGTGCGAATTATGCCTTGTACTCCTTGTACCACTCTCTTGCAATTTGAACTCAATGAATCCTGGTATCGTCCTCCTGGAATATGCTGACAGAACAACTTGGTGATGTGGTATGTTCAGATTTCTACTGACTTCATTTTGGTGTTGCATGGTGTTGCTGAGTCCAAACCTAATGAACAGAAGCAACGCCAGATCATAATACTTCCTTCTGGGTCTTGAACAGTTGGTACAGTGCAAGAGTGTTCAATACTTCATGTGGTTCTCTTCTAACCTGATACTTCCATCACGTGGAAAGTGGGTAAATCTATACTCATTAAACAATATCATTTTCTTCCATTGCTTAGTAACCCAATCTTTATATTCCTTGGTAAATTGGAATCTTTATATCAATTTGTCTTATATAAACAAGTGGTTTCCTTTTAGAAAGACAGCTGTTCAATCCTAATTCTTTAAGTTCTTGACTCACCGTACGAGTGGAAATGGTCTTGTTCCCGTCATTGAACATAATCGTGAGTTCTAAGGTCAATCTATTGCAATTTGATGTCACTAAACGTGTTAATGACTTTCAGTCACGATTATCCAGGACTCTGTATTTTTTTTCAACTACAAATTTTTCGCAATATTGATACTTTCCCACCATCTTTTCAAAATTAATAGTGTGCTGGATCATTCGTAATCCGATAACAGTGACTTTTAGCAATCTCCATGAAGGTATCTTGACCTCAGTGCAAGCCAATGATTTGTTTTTAAACTTTGTAACGTCTTTTCCGTGACCACGTGTAATGTCTTCAGCCATGGTCACTTCGAAATAATCAACTGCATGCTATTTCAGTTACATCTAACGATTGTACTGCACGCAGAAGTATGCAAATTTTTGAAACGTATAATCAGTTATTCCCTCCTCAGTATTTGCACGTTTGAATTCACACTGTGATGCTTTTTTGTGCATATTAATATATTTTATATGCATATTATTTAGATAATAAAAGAACTTTGCCAATTTGAAAACCTTCGTTTTGGTTGAGGTTTTCGGTCCCGTTAGTTCCCCCGTTAACGCGGCACTGCCCATGAATGTTTAAAAGAAATTGTATACTGCGTATCATATCTAATTCACATGATGAATGAAGTTTGATTGATTGATTGTTTGGCTTTTTTATGGCGCAAGAGCATCTGGGCTATACTGCGCCAACTCTGCAATCTGGGCTATACTACGCAAGTAGTTATGATGTATTAAAATTACTTAATCAAATGTGATTAAATCTTTACTTTCCATCAGTATTGCAATTTAGACAAGTAATTCATTCTGCATTCACGAGGTTCATTTATACTTGAAAATTATAACCAATACTCGAGAAATTGATGATGCGTGATATAGTTTTAAAATAATACATTGTTGATCTCTTTCTAACTAACTGGTTTGTGTAATCATCATAATATATATTATTTATTTACTCCTAGAATTGCCGCCGTGGCAAAATTTTGCATATTAACTGGACATGATAGTTTGCAGGTATACTTATTCAGTTTTGCTCTGACTGAAATCTATGATTGCAAACCGTGCAACAGCAACCAACCAATATCATCGGGTCATCTTAACGTGTGCAATGCACTAAAAAGTTCTTAAAATATTGTTAGCAAATATTGGAAAACTCGAAGGTTAATGACTAAATAGTCGAAAGCCTGGCATTTGTAATAAATAAATTATTTAGTTAATACAAAAGCGATCATATGAGTGCTAATAATTTTTTACCATCTATTCTCACTTACACGTTTTCTTTTTTAAATTATAAAACGCATTTTAACTAGCAGTTGTGCCACCTCATCCAATGATCCAATCACCGAACGATTATTCAATGAATGGTTGATGATTCAATCAACGATTGGTGATTCAATCAATAATTGACGATTTATAAGTAAATACAACATTATAAGCATAAGTAAGGTTGTTAAAACGTTTTATTTCAACGTACGTTTCTGACGAACTTGGCCGTCTCTTGTCAGGAATACAAAATGGGAAAATAAATATTAAAAAACTGGAGATGGTGTTATTGCGTGACTATTGTGTTGCCAGTTGTGGATGAATAATTAATGTGAAAATTTTATTAAACGTTTCCAATCTTGACCGAAAGTGGGAGTAGATTTTGGTTCATTGACTATGATAGAAGAATTCTTATTGATATGGAATGCTTTTAAAAAATCTAATTCATGTATTGATCTTTGATGACAGATAATTGTGGGTTGGTTGAATTTGAATTTGTGGTTATGTGACCAGCAATGAACCGCAATGGCAGACTTGTGGAATTCTGCCTTCTCTACGTATTTAGAATGTTCCTTTAGTCTATGCTGAAAAACTTGTTTTGTCTGGCCAGGAAAAGTACTGACAATGTAACTTACCCTGTTCTTAATTTAAAAGATCTTGTCATGTATAAAAAAAGAATTACTACAAAACCACAAGACTTGTATAGAGCAATCAACAGTAAATAATCTACATTTACATTCAGAAGGTGACTGATGAAATAGCAAGGGACCACTCAAGCTTTCAGACGAGTGAACACTAGTCCATCATCGAACATAGTTTAATAAAATAATAGAATTAACCTAAAAATGGAAGTCACTAATTTTCAGGAACTGATTGTGAACATAACATATAAATTGCCGATAATGAAAGTAGGGCGTATGTGGTAATGTAGTAAGTAAATGTAGTGTATTCATGGTAATAATATAAAGAACATAATCTTTAAAAAACAGGTTTGGGACTTTCTAGAATACAACAATTTCATGCAATATATTTTTGTGGTTAGCGTCACAAAACTACTCGGTATATTATGTGGAATTCCATAGAGTACTTAAAGTGACCTCCTCACCTCAATATCTTTATGTAGAATTAAGATAACTGAAAGTTGAGCTTACGCATTGGGCCCCAAAAGGTCGTCGGGGGTGAAACAGCGGCGGCATTTCGCGTTTCGTTTGTGGGGTGCGAGATTTGTATGGGCCGGAATCTACAATGGGGGGTGAATACAATATTTGCTCCTAACTGGACAGTAGAAAGAGAAATAAAATTAAATTCCATGTCAGTTATCTGTTACCAACAAGTAAAATAATTTAAACCGCAATAAAAAATAGTTTTTGCTGCAGAATTTGGGTGCATGATCGCGTCCTCTTGCCTCTTCTTGCGCCCCTTATTGCCATCTCTGGTGTGAAATATGTTTGAATTCACAAATAACGAAATTTAAAATGGACGTGTGAAATATAATAAACGAATATTTTAAAGTTACGCTATACACATAAATCTCCCTTATAAAAGCAGATTGTTTCACAGTTTCAATCTTGGACATCATATAGTTCTCATATACAGCTCCATCATAGAGTTTATCATCATATAGAGCTCTCATCATAGAGTTCATCACCATATAGAGCTCTCATCACAGAGCAACATAATAGTTTCGTTTCTACTTTAATAAAAGTAGACAGATGTTCGTACAAAAATGAGGTTTAAATATATTTTAGCATTGTGTAGCCGTTACTTCGTTTAGTATAAATATTTTAGCTTTATTGCAAACATTATTAAAAGCTTTACTACAAGCACTATTACAAGCGTTATTGCAAGCTTTATTTGCAAGCACTATTACAAGCACCATTACAAACTTTATTGCAAGCATTTTACAAGCTTTATTGCAAGAACTATTATGAACTTCATTGCAAGCACTATTACAAGCTTTATTGCAAGCACTATTATAAGCTTTATTGCAAGAAATATTACAAGCTTTATTGCAAGCACTATTATAAGCTTTATTGCAAGAAATATTACAAGCTTTATTGCAAGCATTATTACAAGCTTTATAGCAAGATATTAACCCATGCCATCTAGTTACCAAACCTGCTAGCTTCTATACAATGGTAATCTTCTTGTCTCTTGTGATCTTAACCCCGGCTCGATGCCAATGCCATCGCAGAGCTCGTTCCGTTGTCTGTGCCCATCGAATTTCGGGGTTTGGTTTCTTAGGCGACCGAGGTCCGAATCCTTCGGAAAACTATATAGGCACATCATGACCGTCGCTGCCCTTGTTAAATCATACACAAATAATCTGCTGGCTAGTCTAATGGCAACACAATCGAATTTTTTCCATAGTTGAGGCATCCTTAATTCTCTGAAGTTTTTGCCAGGTCAAAGCTGAGACATCTTTGAGGGCCTGTGGGATGAAAGTGCTTGTTGACGTTTCAATGTTTCTTGCTTACCATATACAGTGGCACCCGGTAAAGTGACTACATTGGTAAATTGACGCCTGAATAAAGTGACCACATTGGTAAATAGACGCCTGAATAAAGTGACCACGTTGGTAAATGGACGCCTGAATAAAGTGACCACATCGGTAAACTGACGCCTGAATAAAGTGACCACATTGGTAAATTGACGCCTGAATAAAGTGACCACATTGGTAAATTGACGCCTGAATAAAGTGACTAGATTGGTAAATTGACGCCTGAATAAAGTGATCACATTTGTAAATTGACGCCTGAATGAAGTGACCACATTGGCAAATTGACGCCTGAATAAAGGGACCACATTGGTAAATTGACGCCTGAATAAAGTCACCACATTGGTAAATTGACGCCTGGATAAAGTGACTACTTTTTATGGGAGAGAACTGGTATACGATCTGAGTCACAACTAGAGCTCCTAGAAACATAGGCCGACGCATCAACCACCATTTTACTTTACAGGTCCATATCACAACGTTTACCATTGGAAAATTAATAGTTCATCTGTTATTATCAATTAATCTGTTATTAATCTGATTAATCTGTTATTAATCTGATTAATCTGTTATTAATCTGATTAATCTGTTATTAATCTGATTAATCTGTTATTATCAATTAATGGTTCATCTGATCATCATTTCTGTTGCAAATCTAAACGTTTTGCGTTTATTCTTCGATTAATTTGAACAATTCACAGCGGCACACCCACCCATTTTACCCTATTTTATTAAAAATAACGCACTTGTAAATCACTCAACTTTACACGCCAGTGAATGAGATCATATGATAAGATGCAATCAAAATGTCTGATTCGCTAGCCTCCTTAATCAAACCTATACCAATAGCTTTATACCTATACCTATACCCTTAGGAGCCTTAATTATACCTATACCAATGTCTGTCCTGTATAGTGACCACCTGTATATGGTGATCGTTGCAGTCCAGTCCGAAAGGTGGTCGCTTTAGGCAGGTTCTACTATATATCAGCGGTGTGTTTAATCGCTCAATGAACGAGTCTGTACGGTCATTATAGATGGGCAAAATTATTCAATAAACGATCTGATACACCGCTGGTATAGTGCTAAAACCCTATCAGTTCTCTCTATTAAAAAGTGGTCACTTTATTCAGGTGACCGATTTACAAAGGTGATTCCTTACCAGATTCCACTGTACATACATACAGTCTTCCTTCTAAAGCTTTCTTCAGGTCGTAATATCAATTGGACGTAATCTGAGTTAAGAAATAGACTGAAAGATTCACATTCACTTATAAAAAATCCAATCACTCTTCAAGTTCTATAAATGGATATTAGCATTTACCTACTCTTATCTTTGTAAAATTATTATAATTTCTAGACTATACTCTTATTAATCTTATCATTCGTCTGATCTCAGGTCACATGAACTCTTTCTTGACTCGCACCCGACTTTTAATTCGTTCTAAAAGTAACCCGAGTGGAAGGTATTCGGTTATTAAAAGAATGAACGATGTCTATCTAAAATTTCAGTCGGTCCTCAGCAGAGGCGGATTTACGATTTTGCCGCCTGTAGGTTCTGGCACATTTTGCCACCTATACCCTGACATATTTTGCCACCTAATCTTACCAAACGTGACTAAAGGTATCGCAGAGATTTTAGTGCTTTTATCAAATCCTCAGTTTAACGCCCTGGCGGGTATTTCAAATCTGTCTTTTCGCAAGTAGGTATTTGCGAATTTGTCGTCTTTTGAGCCTCCCTTGAGGCAGTGCCCATGGCAACTCTCCTTCTGCCAATGCCTTGTTACGCCTCTAAATATAAAAATTCAAAAGAAATGAATAAAATTGACCACCAAAATTCAGCCCCGTCTTACATTTCTTCTTCTTCTTCTTCTCGGCGAGAAAATTTTCGTCGAAATTTTGGGCCCTCAAAAATTTGCCGCAGTGAGCTGCTGCCTACTTATCCCATTGGAAAATTTGTCACTGATCTCCAGATCATAGATAAGGATACATTTATATTAATGATTGATTTTACTAACAACTTAATTAACGATTTCATTTTTGCCAATTTAGGATAAATGGATATAATACTAATAAATAGAATAATATAGTTGCTGCTCGTCCAATAACAGCCCTTGTTACGTCGGTTCAAAAAATTCTCTTTAGATAGAGGTAAAGGCTGGAAACCAGAAAACCTTCAATCAGTGTTTATAATTATTTTAGCATCAGGTCATCATTCAATGAACCAAATCTCTTGGAATATAATTATACGGTTTTTTCCATCATTCTAATCATGAGGCTTTGGAATATGGTCCCAACTACTGGATAAATCTTTTTATGGGGTTAGCTAAGATTGTTATGCTAACTTGTGTCCCAGGAAATTTTCTTAAAATTCGAACTACGGCTATTATTGGCTTAAGAATATGCTATTCATCGTCAGGAAAATAACCTAATTCCGACTTATTTATTACATTAGGACGACAACCTAAGGGTCATGGGTTTGAATCCAGTCCGAAGTGTGATAACTTTCTTCACCGAATCTTATGTCATAAATAGATAGTGAAGTAAAGAAACGGATAGATAGTAATGCAGAGATATAGATAGTAATGCAGATATACAAATAGATAGTAATGTAAAGATACAGATAGGTAGTAATGTAGAGATACAGTAGTAATGCAGATATACAGATAGATAGTAATGTAAAGATACAGATAGATAGTAATGTAGAGATACAGATAGTAATGCAAAGATACAGATAGTAATGCAAAGATACAGATAGTAATGCAAAGATACAGATAGATAATAATGTAGAGATGCAGATAGATAGCAATGTAGAGATACAAATAGATAGTAACGTAGGGATACATATGTGGATCATAAATAGATAGTTATGCAGAGATACAAATAGATAGTTATATAGAGATACAAATATATATTTATATAGAGATACAAATAGATAGTTATGTAGAGATACAAATAGATAGTTATGTAGAGATACAAATAGATAGTAACATAGGGATACATATGTGGATCATAAATAGATAGTAATGTAGAGAATGAAATCTATATAAGTCGATGTCTTCATAACGCGTCTTTTTTAAATTAAAAGAAAGAGCAAGCAGCTACTTGAGCAAAGTCTGTTAACTAAATTTTAAAAACTTCGGCAGATCAAGAAATTTTGGGGCGATATTAAACCAAGAAAAAAACTTAATAAGTTGTAATTAAAATTACAAATGAACAAATTTATAAAAATACTAAATCATACTTTTAACAATAAATAAAATTTAATCTTTCCCGATTTCAATTTACAATTTACCTTTATCTGACTATCTAACAATATATATATATATATATATATATATATATATATATATATCCATATTTTGTGTATAAATGGCACATGGTGGTGCAGGGTTGAACCTTGTATTACTTCAGTGTAACAGAACATGAAACATTGTGAATATGTTTTGCTTCAAAATCGCGTTAATTAGTCTCAGTTTGCTATTTGGTTAAGTTCCTCCGGACGCAAAAGTAAGCGAAATCAAACCATGTAATTAAGAAATCTGTATTTTGTTCAATTCTTATTAAGTTTACATCTGAAATTAGTACTTCTACAATCATTTAACATTTCATATTAAAATGAATCCTTAAAAGTTTGGTATTAATGAAATGACAGATTTATTTTACGAAATGAGAAATTGATTTTAAGAAGAACGCGATTTTGCAAAATATATTTAAAAAATGAATTTATTGATGAATTTCCTTTTCTAAATTTCAAAATTATCATACTTTTCTTAAACTTGGGGGAAAATATATTATCGACAGCTTTCTATTATTATTCATTTTACAAAAAACTCATCCATCTCTCTCAATAAAGTAATATCAGCATGACCATATCTTCATTTTTTGTATCACTTTTTCAATTCATTATTCTAGAAACCTTTGTTAAATGAAAAACTATCTTACAAGGGAACCCCTTTCGCTGTTCACTGCACTTTGATATCAGACCTATGGGAGATGATAGTGCTTGACTTTCTGATCACGAATGTGAATTATCTGTCTGCTAAAATAATATCACAATTTTTTATGAATATTTGAAGTCCAAAAATGACACTTTTACGCCAGGTTTGATATTTTTTAATCGCACTGTATGTGAGCAAAAACAGGTTTGAAGTCGGTAAGATTATGAAGGATCATCGTATTTAACGGATAAAAATAAAAAATTATGTCTCAGCTAATTTAAACAGTATAAAAAAATTAATATGAAAAATGAACTTTTAGCATAGATATTTGGCGAATTTGGCGACAATTTTGAAGAGTTGGCGGGACATTTAAGTTTCGCATTCCACTAGCTATATAAACTCGTCCGCAAGTGTAACGTCAATATAGTTGTACGAGTTTCCGATTGTGAGAAAATGAAAAATATAGTGAACATAATTCAATCCGTTTTGAATTTGGTCGTTAATAAATACGACACGCTTCCGTCGTTAATAACTGACCAAGAACTTAAGGAAAGTCGGGAAGTATTGTCGAAAATCGAAAACATAATTTTTAATAACAATGTCAGTGAAAGTATCAGTTTAGATTTTGAAGACAATTGTGATTTCCGTATCGACGAAGAAAGTGATATTAGTATAGTCGGTGACGAATATTATAACTGTACTGTAAAGGGCGATCAATTGGCAAATGAATTCAGTTTAGAAAATATGCAAACAATTGTTCAGTATTTTGACAGTTGTCAAAAAAATAAATTCCAGAAAACAAACAGGAGATATCCAACAGTAAAATACCCTACTTATATTTCGAGGTTTAGAAAATATATATCAAATATGGGCACAAATATAGAAAAGTATAAAATAATAAAAAATGAAATGTTAGCCAGATTTACAAAAGCTAGGGAAAATTATTTACCTGTTCATGATATAGATTTGAAAAGATGGGCGATCCTGAAATCCCAAGAGTTGGGATTTGGGGATTTTAAATGTTCCGATAATTTTATAGATAATTTTAAGAGCCAAAACAAAATAGTTCAGTGGAAAGTAACAAAATATATCACTCAAATATACACCCAGAATATGGGCAACATAGAAGATAGTGCCATAGAATTTATTTTGCATACGAGAAATGTTACTGCTAATATTATCCCCCAACAAATTTTTAACTCTGATCAAAGTGGTTTTAATTATTTTCTTCCAAATTAAAGGCAGCTATCGCATAAAGGTGAAAAACAGACATTTTCTTTAATAGGGTCTGATTTTGGTAGAACACATTCATATACAATAATGACAATAATATCAATGAATGGGGAACTGACAGGGAAAATGTTACTTTAAGAGAAGCTGCGGGAAGATTTGGCCTGACTGTCAAAAAGAATTTATTTCAACCTCCAAACTTATATATTACATGCTCCAAGTCGGAAAAAATGGACAAAATCAAAATGAGAAAGTGGGTAGAATGTTGTATGAAACCCATCATGTCTCCTCCTTCCTGTGTTTTACTAAGCTAATGGACAGGTAGTACAAACCCAAACACTTATAACGATTTTCCGGAAAATTGTATATCCTTGCAAATACCCCCCAAAGCAACATCCCTCATACAATCGCTGGATGTTTATTTCTTTCGACAATATAAAAAATTTGTAAGAAAAATAATCAACAGAATAGCAATCGATGAAATGGATATTGACATACGACATCGAAATGAGATAATAAAAATGCATTCTTTGGTTCACAATCAATTACAGTCTAAAAAATATCGCCCTATATTACAATATGCTTGGTTTAGGTGCTGTTATAGCGATCATGATCCCGGAAAATGCAAAAATGTTGAGGAAATTTCTTTTGAAATTGAATACAAAAATTTTAGCCGAGATAATTGCAAAAATCTGTCATTCTTAAAATGTGCTCACTGTGATCAATTGCTTTACTTCACTCTTTTCTTTTTTTGTACTGTATCACTTTCAGGACTTTCCTGAGATGTACACAGTTTAATTTTTCTCATTTTTAAATAAAGAGCATAATTCAACAATTAATCCACAATTTATGGTTAAATAACTTCATGAAATAAAGTACATTTCATGAAATTTTGTTCACATTTTTTCTAATTACAATAAATGCATTTTCAAATAGCCTACTATTAAGTTTTGTTCACAATTTTTTTAAATTCCATGGTTGCAACAGCATGTGATATGCAATGACCACATCCAGGTTGGATAAATATAGCAACTTTTCATTATTCATACGCATATATTCATACATCTCATATATGGATACTCATATATTCATACATCTCATATATATATAGATACTCATATATTCATACATTTCATTTATTCATCCATTTCATTTATTCATACATTTCATTTATTCTTACTCACATATTCACGCATCTCATATATTCATTCATTCATGCATACATTTCATTTATTTATACTCATGTATGCATGCTTATATGTATTCATGTGCTTCTTTTCCTTATGAGATAATATTTTGGAAAAAGAAATGTAAAAGAAACTTGACATGGGCTGCGATAATACGAAATAACTACCTCGAACGAAAACCTGGAGTAGCCTTCAAAATTGTCCTCAATTTCGCCAAGTATCTATGCTAAAAGTTCATTTTTCATATTAATTTTTTTACACGGTTTGGATTAGTTGAGACATAATTTTTGTTTATCCGTTAAATACGATGATCCGTCATAATTTTAGAGACTTCAAACCTGTTTTTGCTCACATACAGTGCGATTAAAAATATCAAACCTGGCAAAAAAAGTGTAATTTTTCGGACTTCAAATATTCATAAAAAATTGTCATATCATTTTTGCAGACAAATGATTACATACTTGTGATTAGGAAGTCTAATACTATCATCTCCTATAGGTCTTATCTCTAAGTGCAGTGAACAGCGAAAGGGGTTCCCTTGTTAATTATGGCTAAAAGGAAAGAGGATGCTGGGGAGCGGATTAGTTCGAACTGAGGAGAAGAAGGAAAATTGATTAAAAATAAAGAAAAATACAGGATATTTCGTTAAAAAATGTA
>QLNU02014802.1:163638569-163658875 GCA_006491805.2 Dysdera silvatica | reverse complement strand
TGCGGGATATTCCGCCGCGTCGGTTTATTAAAACGTGAAGGAATATCCAGCAGAGCTCTATAATATATATTAATAGACACGGTGAAAGTATTCGTGAATGCATAAATTTACACGTCAACGACTATTAATAGTTCAATTTCTTCTTACGTATAATTACCTGATATCCTGGAAAACTAGGAGAATTAAAAGAAAATGTAGAATATGTGACGAAATTGGCACATGGTTTAATTTTGAAACACATGTGCCACTAATTAATATATGTATGTTTTTAAAATAATGTAAAAGATCTTTTCGATGGAATATTGAATATCATTTCAATGCGCACAATTAAAGGTAATGTTTTGGTCAGAACATTTTTAAAATTCGGAACACATTTCTTTCCACCTATATTTTTCTTTTTCAATAAACTTATCACAAATGTTTCTAAATATTTTGCACTATTTCCAAAGCAGGAAAAGAAACACCAGATATCAACAATGATTAATGAAATTTCAGGTGTATATTTCATCAGCGGTACATAATTATATTTGGGAATCTATCAGGAATCTGTGCTTTTTGCATCAGCTGACATCATACTTTCAACATGATGACCGTCACAAGATTGATAAAAAGTAAATAAGATTATTAACGACAGAAATGGAAAATTAATTGCTCTTTTTGTCTCTTACATTCTTGTATGTTTCTTTGTTCATCTGATGAATTATAGAATTTATTGACGGAAATATTATCCTAATTTGAAAATTTATTCTTTTTTTTTCGAAAGACTAAACGTTTTGTAATGTGTATTGAATATATATCGAAAAAATGAAACGATTTCGATTAATAAAACCGAAAATTAAGTCATGAAATTTCGCCATTTAATCAAAAACTTGGAATCACACTCTGCAGGAAAGTCATTTTTGCCCTAGTGTGGTAATATAATTGGTAGTCCTCAAAAATGTAAGTTCTAATTACTACATTATTACCTGAAATTTGCATAATAATTATATATCAGGTTAATTTAATGATTTAGTTTCATAACCTATACGATATAAAAGTAAAGAAATTATTTTAATTTTAAGCAATTAATATTTAATTTTTAAGAACACGTACACAGCTTTGAGTAAAATGCCAACGTGATTTTTGTTAATATGTGGTTGTTATAAATTCAATGATATATTTATTATAAACTTTTTCTATAAATAACGAAATGTATTGAAGGGATTAGTAAAATATTAAATGAATTATACATAAGTGATTCAAATAAATATAGAAGAAGTTACAGCCAAATCTTTTAAAAGTCTCTTTTTTTATAGGCTTCTTATTTTTGTAGAATTCCACTAGAAATGTTGCAACTGCCAGTGAACGAAAGCACGATATTTATTCCATATGAATTTTTCTATCGGAATTTTTCTTCACCATGTTTAACTGTATTCTAGAGCACTGGTATAAACTGTATTCTAGAGCACTGGTATAAACTGTATTTTAGAGCACTGGTATAAACTGTGTTCTAGAGCACTGGTATAAACTGTATTCTAGAGCACTGGTATAAACTGTGTTCTAGAGCACTGGTATAAACTGTCTTCTAGAGCACTGGTATAAACTGTATTCTAGAGCACTGGTATAAACTGTCTTCTAGAGCACTGGTATAGTGTTCTAGAGCACTGGTATAAACTGTATTCTAGAGCACAGGTATAAACTGTATTCTAGAGCACTGTTATAAACTGTATTCTAGAGCACTGGTATAAACTGTATTCTAGAGAACTGGCTTTTTATATGTATGTGCCAAAATTTTGCAAATAATCGTGTTGCTGACGTGCCGAGCAATTTGTAATTAGGGATAACAATAGAAAATTTATTATTGCACAATTTTATTGAGATGAATTTAAAAATAACAATATTTTTAAAAAGAATGCTATAAAATCATAACGTGCATATACCAATATATTTTTTGTATAAATTATTAAGAATAAATAAATAAAGAAAAACATTTTTTACAAATATTTCACCAGCTAACCATGCCGTAACATCGGCGTTACTATTACAACGCCTAAAAAATGTTAATAAAAATTGTTTCTTAATTTAATCTGCGTAGTGTTCGATTTGTATAAATAAAATAAAATTGTTAAATTTGTTAAGAAACTAATTTCAAAGAAGCAAGTAATAATAGAATTTGTTATATGAAGATCTAACTGCATATATATATTAGTTATTTCATGATAACAATGTTCGATGGTAATTTGTTTCTTTGAAATTATTTTTTTAACAAATTTAACAACGTATATATATATAAACATTTTATGTAATTATCATAGGGACATAGAATCACTGGCACAACAAAACTTCGACCTATGTACAAGTTCGATATACATGAGATGTATGCATATATGGAGAGAGATTCGGCTGTACTTATAAACAAACCACCATACACTATGCACAGGTACCTCAATGTAGTACATTTGGATAGTGGAAGAAATAAAAAATGGATATAGGAATCAAAATTGCAGTATTCCAATCCTCGTAAGCCCTTTTCCGCTCGATTTTCGAAAATATATATCTCAAAATATCAAGGAAAAATTCGGATTTCTGTTAACGATAGATTTATCAATTCACACGATAGCATTCCCTCCTCACGTTCTCGTGCGAAGGGAACTAGTTCTCCTGTTTACATATCTAATTCTTAACAGTTTGCGCAGAACACGAGCCAAGTAAATCTGGCTCTTCTGCCGAAGGAAGAGCGCATATGTAACTGTAACTCTCAAAAAACTTATTGTATCCTTCATTGTTGACATCGAAGCAACAGTTTTCTGAAGAGGAAAACTCCGCGTGTACGAACAGAAAGAGGGGGAGTTGAAAAAAGCGCATTCCTGGCATTGCAGTTTCCGCGGGAGGCAGGGTGGTGTAAAAGGGGGGAGCACAACCCCTTCTACTCCATGCGGAAACGTCTTCATTTTTTATTTCATTTCACTCGTTTTTCGCGTCGGATGACAAGAAAAAGACGCCTGAAAATGATAGATGGGTTATGCGGAGAAAAACGGCACAGGAGAAAGAGAGAGAGAGAGAGAGTGTGTTAGGCATCCTATTTATGGAAGGTTACAACCAGTTTATAACTCAATCATGAAAAAAACCTATCACTGATAGCTGACTATATCGAACAATAGAATTGCTTTGAAGGGCTTTGGTAAGTGTTTTGGAGATCCTTCGGTTTGCTTTGAGATGTGAGAAAAAAGAAAAGAAAAATTGGAATGCCGCGGCCGATAGTCTACGACGCAATGACATGGAAATAGAAGAGGATATTGCATTTCAGTAGATGCGTGTTGCATGGTTATTTCATGTGTAATTGGCCATTACATGATCGTAAAACTTGTGGCATAACTTGCAGCGAATTTTGACTTATTAATACATTTAAACTGAACGTAAATTTTGCAATTAGATTCATAAGCAAAAAATACAAGACACGCCTCCTTTTATTTTGTAATTTCTAGGGGCTACGTGTTAAAATTTTAATAATATGTTAATTAATTAATTCATATATAATCATTAAAGTATTTAAAATTATTTTTGTAGGGTAAAACCTTTTAAATAGCCATCGAACATGTCTTTTATCACTTTTTCTTATTTGTACAAAAAAAAAATAATTATTATGCCAGGATTTGTCTCTTTCTATTTTCAACCACTTATGTAAAAGCAAATTACCTTGTAACCGTAGAAGTTAAACGACATTAAGCATAAGCTCATATACCTACGCACATATATGCACATATTTAGTAGAATAATCGAATCAAATACTTGGTCAACTTACTTGAAAATACGTTGGCTCAGCAGCACACAACGATCAAATATTATTTCACGTAAGAAAACAGTTCAACTTCAAGTCAGGAAAGTGAATAAATGTTTACAAATTAATTTATATTTTCGAAAGTACTTCAATTGTTGTAACCTATCTCAATAATTCCCCCTTTTTTCCAACCTCTATTTTTCACTCTTCAATCAATTTATCCTGTTTTCGTCCCTGACATATGTTGCCTTTTTTACGCATCTACCCTTAGTATATTTACTACTAGTTTTATTTTACCTTCATTAGTATTTAGAGATTATCTACGAAAAGGAAATAATTTAAGGCAACAGTTATTAATTATCTGTCGATATTATATTTCGATGCAATCATCATTATAATATTCAGCATTCGACAATTTACCTGTTAATAAATAAGTAATTAAAAGTTAGATAATTAACTGCTAAATAAAGAACTCTTTACGTTTCTTCCATGCTCGCATGTTCTACATGATTCATCTTTACACTACTCTAAGCCGCCCTTACTGTACGTTCAACAGTCCTACCTTCAATAGTTTCATCAGGCCTACTATTGTTATTTATGTAATTCATGAAATTATGTACAACAATAAAACATATGCTCAACATATAAATTTATATAAAATGGATCTTGAATGACAATCGATATAAGAACCTTTGGAATAAAGAATTTATATTTGGAGAAATATTAATTAAAATATTTATTTATTTATGTATATGCGTATATGTGTGATAAGTTTTTTAAGACGGATTCAGAATTTCAGCAACTTCAGAGCAAATTATCACGATTTCTTCCCAATTTTAGTTGTTTCCTCCAAATTCAACTTCCCATAAAAAATTTCAACACATGAGGGAAGACATTCTTCAGAGGTTCGATGTTTATAATCCTATCCTAAATCTGCTCATTTAATATCAGAAATTTCCTATTTTAAAACTGCTTTTTTTTAAAGATATTACATTGTTTCTTACTATTTATTTAAGCAATGCCTTAGTTCAGGAGCGTTAAGAGTCAAGGCTGGCCCTAGATTCACTTCATCGGGCCCCATGACCACTTCGTTGGGCCAGGTCCCCCACGGCATAGGTCTTTACCAGCGCGGGGCCCCCTAGACTTCATTTTGGCCCCCGGGCTGCAGGCCCTGCTGCCCCTCTCCCCTCATCAGTTCTGCCTTAGTTACCTAATATCTCTTACTATCCTTTTACTGCATCAAGTATTATTAGATCACAATTTTATTTAATATTCTTTACTGCACCAAGTGAGATTAGATCCCAATATCACTTGACATCCTTTTACTATAACAAGTTAATTTAGATCATGATGTCACTTGATATCCTTTTAATGTATCAAGTGATATTGGATCACAATCCCCCCCTAATATCATTTTGCCTTGTCATTACCCATACCATTTTAGCGACATCCCTAGTGCCAGGGCTATCTTATCTTATAGAAGATATCAAGAAAATCTTATTATTAAAATCTTAAATTTATCGTAATATCAAATCTGCAATGAATTTTCATATTATCTGACTCTTAATCTATTTTTCGCTCCAGGAGACAATATGTGATTTTCTTCTTTTTTATTCTCAGCATTCTATAATTCGTTGATTATTCCAGAAATTCTTTCGTTGAATTCCCTCTATTATCGCTATATCTGAATCAGACAGAATAAGTTTAGGAATTTGTTCCCTATTCTTACAAGCCTAAGTTAATACCTAGAAAGTAAGAAGAAATATATCCCTCGCTTCTTCGTCTTTCCAAAAGTTAATAGGGTTACGTTTTAGGATTTAAATATTTTTTACAATATTTTTTTTTACAATTATATTCACAAACTCTGGGAATGCTTACTACAAATCGTGCAGTTATATGAAATTTTATATTTTTTGTGTTTTGTCGAAAATTTTGAGCGAATTTTTAGTTTAGAGAATGTTTCCTAAACTTGGTTCTGATTAACTGTCTTCTTGTTTTGTGAAAAATCCTTCTCTGATTCTTCGGAATGAGAAAAAGCACTTTAGACCCGATTAGAGAGATTGCGAAAAGTGAAAACGGGGAATTAAGGAAGAGTAAAGTAATTTTACTTTGGGGAAAAATCTCACTTTTTCCCTTTTTTTTCCCCTGACGTTCCTGGGGCGTTCTTAATTCTGGGTTTAATCTTCGAGGCGGCGAATAAGTTTAAAGAGGGATTTTCGTAGAACAGAAAACAGAAATATCGTCATTCGGAAGCAATTGAGAGTGAAATTGTTGGTTCCGCCGCTTTGGACGTAATTGTAGAAACTTAACTATAATACCTTTGTCTTCTAGAATGGGTACTTCGCAAAGACCCAGAGCTTAAGACTCTGTTTGCAGCTGTCGTTAAGGCCGTTTCCTCTGGTCGCTCCGGCGAAGAAAAGCAACTTCCCATCGAGTGGAGATGACAATGTGGATATTAATAAAGTTCTGGAAAATAAAAGTGCAAAGTTAATTCTAAATTCAAACCAAATTAACGCATTGAATTCACCATATCACGACAATATCCATGGATCATTTATTAAATGCGTCATACAATTGTATGATAGTCACTCTACAATGTCTTCCTCTTTGTGCCAAAAAGGACAATTTACCACGTGTCCCATAGAAAAAACCTTCAAAAATTAATGTTTATTTAATCCCGTAGGATTCAAATCTGATTTCTCTAAGATATTTTTAAATTTATTAAAGATCTGTTTGTTTTTGTTTCGTGCAAATTTTACGCCATCTTAGAATATATTTTCCCGTGAAAAGGTGTTTTCTTTTGAAGTAAAGCTTTAGAGAACTGCATAAACAGACCCTCGATGCTAATTTATGAAAAGGGAAAGATGCTAATTTTTGAAAGTCTATACGCTGACGATTGTAGGAAGTGAATCTGTCACATTTGGCGATTTATCGCCAAATAGTTTATGGTTAAACGACTAACTTTACCAAACAGAAAGATTTGCTTTAAATAAAAGGTTGAAAAGATTAATTGTTCAGATATATTATCTCATTGTTGCTGAGGTTTAGATAAACCCTCGTTGAATCTGGTAAACAAATTCTTAAAAAATAATCTATAATATTTTCTATTTTATGTCTTACTTGATGACATCACAAATTAATATCGATTATTTATATTTTTGCATCATTGCACTTAAATATGTCAGGACAAACAGGTGATTGTTTTCTACAAAAAAAATATATAAATAGTAATCCAATGACTTGAGAAATAAAATTAATATATTTGCAAATAAATGCAAAATTATTTATATTTTCGAAGAGATCGAAAGGAAGAATACTTTTTATAAGTTAAAAGAATATTTTGTTATTCCTATTAAATGCGTAAGTATTTGCATGATTCTCTCAAATATCAAATATTGCCATCGTAATGAATTATATTTATATTTTAAATTTAATTCTCAACACATTACAAATGAATTAAATTTCATCTTCATTTGTTAAAGTTGGCTAATCATTCGAAATTAATTGTTATAAAATTAATTAATTAATGATTATTTATTTATTAATTGAAATTATGATTATCATTTGAATTCATTTTATTAATATGTATGTGGATGGAAGTAAAGAGACTCACTTTCTGTGCATTTTTAGCAAGGTTTTTGATGTATGTTTATGTTTATGAATGTATGTGTTGCTCTTACGTGCATATTTATTAATGTACAGATTGCTTATGTGCATGCTTATTAATGTATAGGTTGCTTATGTCCATGATTATTAATGTATAAGTTGCTTATGTCCATGATTGTTAATGTATAGGTTGCTTATGTCCATGATTATTAATGTATAAGTTGCTTATGTCCATGATTATTAATGTATAGGTTGCTTATGTCCATGATTATTAATGTATAGGTTGCTTATGTTCATAATTATTAATGTATATATTGCACATGTTTATTAATGTATATGTGGCACATGTGCATGTTTATTAATGTATATGTTGTTTAAACACATGCATTTGCTTATACGTATGTTGCCATCGATATCGGAAGTTAATCAGACTATTATTCCATCAACAAAGACCGTTGAAACTAGATATGACCGGTTTCAAAACTAGAATTAACAAACATTCTTGGTCAAAACTAATCTCTACAATTGAATAACATTAGTTTTGACTGGTAAAATCAAATCTTAATTATCCGCTTTAGGCTCTGCCAGTTTTAACTGAAACAGATGTGTAATCGTAAACTTATTTTCTACCTCATCTTAATTCAGAAAGAACGATATTTTCTAAGCAAGACATGCAAATTAAATAAACGATCGGAATGGATTAGAAGAAAAATGAAGAGCGAATATATCAGTCAGATGAAACTGATTTGAAAGTTGATCAAATTAATTTAATTTATCAACTCTTCCGTTATGCTCAAAGACGGCTCGAGCACAAAAACTCATTTTTGAAAATTCCTTTCCTTGTCTATCATCCTTCTCTCTAAGCATCGGCTAACCTCCATTTAGTGCAAATCAAAACTGTAAATATCATGAAGCGAATTATGCAACTGCGGTGAACAAGAAACAGATCTCACACGAAATATCGAATTACTTCTGAGTAAATTATGACTCCTCATTACTACGTCGAATCGAATTCAGCTTGAGTCAAGAACTTTGGAGTTTTGTCCATAAATTTTAATGAACCATGCTGTAGTTCGAAAAAACAGAAGAAGAGACGCATTTAAAATAATATAAAAATAACACCATTTTGATAATTGTTTTCAGATTTTAAAATTAAAACAATTGAAAAATGTAGCAGTTTGCATTTCGTAATAAATTTGTATGTTTTGGACTGCGTTTGATCTGAAAGGGTTGGATTTATGTTTCTTTAAATTTCAGACATTTTAATGGAAAATTAACGAAATTAAAACTTCACATATATTAAATAACTTTGCGCATCTTTCTTTATGTCGTTTATTATTCAATCTATTGTAATCTTCAAACAAAGCATAGAAAAACGAAGCTACAATTGCATATAAAACATATATATCAACTCAGCAAATAAAACATATACATCAATGCTAAAAATAAATAAGTCCAAAATAAACTATCAATAAAAAGATGAAAGTATTAATTAATTTTAAAAATTAATTTAGTCATAGTAAAGAAAAATATGTGGAATAATAAACATGATTTTCATTGAGTTATCATAGACTTTCAATTATGCTTTCATTATCAGTTTCATCAGGTCATCATTAAGTGTATCGTTATGCTCATCATGGCATTATTATCATGTTAATCTTTTCGCCATCACAATGCTTATCATTAGGTTAATTGCTAGTTAGGAACTTTACATTCATTATTACATAATCGGCATATATATATATGTATATATATATATATATGTTTACTGGGATACGCAGGGGGATTGATGTGATGATAACATCCATTGTAATGAATTTTTATATATGCATATAAATACATATTTATTATATATGAATATATATTATTATGTTTCGTATATATGCATATATATATGGAGTTGTAGTTCTGTAAGCCCTCATTATAAACCTGTAACTGCTCCTTGTGAATTTTATGCATATGCTAATGCGTTTATTATTCATTATATTATTATTAATCATTACGTTTATTACCCTACAGAAATTTTTTTGACAATTTGAAATTAAAAATACGCTATAATTTTTTGGCTAGGGAATGTTCAAGTATTACATAAGCAATAGTTTCGCCATTTTATTCCCCCCCTCCCCCGTAAGCGAAAATTAATATTGGCTAGCATAGAAAAATAAGCACTACAGCAACCCCCTCCCCCAAAAGTGCTTACTTAATACTTAAATACTCCCCCTAGGAGTGGTTTTAAAGTAATTAATAAGTTAATTTCTCAAAGCCTAAATGCAATCACAAAGCTAATATCATCTTATAATAACATCTTACAAATAGTAACAATAACAATAACATCTTGCATGCATTTCGTCCACAAATAAATGAGGAAACTTTAGTAAAAAAAGAAAATATTATTTAAAAAAAAGAAAAAATTTTCTCACTAAACAGAAAAATTAATAAAAAAATAATTCAAATAAGATTGACATATTAATATTACAATGAAAATGTATATTAAAGAAATTTAATTAATAATATTTAAAAGAAAATAACATATGTATGATATTATTACCCTCCGCAGGGATAACACAATTGCCAAATATGGTCAACACAAGAAAGCCTCCGGGGCGAGATTTTTGTGAGTTTTCGTGGGGGAATTTATTATACAATAATTTTTGCCACCCACGTTTTAATTACAGCTCAAACTAGAGCTTATGTAATTTTGGAGAAAAAGAGACGCTTTCCCCATCCTGGATTCGAACCAGAGTCCTCAGTATATGTGGGTGGCAAAAATAATTGTGTAATGAAAATAATAGAATGGAAAAGATATAAATTTCTTATTTTTAATGCATTAAAATCTAATTTTTTAAAGAAAATTTAAATTAGATTAAAATGCGTAACATAAATGTGTAAAATATAAAAAAAAATGCATGATTTACATTCACATCATCATAAAATTTTAATACATAGTTTGTAAGAACAGACATGAGAAAAGATTATATTTTTTCTGGATATTTTCGAAGTAAATTACTATTTGGAGCAGTGGCATAGCAATTAAATAATTATGGGGGTGTATCAAGAAATAAGTGAAACCAGAAAGTTTATAAAGGGTCGTTGTAATCTTTTAACGCAGGGTTTATACAGCTACAGCTGCATATAGTTATATGTACATATAAAATATTTCATTGAAATGGTAGGGTTAGAAAAACCATCAACAACCCCCCTCCCCCCCCTGCATACACCAGTGGCTCAAGCTTACTTTAACGAAGATAATTTGATTCTGTGTTGAAGAGAATGATCCGTTTAATGTAAAATGAGGGGGGGGGCTCGAGCCCCAAGGCCCCCCTTTCCTCCGCCACTGAGATATAGAGTTAACATCGAATCATATATATTCCTATACGCATTGACTCGTTTAAAATTCTGCAATGCTTTCAACAGATCCTTTTAAATTTATATTTTAGCTTTTGGTATCCTTCGAAATTCGAAGATCGACAAAGAGGAGGATGAAATCTCATTTCCGACCACGATATTTCTATCTGTAAGTTCACGTATTAAAGCAGATTTAGAAAATAAATTAAAGGTCGTTAGAGCCACGGGCTTTACGTTAATTAATGTCAGGTTAATAAAGGGCGATGGAAGGTTGTATGAGTTAATAAAATATAGTTATACCAGGCTTTCTAAGTCCGAAAGCAGTTTGAGGATTTGAACCAGCTGAAATTTCCCTCACAGCAGCTAAGTTTAAAGCAAACCCCCCCATAAATGTATCGATTTGCAATTCTGCTTCGCTCCTTCAAGCTGTGGCCGGAGAAGATAGCATTCAGATAACTGGACAGTGTCCTCTACCTTAAGTTTGTAACTCAGAGAATGAAAATAATGCGTTGCCAGGCAACGAAGACCAATGCACGAGAAGAAAAAAATGAAATAAAATGAAAACGGAAGAGGGGGTTGGGAATGGCGGACCTCGTTATTAGCCTCTCCCCCGTCCTTCAGTTCTTCTTCTTTTTGCGAAAATGTCGTCAAGAAAATTAAATTTCTAGAGCAGAAGGCGAAAGATGATGAAAGAAATAGAAAAAAGACCGGAGAACATCGGGATGAGCCAAGGAAGTGTATAGGAAACTACGTGTTCCCTTTAGAGACAGAAGACTCATTTAGATAGAGAAGACCTGCAGGAGCAAAATGAGGGGAAAAGGGAATGGAAAAAAGGGAAAAAATTTAGGAGGGTGGGGGAGAAAAGAATTAGTAATTCAGAATCGATCGGTTGGGTAGCTCATTAGCGGCGCTGGAAATTCCCTCCCCTTTTGCCTTCCCCCCTCTCGATTGGCCAAGTCCGGGAGCGGAAGGGAAAGGAGTGGGAGGAGTTAGCAGCGGAGGAGTCAATCAGAAGCCAAGAGTCATTAAGAATTCAGGTGAAGGGTTTCCGCCTCCCCTCCACCCCCAATCTCTTCTCTCCGTATCCCTCACCCTTCATCCGTTTTTTATCTAGCTGCAACCATGCAGGAGGATATTAACAAGAAAAGAATCGAGCAATGTCGATAAAGGCCGGGCTCTGATTTTGAAGAAAATTAGGGGGCTTTCCGCAAACTTAAAACGATCAACCTTGTTTCGGTTTTTAATCTCTTTTCATTAAAATCCGAATTAAAAATGCTAATTTAATTATGTATTCATTATCGCGAAGTAAAAGTAATAATTATAGCGTCTTGATTTACGAACATGCAAATATTTCCATTAACCAATTTAAATTGGTTATTTCGCATGTGTTGCCATCATAAACGTTTGATCTTCCTAAACATATCAGTACGCAATAGCTCTGCTATTTTTATTATAGTTGGGTGCTGAACGCAATATTATCATCACATCTACCCCCAACCCCATATCATACATAAGCCTTATCCAAGGAGTATAGAATGATGATCTTTCTCAGTATCCTTTGCATATGCTTCCGGAATTTAAAAGGTGTTGACCATGTGCTTACCCCATTGAACAGGCCAGTTGATGAGTCGCAGATCCACCCCTTTCACCCCTCTTTTTACATAATTCCAGCAAAACATTCGTTCAGTAAAGGAAGACAATATATGAATTTTAGCGGAATGCCTGAAACATGCTTGTCTTGCCTTTTTTTTCACTTGAGCTTGACTCTACTAATGACAGGCAGTTGTATCGAAATATAATGGTTTAAATGCAACTGACTAAAGAGTTTGATATTCTGTAACCTAAACGTTGCAGTTTTGAATTGGGAGAAACAAGGCATTGCGGTTGACCAGAAACCATTTCTGGCATTTTGTGCTGCCAGGTGACGTTTGTATCATGATTGAAGATATCGGTAATTATATGGTTATAGCGATTTTCAGCATGGTTGTAATTCAGTTTTCGTATTGAATGAATTCTGTAGATAGAAAATTTTCCCGATTACCCACATTCAGAGGCAGGGTAGAATATTAGATTTTTCTCCCTAAAGACTCTACACATCTTCGCTGACGCTCTTGTATGATTCTCCATATAAAAAGAGATTTATATGTATATATATTATTGTTTTTTGTTATTTTTTCCATTATTAATTAATTTATATTATTTATTTATATTAATTAATATGATTATTAATTCCATTATCATATAATATTACATAGTAAACCCATGATAATCTGGCCTTCGGCTCGGAAGTAAAGGGGGCAGAATTACGAGTCCACGTGACGTCACGAGCAAGAGGTTTAACAAAAAAATTAAATTGAATTCTTTCTATGCGCTCAGTAACCTACCATTTCCCTATGTAAGGAATGTCCGTTTATTAGCGAAACTTACATTAAATCGTAATTAAGTGCATTGAACCGTAATTGAGTGCATTAAATCGTAATTAAGTACATTAAAGTGTAATTAAATGCATTAAGTTGTAATTGAGTACAGTAAGTCCTAATTAAGTGCATTAAATCGTAATTGAATGCATTAATCTTAATGAAGTACATTAATCGTAAATGAGTGCATTAATTGTAATTGAGTGCATTAAAACGTAGAAATCATCCACGTTAAGGGCAAATGAGGGAAAGAGATCAATGGGAGGATCACCTATAATGGAGATCTAGCATTCAGAATATGGACTTGAAAATTATGAAAACGATAGAAACATTTTAATAATTTAATATTTTGCATCCATTTGTTCATTTTTAAAAGAAATTCCTTCGTACTAAATTATTTCATCGGCTAAACATCAATCGCAACAGGAAATAGAAAAACTTATCACATTTTTTATCTTAAAAACGCTAAAAATACCTTAAATCTAGCAGTGGTTCAAGATATGTCTTAAAAGAAATATTTGAGAAGGTTGATGTCACTTCATTCGAAAAAGTTGAGTCGAGTAATTACCTATAAAAACCTTCAATGAATGGCGTTTTAAAACTACAATTTATGTAAAATATAAGAAAGAAGATGAAAATTAATTTCAACATCTGGAAAACGTGGAGCTTTATTCGAACGTTTACTATATCGAAAAGAAGGGAACAACTTTTGCAGCAGTAGGCCGAAAAAAAAATTCTATTGCCCTCATTTTTTTTTCGCTTTAAGATGTTTTTTAGAAACTTCCTGGGTTTGAAGCTTTCCTGGGTATGTTTTTTCTCAAAGAAATATCCCTCTTCCCCAGTGCCCTTCCGTTAAAAATAGGGAACGGGTCAAAGACCCCCCAATACCGGTAAATCTATTGAACCTAAGGAGCAGACTAAAAAAAAAATTCTTAAGGAACGTATTAGAATCTCTGAATGACGTTGAAGACAGCTTTCCAAGTTTTTAACAGATGCTAAAATCTTAAAGTTTAATGGATTTCATTGCAGATACTAACTTGCGTTGCAATGAGTGCCAAATGATTTAAGTAAACAATTTGTATAATTATACGTTGAAGTCAGATGCAACAACAGGTCATAATAGAACTTAGGTCAAGGAGAAAGCCAGCTGTAACCGGAAACAGACTTTTTTCATTGAGCATAGTCATTCTTATAATCTTCGCGCTTCTTCTCTGATTTAGACGTGCAAGAACATCCAGTGTATCAAAGGCTCCAACTTGAAGAGAATAGTGGGAGCCTTGAATGGAAGAACCCGCATATGCGATGAGGCAATCAGAACCAGGGAAACGTAAATAATAACAATTAATATATTTTATGTTATTTTTTTCATCTTCGAATATATTCAGCATGTCTTTATTTATTGTCCAGAGATTCTGGAAAAGAGAGAGAGGGAGGGAGATACCTCATCCCCCAAATATTTATTTCAGGTCCAAAAGGGGCCCTGACCTCTTAGAAAGGACCCCCCGCTGTCCATCTATCATGAGTAGGAAGAAACGATCGCTGATTCGTGTGTGTGGTTACCTTTTACTATATTTTAACAGGATTTGTAAATCTTCACTTAAACCAGTGGTCAGTAAACTCATCAGTCAAAAGAGCCCAAATATCTGCAGTACAACGACTTAGACTTCTATTTGAGAATCAAATTTCTAAACAAAAAACCACGTTTTCAGAAGTTGGTTAAAAGTAACTACACTGATTAAAACTAGATATCATACTTTAACATAATCTTATTTATAGATAAAAATTACTGTTTGTGATTAAAATTAAAACATTGTCTTGTTTAATTGGAAGAATCTCCTTGCATTTCCTTGGAAAGTTTGGCTAAGCCAGATTTGTATGTTGTTGTTTTTAATTTCAGGCACGATTCTAGATTCTCATAAACAAGACGGTTTTTGAATTTGCTTTTCATAATGTTCGTGCTTGAAAAAGATCGTTTGTATGAATATGTATAGTCGAATAGAGAAAGAACAGCAACCTTTTAAATAAATAAAAAAAAATATTTCAAACACGTCATTCGTGGAAGAGCGGCACTCGAGTAGCCAAATTTGGCCCGCCAGCCGCAGATTCCGACCACTGACTTAGACCTAAGTGCTTTCTTTCAATCTCTATGAGAAATATGATATAACAATATATAATAATAAATATTTAACAATACTGTTAATAACTTTTCCAGGCGGTATATTCCCTATTCACAGCCATTTTATTAGATTTACCTAGTTCGAGTAATAACATTTGTAATTACATAGTTAAGAAACTTCTTTATAAATTACATGCAACATGACGAAAATGAAGGAAAGGAACAATAATAATGAAAAAAAAGAGAACAAAAACAAAAAATTAAAAGAAAAATGTTTCGATTGTTTTTCCATTGAATTAACGTTTCAACATAAATTTCTTTGGCAGGTTTGTTTTAATAGCACGTCTGTATTTTTATATTAGACCCCCTTAAATTTAACTTAAGATTATTTCATTAATTTGTGATGCTGTATTTATAAATTAAGGTTTTTTTATTTAAAGTCACCCCATTTCAAATAGACGTATTCTTTATGCCCAACGATCTTGATAATTGTTTGTATTCTTTGGAAGGTCCAATAATTTGTCATATAATTTGTCAATAATTTGATTAAGACTTCCAAAAGAAAATAACAGGATTTTGATACTACTGATTAGGTTCATGACACTTTTTGGTCATTTTTCTTCACGAAATCAATTTAGTAATTAATAACTTAAGGGCTAACGAATGGACCTCCCTGAAAGAGTAATAGCCTTAATTATATTTATGATTGCTTGTACTCAATTAATCTACTTTTAAAAGATTAATTATTTTCTGTCTTTTACATTAATTATTTTCTCCTTTCTTCCTATTCTTATTTTTTCTTTCTCCGAATTATAAAGTTCCGAAGTAAAACCTCTATAATTCGTCACTCGGATATTACTTCGGACAAGTCATGATATTTTTCTTTGTCCTGTCTAGCTCTCGTGAACGTAAAATTGAAATATTTTAACATTTACGCAATGCGCTACTACTTTTAAAAATTAATTTCTATTACTGCAATGAATATCACGATAAATTAAATATGTCATACTCGTTACAGTTATTCATATGGTGTACTTCTGGTCTTTACTTCACTAAGATCGGTATTCAGCTTTAATCATCAGAATTTACTGACTTTTTGAACAAAGACTGATGTTTTACTGTATATTAAAGATTTTTTCCTCTTATGTTTCTCCCTATTATATTTTCTTTATTGCTGGTGGATCATTTCTTCGTGTAATTTATGAATTTTAAAAGAAATATTCATTAACTAAATCTGTCTTCAGTTCTTAATGATGATTATCATGTTTACTTGTCAATTCTTGCAAGTAGTTTAAATGCATGTTTAATTCAATTCGTTGATGAGTTTCCGTTGCCAATGATTGTTTCATCATTATATAATTGATCCATTTTTAGAAAGCATTATAGACCTTTCTACATTGTTTTTCGTATCCCACTGGGATTACTTTTCTTTTTTTTACATTTACCTAATGAAGTTTGGAAAGTAATGACAGAGTTATGCACATTACGGTAATTGATTTTAATTACTTTTAGTAGTAGTAAATGCTATTATAGCTACAATCATCGAATTTTTTATGGTAAAGTTCCTTTCTGAACCTATTATTTTCTGGTAATTATCATTAATTTCGACATTTAAAAATCAGTTTTCAAAGTGCTTATGATCATTTTTAAAAACGACTTATTGTTTTTACAGTCTTAATAAACACTCACTTATCTGTAATTTCCGACTTATTGTTTTCCCGAGTTGATTTAATTAAATAGAGAAACGTTAATTAAATGGAGAAACGTTAATTAAATGGAGCAGAAATGCAGGACGACAATCCATATATTTAAATAAACAAGTGTTAAGTGCATTTTGTATTAATTTTTACACATTTAAACATTTTAAATTAGTACTATGCATGAATCATAAACCAAGGTTATTTATTCTAAGGAATTATAGATTTCATTTGGTTTCCTTTGGGTTGCCATTGAAGCTATAGAATTTATATAATAATTTGCGATTCAAGAATAACTGGTTTGAGGGTAGAAAAGATAAGTTTAAATTTAGAAAGACGTTAAAGTAAAAACGAAACGTAGGAGGACGTTAAAATAATTAAATATTTAAAAAATATCGCCGTACCTTTAGTAGAATTGGAAAGAGGAGAAATGAAAATTTTGAAAATCATTTTACTAAGTCATATATCCTGAAATTAATGGACGAATAAGACAGATAACCAATTCTATTATTATTATTATTATTATTTATTTGCAGCTTCGTGAGAAAGTTCAATCGTATTACCTAAATTTTATGAAACCGGCTTCCATTGAAGAAGATTTTAAATAGGACTATTTTTTATTCGGCATTCAAATTTAAATATTAGACTAAAATATAATATTTGAATCATCAACTTCCGAATATTTAAAGCTTTATTTATATCCCATAAACAATTTTATATCTAACGGTGGAATGTTTGTTATCCAAAAAACATTTGAATATGTTAAAAAAATTCAGTTCATTTAGAAAAAATTTCCATCTCAATCTCCTGTCATTTTTATATTATGTTCATTAATTTCAACTGCAAACAGACTAGTATTAATGCGCAGATTTTGCATCCAGTATTTGAAAAGTGATATCACGAGTTACTATTAATTATTAATAATTTCTCTAATGTCAGTTTTATTTAGAAAGGTGTATTAATAACGATTGATATTACTATATCAATTGCGATTATTAAATAATAAACACAATTGAAAATATAATTGAAATATAATATATATATAAATAAATTAAGCTATTTAATAAAATCATTTATTTATCCCTAATTCTATCATAATGCGCATAAGTATCTTTTACATACATTGTGGTTTTTTTATATTTATATTTTTCATTTAATCTTTTGTCATCTGTATATATTTTTATGTATTAATTCAAACCTATTGCATTGCTGTAACTCTCAGAAAGCTGTACTTAGACAACATCGCGTTTATATTCCCGCGAATTTTTTTCCAACTTTTTTTTTCTCCAACTAAAATTGTCTCGGTTTAATATTTTAAAACGGTGTTATTTTATTTTTTATTCCTAACTCCATGATTATCACTCACATAGCTCTACTAAGTATTCCGCCTCACCAAGCTTTTTACCCAATCTTTCATTTTTAATAATTAGTTTATTTTTACGTTCTCTATTTCTCAACTATTCTTCACCTATCTTCTATATTTTAATAATCTCTCTCTTTGCAATTTGGTTTAAATAGTAGTCCATGTACTACACCATTCTGCGAAATAACTGGCAACAATATATATACGTTCGTAAAGAGATTATATATTGTCCTTCGTAGCTCAGTGGGTAGAGCCTCCGCCCGGCAAGTGGAAGGTCGTGGGTTCAGGTCCCACCGAAGGCAGAAATATTTATTTTCTTTCGAACGTTTCACCATCTAATCACGCCATACCATCGGCGTTGGTATCACTACGCCAATAAACGTTGATTGATTGACATTGTTGTTTGATTTATTTTTCACCTGTTTATAAATTTCTATCTCTTTTATCTTAATTTTTTCTTCTATTTATTTTATAATAATTTCATTTATGAAGTTCTATAACTTTTATTTTAATTCTTCCTTCTATTCCTTTCATATTCTTTCTAGTTTTATAAAAAGATATTTTTTTAATATTTACTTCCTTTCATCTACAGTTTTCTCAATAGGAAACTAATATTTCTACTGAATATTTTATTTTAATAATCTCATATACCATTTACTTTATCATTACTTACATGATATTTTATAATCAACTACCTTTATATACATGTATATATATAAAGGTATTTTATAATCTAACTACCTTTATATACATGTATATATACATAAAACAGCAGATTACATAAGCATAAGTGTAGGCAATTATGATGATCTACATAAACTCGTGGCTTTTATTGAGAGGCAAGTTAATGCATCAGTACTAATTAAACAGATGTACAATTTTTCTACTTTTATTTGTTTACAAATATACTTACCTAAAAATTATATTTGCATGTTCATAAGTACACTTTTGAATGACTAACCCTTTGTATTTCTTGATTATAGTATCTTCAATAATGACCTGTGAAGCAAGTTTGGTCTCTATTACAGATATTTGTATAAAAAAAGTGGAAGCTTGGCCCCTTTAGAAAAGATTTAGCTCTACCCTAGAAAATCGAAGATTACAATTGACTTGAGAAAAAAAAAGTACCTAAGCTGAGTATCGGGTTAGGAACTATATCCCGTCTTCTTGAACTCTATAGCCCCATTCTAAAACTTGGATTTAGTTACTCTGATGATAACAGGGAAAACACTATCACGCATGCGCAGAAACTAAAGCCAATAAGGCAAAAGTCAAGTAACGACAAGAACTAATAAATGGACATAAAAGTAAAAAAAAAAAAGAATTCAGATAAGGAGAAACAGTTCAGATGTGAAGAAAGAATTCAGATACAAAGAAAGAGTTCAGATGTGAAGAAAGGATTCAGATATGAAGAAAGGGTTTAGATGTGAAGAAAGGATTAAGATATAAAGAAAGAGTTCAGATATGAAGAAAAAATTCAGAAATGAAGAAAGAGTTCAGATATGAGGGAAGATTCAGATATGAAGAGAGAATTGAAATACAAAGTAAAAATAACAATACATATATAGAATAATAATACAGCTGATTTTCCGTTCCTTTCATATTTTTAATACATCTTCAGTTTTCACTTCTAAATTCTCACTGTTACTCTTTATCTTTTATTTTCATTTTTCATTCCCAACTGTTCATTTTTTAGTACAATTCTTCTCCAATTCTCTAGTTATAAATGCTCCTGTCTCCATTATATTTTACGAACATAATTTTTTTATCGATGTTATAATAACTGTCTACTAGTAAATATTTTTTCTTTCTTTTCCTTTCCAAATACTCTCATTGGAAGATAATATAACCATTGATAATACCCAAAACACGTCTATTCTATTTTAATTAATGAAATAAAATAAATTCTCTAACTTCCTGTTTTTATTAAGATGTAAAAAGCTAAACATACAAAAATTGTTTAAACTTGATCCTTGTATGAATAACAAGCGGTTAAATTTTAATG
>QLNU02014802.1:163625104-163638469 GCA_006491805.2 Dysdera silvatica | reverse complement strand
AGATAGTATAACATTAAATGAAAAGAATGAATGACAATTTGCAATATGAATTTTTTTCTGAATAGGTTATCAATGTATATACTGTATATATATATATATATATATATACATATGCTAATGAGTACATTGGGCATTTCACCTCCTTCGTTTTCTGATAACAATTGCGATGATCATAAAAGGGGAGATATGCAAAATATAAACAGAATAATTTTGAGGCATTGAAACCCTTGACATTGTAGTCTATATCAGATAGCAATGAACTGCGAAACTATATAAATAATATAAGAACACAAATTGTTGCAGTTTAATTTTAAAACATTGACAGCTGTTTCAATAGCATGTGGGCCATTTTCTTCAGAATGATTACAACTAATTTGTTATCTAACGCTGTCAGCAAACATTGGCATCATGAATCACACAAATCTTTTGAAAGTAAAAATTAAAAACAAAATTAAATGTGGAAAATTTAGTACTGAAAACGTCTTTGGTTGTAAAATCAGAAAAAAATAAAAAAAAAGTTGTCCATGAAAACGTCTAATGCCGTAGCCCAAAAATAAGAAAACGGGTTTAAAAATTTAAATAAACCGAAGAAGCAAAACTAATGAACAGTTAGGAGGAAAATTTCTTGAAACAATTCAGGAGAAATATGCTTTCACTAAGATTATCGCCATTTGAGAGATATGCACCGTTTCCAATTTTTTTTTCAATTTTTTAATAAAATAATAGTTTAAATTTTAATGTAATTTATTTTAATTTAACTGCGATAATTATTTTTCTTATGTTATTTATATTGTTGTCCCTGTTTTTAGAGATTTCTTAATAAATAATAGACCCAGAGATCAAAAAGACTAAAATTATCATACAGTGATAAACTATGAATTGGACTATTATTGTATTATTTTCCGAAACTATGAATAGTCATACTTTATAAGATTTTTGATGAAATGACTAAAGTTCTTATTAATTGGGTTTGGTGAAAAAAAAAACTCTATCTCTAATGAAGTACTCGACAATCCCTTTATTAGCGATAGTTTTCTTGCTTTTGCTGCAAAGTTTACATGTTTAAATAGACGAGACCTATTTAGATTAATTTCGAGAGTTATGAATATAGTCAATGACACATGATAAATAGATGCAGCAAAACCTCTTAAACGGACACTTCCAAATAGTTGACATTTCTATTTAACGCATACTTTTTCAAATTCCAGTCTCAATGCTTGTATGTGTGTGGTGTGCTGTCCTCCAACTTCTCCAAATAGGAGCACTTAGGAATGGCGCACAGATACACCATTTTCGAGGTGTCCGCCGTTCAGAGGTTTTAATTTAGTAGAATGAAGTTATTCTGAGCAAACAAACGTTTTATTGAAGTGGAAAACACAATAGGTAGCAACTAAATTATATGTATGCAGAAATAGAAGCAATTGTATTATATGAATATATAATACAATTGTTTATATTATGTAAGCAACTAAATATAAGGAAACAGAAAGCTGCTTACATCAAAATTGATAACGCCAAATTGATGACAGAAATTCGAAGAAAAAGCCTGCAATAAATATTTGGAAATTCCATGGTAGAAGATACTGCACTTGTGAAGTTGAAAGCTTATGAAAAATAAAACATTCTCCTTAAAGTTTTTACCATAGAGAGAATATTTCAGTTGGCAAAGAGAGAAAGCCGAAGGAATAAAGCACACGCTTAAAGCCTACACATTTCTTGCAAATGATGTTTCTCTTTTTTTTTTTTGCAATAACCATCCCCCACCTATTGCAGAACTCTAAAATATGGAAAAGGATTTAAAAGAGCGAGAAGAAATGAAACTTAAGGTAAGAGACGAATTCAGAAGCAACGAATTCGTAAAAGAGGAACGTGGATGTAAAATTTCTAGCAGTGGCATTTAAGAACACTGAATTCATATCTTTGAGGCCATAAAAATTTTCATTAATAAATAATAAAGTAATTGTAGCCCAGAAGGAACCCGAGAAAGATTTAAAATAGGCATAAACTGATACGTTTGCGAAAAGAAATCGTTAAATAATGCAAAACCGAAATTTCTTCTGCACAATTACTAGACGTGAAAATGTAAATGTAAAAGATAAATGCGGGGGAATTATGATAAAAATAAAAGTATAAAGTGTGGCTTAAGAACGAACTAGAGGACCTACATACAATGCACATTTCTAGTGTATTCAGTATCGCGACCATATAGACAAACTAGGCGGCCGCCTATTGGGGCACCACGACATATTTCTTTTTAAAGATTTTTAATTGGGATACATTTGGCAATAAATAAATGGAAGTGAATGGATGATTTTAGATTGAATGCCTTTACCAATATTTACTCTTTTAATATGTAGTCATTTTTATCCATTTTTTTTCCATACCTGCAACTTCCTGCTTTCTTACATTAACGAATTTTCTTCTACTCAATTTGTATAACACTGCATAACATTTTCCAATTACCACCATATCTTCCAGTAGAGGGAGTAGTACGGCTGCCCCACCAAAAGCTTGGAAGACGCTTTTTCTTTCTGATAACTTTGTGCACTATTACGAGCATAATAGTTACAACTTTCTCCTTCAGCAGTAAGATCCCAAATAATTTTTTTGGGATGTTTTATTTATGTGTTATAAAATAAGCTGTGATTACCATATTTCGTTTTAACACTAACTATAATGAGAGGGCTGAATATGCTATATTTTTTCACTTTTCAATTGTTGTAAGATGTATTGGGGTGTCGATTTTTTATGGGGGGGGGTACGCACATGTCGATTTCCTAGGACGAAGATATTTTCTTGCGCCGGCCCTGAACGTATCCGGAAACAAACGACCTAGGAAAGGAATTATTACAAAAAACGTTTTTATTAATTAACATTTACTAAATAAAATATTTTATTATAGGTTAAAAAGCAAATGTGTTAAAAACTAAAATGACAATAGTATAAGAATGGTCAAAAGAGAATTATTAAACATATTTTAATACATATATATAAATATTATATTAATTAAAATTTTTATTAAAGATTGAAGAATAACCCAGTAAAACCGACGAAAAACTATTAGTTTATCCGACAACATAATTCTTTGGCGAATTGTTTTGCCAGATTAGTTTTAGATTAATTTTTTTTTAAAGAAAAAGTAAAACCGTTTGGGTCGGAGTTGAACCAGGGACCCCCTGTGTGAACCGGAGTGCTAGAATAATCAATGCCAATTCTTTTATTAACTTTAATCAGTTAATTAAATTAAACTGAATAGATGTCGATTCAGTTTGACATTATTTTTTCTGAAGTGGAGAGTTTGTTCATTAAATTTATGTTAAATTTATTTCAGGGAGTAAAACAATTTTTATATGCAATAATTTTGTAAATTTCTAAACTTCAATTTCCTAGGGTGTCTAATAATTTACAAAAAGTGATTCAGCGTCTGATACAGGAAGCAAAGTGTTATTATTCATGAAAATTTACGAATTTCTATCGAATGCATGCAAAAAACTTGCTGTTTTATCAACATATTTACGCGTATTAGTTAATTTATTATAACGAAAAGTAATTTATGAACAAATAGGTAATTAATGAGTTACTATATGATATTTCTCTACATACTAGAAGAGGTTTACACGGTTTAATACTTTGACTTTTAAACAATTTACAACAAAATCAATTTGATAAACTCTTTTATTAGTAACCATTGGATACATTCATCTTGCTATTCCATTCTTATTGTTCCATCTTGCTATTCCATTCTTGTTATTCCATCTTGCTATTCCATTCTATTTATTCCATCTTGCTATTCCATAACCGTTCATCTTGCTATTCCATAACCATTCATCTTGCTATTCCATAACCATTCATCTTGCTATTCCATAACCATTCATCTTGCTATTCCATAACCATTCATCTTTCTATTCTAGTAGCTAATTCAACCCTATTTCCACTGTGATTCTAAGATATCCCCTATGCTATTTCTCGGTTACTGTGCGACCAGTGGCGTACGCAGGGGGTGTTTATGGAAGTTGAAATCATCAACGTAGAATTCTCATAATTATTGAGGGGAGGGGGCAAGCTTATATTATGTACATTTATACATTGCAATATATGTAAAATTTTAATTTATTTCAAATTACAGGAGGGGTCTCTGACCATACTACCCCATATAACTCTACGCCTATGGTTGTAACCCTTCATCGCGATGAAATTTTGTATACATGCACACTGACTTACGCAAGGGGGTGTTGATGGTGGTTATAACCCCCCCATGTTGCAATGAAATTTTGCATATTTAACATAGGAATATGTGTGTTATAGCTCTGCAACCCTCCCATTGAACCTATAACCTCCTTAATTTCCTGCGTATGCCTATGTATATGCATATGAATGTATGTAGTTCTGTAATTCCCATTATAAGCTTGTACGCTTTTTCCTTATGAATATTCCGTGCATGCCTATGTGTGTTATACATACTAATATGAAATTTTTTCTGACTCTAAGTGTCCGGAACTCCCGGAGTTACACCATGTTCCTTAGACGTTTAATTAATTATGTGAAATATTATATCTATCACCTTTACGAAATGAAAAATTTTCTATGCTTGCATTTTCATTGATGGTAATACCTATGTGATGTTGGTCCTGTTTCGTAAACCATTAATTTGAGAATACTTTAAAGAAAAATATATAGACATTATAAGAAAGTAAATTTTGATGGTAAAACTACAAGTAAATATTTGCATATATATCTGGAGGGAAAATTATTATTTTCTCATTTACTTTCTCATAATGTATTTATATTTATTCTTTACCATAAAGGTGACATATATTCATTCAACGTTATTTCGTAAACAGTTTTGATTCTTCACTCCGAAATTAAATCGTAGCTAGGGCCTTAATGGTATTTAATTTGTTAGAGAATTGCCATCACTTTCCTCATTGCATTTTGTTACCATAGAAGATTAGATACCGCCATTTATGCTGAAACTTTAGATACTTCAATCGGCGATGGTATTTAATTTGTTGGAATACTTACCCTCCTTTTCCCCTTGCTTGTATACTTAATAGGGATACTTAACTATATAATATAAAAGGAATACTCAATATAATAGTAGGAATACTCAATATAACAGATAATACCTAATATGAAAGGAATACTTAACTCCTTTTCCCCCTTGATTGTATTCTGATAGGTTTTGGTATCATAACTCTCTAAGTTGTTTAAAATTCCTAAGACCCACTTTTGATTAAACTTTACATGCATGGCGTCTTCAATATTTTCCATAATATAAATAATTTTCTTTTACCTAGAAAAGATCTTTTCAAGAAAGCAAGATATACTGGAGAACATATACATTTCATACACATTTTTTAACTTTGTAAATAGCAGTTAGCTGTCGCACCTAAATAAAAATGTGTCAAATGTAAAATATTTTCCCCTCAGAACTTTTTTTCTGATCAATATTTCGATCTTCAATGGTTTATTCTCACAGTATCTAATCCATTGCCTTAGTACTAAGTGGTTGTATCGAGTTTTGAAATACGCGAACATTTTCTCCAAAAATATTACTTTTATAAAGCAACTATACACTGATGCCTTTTACGTCTTTTTTCAGCCGACTTTTCCAAAGTTTTTGACAGTAATTCTGAAAAAACTAAACAAGAATCCAACTCTTTGCTTGTTAGTTTTCTAATTTTTGAAATAGTATCATGACGGAAAATAATCTTCTTTACGTGAAATAAGTTACCTCGACATTAAGATGAATCTATGAAAAGATATTTATGATAAAATTAATTCAACCAATACAAAATTGCTGAATAAAGTCATGGATTTATTATGGTAAACAAATTTATTAATATGTTTTAAATATTTTTATTTTAAATATATTCGCATTACTACATATATTAAGCAATTTTGAGTCAATTAATGAAACTTTCATAAAACAAAAGTTATCTGACAAAAATGCGAGTATTCTATTACACATGAATTATTAGTCATGTTTTTTGTAGCAGATATTTGGAAAAGAACATTCAAAATATTTAATAAAAGTTAATTAAAATATAAAATAAAATATTTGCTTAAAAGTTTAAAAAAATTTCAGAAAGCCTTATCTTGTCATTATTGATAATATTAACATTAATAGGAAAAAATTAATTAATATCAATAATTAAAATCAATAATTAACCAGACATGACGTTACTCCAGAAAGTTAACTCTGGTTAAAATGAAATGCACACAAGCGCAGTTTAATATGAGTTGGAACGATATTTTGCAATTATTTCGGTGGGAGAAAAATATCTCACCTTCTTCAAAAATTTGTTAAAATTATTTGGACAAATTTGGTCCATTTATGTGTATTTCTTTTCAAATATTTTATTGCGGAGTTCTCTGCTCATCTTTATGTACGAGAAAGTCAACTGTACTGCATATTTTATAGGTATTATTGTATACATTATATTATTACAGATTTTGTTATTATGGATTTTAATATATCTTATGTTATTATTGACATTATTACAGACTATGTTACTTTAGATATTCTTATGAATTACGTTATTATACATATTTTTATAGATTATGTTATAATAGATATTCTTATAGATTATGCTATTATAGATATTATTATATATAACAATGTCTAAGTAAACACGCAGTGTAAAAACGCAACAGAAATAATCAAATAACAAGACTTCAGACACGACATCAAATATATGTGGCATACGATAATCTCTCATATGGTACAGCCACAGGTCTACTAATAACCGCACTGCACAAAAAACGTAGAAGTATTTAAGACAGTCTCCAATACTTGTATCGTACTACAGAAAGCGGCAATCCTAAAAACATGACGAAAATTCAAGAAATTCCTAGATACGATAGTTGAATGATTTATGAGCACAAAATGATGACTTAAGTACTTAGATCCGCCACTCTCATGCCTATACCACCAAGTGTGAGGACAAAAAAAACAATATGAATATTTTGTGAAAGTTATTAGAAAAATTATTTAATAATAAAATGTCGTTCATTTGTTACAAAATGTTTTACATATACTTATTTACATAAACAATTTGGATTTATAGTAAAGATGAAACGACACACTGCGCAAAATATTAAATAAAATAAAACACATTAACACAGTTAAAATAAATACGATGGTTTATAGCTATTTCGGAAGCGCGTTTAGGCTTCCGAAATAGCTATAAACCATCGTATTTATTTTAACTGTGTTAATGTGTTTTATTTTATTTAATAAACAAGGTGTTTATAAGCTCCTTGAGAAATTTTAAACGCACTAATAGCCTTTTAAATAAAAGTCACGAAATTAAAATTAATATAACGTTGGAGAGCTCATCATCATATTTAGTATTTAACATGGGGATATCATAAAATTTTTCTTCATATCTTTGTCAATAGCTATCTTTGTCAATGCAAATTTATTGAGCTTCTACTACACTTTCGTATATTTTAGCTGAAAGTTCTTGTAAAACTTTCTTGTAAAAGCTATTCTCTTACCAGATTAGCTACAGAAATTGAGACTTTTATATTATACTATCATGTTGAAGCTAGTACATAATATCATTTTAATCTTTCAAGTCTTTTCAAAATAATGAATTGTATTATTTAATTAACAGTACTGAATTTGAAAAAACGTTGAAAACTCCATTTATTCATGTTTCCATTATTTCATGTCTTTTTCTGTCCTTCCTTAACGACACACATTTTTCAATGTATATTTTTTTTATACTGTATAGGAAAATGTTGATACCATTTCAGTTAAAAGTAGTATTAGGCCCTTTTCTTAAAATGACTTACGAAAAACATTGCAGTTTAATATTTTGATAGTGTAGAAAACATTAACCATGATGTCGTTCTTCCGTAACATTTTGAATACCATAGCTTTACCCTTAAACGTTACTACTAAATATCTTTGGTTTAAAATTAGCGTCTTCGAAGTTCTTTCCCCGCTTTTACATTCACGTATATTTTTGATCGGATCTAATTCTTCGGAACATATTGTCACCCATTTATATACATTTATCTATTTACATCTATGATCTTATACGTAAGAAGTGTGAAAAAAAAACATAACAATACCGAAAATTTTTTTATTGGTATAAATAGATATGTAGCAATTCAAAACAATTTGGGCTTGAATTGGCTGTAAAAAAATATCACATGATTTAGATCAAAGGGCACAATGTACCTAGATAGCTAGCGGGAAGATCCCGAAATTAGGAAGGTAGTACATAATAACGATTATATTTTTAGACATAAATATCTATCCGTCATTAATTTTTTATCATGATACGTTTTTATGCCCTTAAATGCTACGTACAAATATAATAATGAGAACTGAGAAGTAATGATTTTGCCGTGTAAACAACAATTAGTGAAATTAAAATATTACACTAACGCTTTTAGCTCTAACTACAGCTCTTTGATCCGTATGTTATAAAATCGGATATCATTATTCCTTGCAGGGCAGCATAATTGCCACGAAAATAGATGTTAATTGGTCACATGAATGGTACAACATGTCACAATTCTTAAGAGGTAGAGCGCAACAGAGTTCGGAAACGAGAAAAACTCCTCGTCTCGGACTAGTTTACACTTTGTGAATGTTAAGTCTGTGCGAATGTTAAGCTTATGCGAATGTTAAGCCTGTGATGATGTTAAGTCTATGTGGATGTTAAGTCTGTGTTAATGTTAAGCCTGTGTTAAATGTTATCAAAATATCGTGTGATTTTTGGATACAAACTGATAAGCGTCTAGCTCAAGATATACTTGATTTGATGATAATTGAAGAGAGGGTGGCGGGAAGATCATGGAAGTGGCAGAAACTGGAGATGCCAAAATCGAAGACGAAGAATTTAACAAGGTCCCCAAATACAAGGCCTCAGAAATAGAACAATTGTAGAGAAAAGACGAAAGTCATCCCTGTCGAATAGAAGCATTAGGTGTAACTTTAAAAAAGACTTAAACTGGGTTTACATGCGATAAGAATCAGCAAGAAAACCATCCACCAAATTAGATAGACTGCTTTACATGTAACTACGCGAAGATTCTAAGGAAATACCTTTAATAACTCCGATTCCTGGAAAGGTATAGATCAGGCATTGGCCACCTTTTTGGAGTACTGTGCCGAAGTACAGGGTGATCCAAATTAAACAGGTGTTCATACCTCTCTGTTGGGAAAACTACTTGCTAATTTCACCCAAATTTCGTACACATGCTCTCCTGAGTATGCGGTTTTGATTTCTGAAAGAAAAAATTGAGTTCATATTTCGGTTGCTAGGGAAGGAAATGGCGCTGCGGAGCAGGCAATTTATTAATATTAACAACGAAAAAGTGTTTTAACATGCAATAACCTTTATTGCAATCACATGAAATTAACTACAAATTACAGTATACCGTAGGACAGTAGGTATGACTAAAAAAAGATTTGTGCAATAACTTTATTGCTATCACATGTGGAACCACACTATCATCACAGATACGGCTCGATATGTCCCCCGTCTCTTTGCTCTAGAAATTGCATTCGATGCACAACACATTCCACGGCAGAACGTAACTCATTCGCTTGGAGGTGGGATACATGTTGCGAAATTCTGTCTTTTAAGACTGCTAAGTTCGGAACATTGCCTTTATAAACGCAGCTCTTTAAATATCCCCACAGCCAAAAGTCACAAGGGTTAAGATCGGGTGACCGAGGCGGCCAAGATGTTGAAAATGACCTGCTAATCACTCTGTCATCCGAAAAGTTTTGCCGTAATAATGTTTGAACAGGCAACGCGATGTGTGGAGGGTTCACCATCTTGCATGAAAATTGTAGTGTCAAGACAATTTCTCTGTTGAAGCGAAGGAATGACAAAGTTCCGGAGCATAAATGCATACCTAGAGCCAGTAACAGAACATGTCATTGGCCCCGAGGCCGTATTTTCTTCAAAGAAGTAAGGACCAATGACGAAAGATGAGGTGAAGCCACACCACACTGTCACTTTTGGAGCATGCAACGGAATTTGTTGATGAACGTGGGGATTTGTGTCAGACCAAATACGGCAGTTACGTGTGTTTACAGCGCCATTCAAGTGGAAATGGGCCTCATCACTCCACAGTATCTGCCAAGGCCATTCATCATCCACTGTCATCCGAGCAATGAACATCAAAGCAAATGTTTTCCGCACGTCATTATCACCAGAAAGCAATTGCTGAGTGTGGGCTATCTTATATGGATAAAACTTCAGGACATTTCTCATAACTCTCCACACTGTCGTATATGGCATGTCCAATTCCCGTGATATCGCACGTGCACTACTGCTACCATGTGCACTTGCTGCTCCCTGCTCCACTACTGCAGTTGCAACTTCTTCAATTTGCTGCACTCGAGTTGGTTTGCGGCATCGTCCTGGTTTAACGGTGAATGTTCCGCTCTTTTCAAAATACAAGACCATTTTTCGAAGATTTGTAATTGTGAGAGTGCGTCTGCGTAAACATTTTACCTGCCGAAATGCTTTAAGTGCCGCAGAAGCATTGTTATTTCGTTGATAAAAGAGCTTAACAAGTAACGCGCGATCTGGTAAAGTAAGTTTCATGACGGAGTCCTCGTATGGTGGAAAAATGCTTCACGACTCCTTATATAGGCAGAGGATGTTGCGCATGTTAAGTAATATGTAAATTGCCTGCTCCGCAGCGCCATTTCCTCCTCTAGCGGCCGAAATATGAACTCAATTTTTTCTTTCAGAAATCGAAACCGCATACTCAGGGGAGCATGTGTATGAAATTTGGGTGAAATTGACAGAGTAGTTTTCTCTACAGAGAGGTCTAAACACCTCCTGTTTAATTTGGATCACCCGGTATATAAATAATAATACGGCACAGTCATTCAGCCTGGCAGAGGAACAACTCATCAAAGCGTTACATATGCCACTCATCAAATTATGACTATTTATGTTACCATGTGTTTATTAATGGGATTTAAGTAGATCGTTTTATATATTTGTAATTCATTAAAAAATTGCATTTCTGGAAAATGGTGAATTGGATTTTATGGCGCAAGGTCATCAAGAGTCGTCCTGCGCCAAACATGTCGTTTTCTTGAAAATTTCCTTGTAGCTTTGACATGCGATTTACAATTGTTTAATAAGATCAAATTAAATTATAATATAAAAACGCAAACAGTGCAATCCTTTTTTCTGCTTGACACCATATTTTCTAGTTAAAGGGTTTTGAAAGCAATGTATACCGATTTTATGCTTTTTGAAAGCAGACTTACTTTGGCAATATTAATCACTCAAAACACTAAACTTAAGACGAGCAAACGCGAGTGATAGCGAGAAGTTGAAACGGGAAAAATGTAGTTTCAAATGGAAATAGGAGTAAGTTCCAGTTTCAAGAAGTTTGTCAGCCTGATTGCAAATATACGGTCCTGTGGCGCACCTTCTCCACAAATATATAACAACATTCCAACATAAAATTCCCTACATAAAATTTCCTACATAAAATTCCCTACAAAAAATTCCCCACACAAAATTTCCTACATAAAATTCCCCACAAAAAATGTCCTACATAAAATTACCTACATAAAATTCCCCACAAAAAATTCCCTACATAAAATTCTCCACAAAAAATTCTCTACATAAAATTTCCTACATAAAATTCCCTGTATAAAAGGTGTGGAAACAGAAATGGATTTTGTCTGAAAACAAATAAAACACATGTTTTGAATTTTGAGAATTATACTCGGATTTTTTTAACCACTTCACGTGCCACTGAAGACTGTCCTGCGTGCCATATGTGTGGCACACGTGCAGTGGGTTGCCGATCTGTGGACTACATATTAGGAAAAAATTTCAGTCACTAGAAGAAGTTTGACTATACACAAGATCGCATGTTCTTGATAATACAATATAATTTCCATATATCGATGTTTTTGTCAATCCGATGATTTGAAATCCCAGTTCTTTAGAATAATCGTTTCTATATATTGATTTTTTTTTTCTGGAACCATCGACTTTGACATATATATAGGCTCCACTCTGTATACAGTGTGATTATAAAAAAATAATTTATTTTTTCTCCATGTTAGAGAGAGTGTCCCTTTTCCTTCCGTTTTTTTTTCTTATTACTTCCTGGAGGTGCGGCTACGAGTTGGGAGTGGGGGAATTTTGGATGGTTAGGGACTCAATTCTTCCCCAATTTCTTATTCCCAGCCCTTAGAAATAGGGCACAGGTCAAAGCCCTGACTTATAAAAAAAGGAGGGCGAGGGAAAGACTAAAAAATTAAAAAATGGATTGGTAGGTATCGCTTTTTTCAAATCAGTAATTTCGATAATTTTATCAATTTATAGTCAAGATAAATCTGAGAAATGTTCGCCATTTTAATGTGGATTATTGATTGCGCGAAATATACGAATTATTAACCTGTAAAAGTGTAAAATCCTACAAGCTGTTCTAGATTCCAAACGTCTTCAAGAACAGTATGAAAGAATGGATGCACATATGAACTTCCTTGTGACCTCCATTATGTATTCCTTTCAAGAAAACTAAAAACACAGAAATCTTTCTTCCATTAACAACCTTCAAAGGTAGATAGAAAAACGTCCTTAAACACAAAAAAGATTTTAATCAGAACGCTGTTATTAAGAGAAAAGTACTGTATTCGAATTTAACGCTCCAATGTTTATTGTCTCCATTGCCGGTTTAAGGCACACACACGTTTTCACTATAAATTCTAACAATAGATATTCTCTATAAATTCTAACAATGAGTCTAATAATGAGTCTAACAATGAGTTTTCTCTATAAAATCTAACAAGTTATTCTCTATAAATTCTAATAATTTATTCTATACAAATTCTAACAATTTATTCTCTATAAATTCTAACAAATTACTCTATACAAATTCTAACATATTACTCTATACAAATTCTAACAATTTATTCTCTATAAATTCTAGCAATTTATTTTCTATAAATTCTAACAAAGAGTTTAAATTTGAATTTGCAAAGTGAAAATGCTCTGAATTTAAATATATAAATATACGGGGAATAAAAAATATTATCCTCTGAGCTCATAACCAAGCTTTGATAATAGTTCAACTGACTGAGTTTTTTAACTGTGAGTTTCGAAGAGAGTTGTAGACAGATTTTTATAAAAATACGCAATAATATCGAAAAAATTATATTCCTGTATATGCTGGTGTTTTCTATTGGACATTAATAGAGAGAATGACGAACTTATCACCTCGTGTAAACTTAAATTTTGAATGTCATAGCAAAACAAACGTCGGTAGAATAAAATCTGTTGAAAAACTGTCAGTTTCACAGTTAGAGATGAACAATAAATTGATTCTGGAAGTAAACCTAAAATTACAGTA
>QLNU02014802.1:163609713-163625004 GCA_006491805.2 Dysdera silvatica | reverse complement strand
AGTCAAAAATACACATGCCTGCTAAAGGGTTTGAAGGCACAGGCGTAACTTGGGAGTTTAAACGGGGGGGAGTAAAAGCCTGAGAATATATATATAAAGCCCAAAGAATGGGGGCAAAAATATAATTTTGCCTGTACTTTAAAAACCTGGAGGGGAACGTGCCCCCCCCAAAAACATTACGCCTATGTTTGCACCACCCTTCTTCCATAAACTTGGGGCATACTCTGAGGTGGTAAGTTCCGGTCGCCATCTTGAGCAGAATAGTTGATTTTGAGACTGTCAGAACCTTATAAATCGCCAATGGTTAATTACAACCCGCCCTTTTGCTTCAACTTGATGATTTGAGATGCAGATTGTATTTCTCAATTTCCTTCAGAGGGCTATTCTGGACGACGTTATGCTGACTAATTGCCTCATGATTTTTCTTTTGTGATTTGAAGGATATAATGCTTCACACTTTCTGTGTTATCCGAGCATCAACTTTTTACCGGTTTTTAAGTTGTCATGAAAAATTACGTCTGCATGCGGCCAAACTTTTCAGTTTTAAACGTTATTGCAGAGGGGTAAAATAGAAATGTATACTATTGTAAGATCAGAAGATTTGCACTTTTTCTTTTAAAGAGTCATGAGAAAATTAAATATTATTGCTAAATGGCAGCAATAATACTGATTGCGAAAAAATGCCCTAAAATTGGGGCAACTGCCCCATTGCCCAGCCAAATTATGCCTATGTTTGAAGAGTAGAACTGCTTGACACAAAAATAATAATGAACTATAGTGATTTATTACTAATTAATTTTTAATAAATAAAATTTTCTAATTAAAAATACGAGTTAACGATAGATCAATTATAAAAAAAAAATAGAAGCGTTTACCCTGCTCTTGCTTTCGCTCTCTAGCTATCAAAATCTCTTATTAGTTAATTAATTGAATTCTCGTGACTTTTTAAATTGTTCTTCTATCGTTATCGAAAGCCCTCTTTAGTTAATTGATTTTTATGACTTTTTAAGTTGTTCCTTCATCATTATCAAAAGCTCCTATTAGTTAATTGACTTTTCATGACTTTTTAAATTTTTCGTTTATCGTTATCGAAAACTCTTATTTGTTAGTTAATTGACTTTTTATGACGCAAAGACAGCAAAGGTCGAACTCCAACAAAGGATTTTTTAAAAAACTACGTTTTTTTTTCTTATAACAGGCCCTCATTTTCATTTTCGAACGGTATTTGTTAACAGCTATATGAACATTGTAATGAACATTGTAATGAACATTGTAATGAACATTGTAATGAACATTGTAATGAACATTGTAATGAACATTGTAATGAACATTGTAATGAACATGCTTACAAATATAAATATATAAATAGCCATAATCAAGATGTAATGGAAAAATACATCAATTCCTTTGTTGCAGGTAGATTAATGTAATAATATTACATATCACGCTATTCAAGATGGAATATTTAAATTGTGAAGATAGACATTATATAATAGAAATTTTATGTTTAATAAACTTTTCAGATAATCGAATGAATTCCATTCTGCAATATATCAAAGATTCGTTTTTAATTTGATCTTCCACGCCTTTTTGTCATTTGGATAAAATTTTTGCCGCAAGTTTTATATCTGATTTTGGCTCTAACGTGCTCAAGTAGCTGTAGCTGCGTGAGCAAATTATTTTGTTATTGCGTTATTATTATGGTGCAGCACATAATCAATCTGTTATGCGATATTAACTATATATGGTATTCATAAAATTGTTTAATAATGTAAATGAGGGTTCTAAAATAAACAAGCGAGGAGTCGCACACATGTAAAACACAGATAGACAGACAGACAGACAGAGAAGTAACAATCTTTTTCCAAGTCAATCACAGAGGTCGTCTGATCAGTTACCCATACTGCTGCTGGAAATCCTAATTATTTGTTTCAGAAAATTTGGCATTATGCAGTAAGACACTCTTATAACCAAGCTGAATGGTTAAAAATATTCAATATATCCGAATTCGATATGAGCGGGTCTGACAGCATTTAGGTGTGATTTACCTTTGCTTTTACTTGGAATTAAACGTGGTATTGCTACATACTATAATACCGACTACAATATTCAAATTAATTAATAATGATTAATAGAATTAATTAACACATTGGTATCGCAATGTTTCAGTAAACTATGCTGAATGAAGAAACTATAGCTTTTCTAAGATTGACACCATGTGTAAATTTTTGCTCTATATTCACACTGGTATTTATTGCTAGTTAAACATCCACATAACAGTGCCGCAAAAAAACACGTTGATCTCCTCCCTGATAAGTAACTGATCGTATCGTGATCAGTAGCTGATCGTATGAACTAGTCAAAACAGCTTTTAGAAACAATATGGAAATTAGATAGCATGTTCATTGGCGTACGCAGGGGGTGTTGATAGGGGTTGTAACCCCCATTGAGCCTATAACCCCACTTATGAACTTTCTGCGTACACCTATGGACGTACTAAAAGAACAGTTTGCATTTACCGTATACCGCACTAATGGTGATACGGGACTAATGGTCTAGCATGACTTCCAAACCGCAGTATATTTACATACGAAAAAAGCTTATGGAATCAGTGCCGTCTCGTCGGAAGAGCCACTGGGCCCCCAAACCCTGAATCAGGCACGTAAGTGAGGATTTTTGGCGCCCTTCACCCACTTGCGCAGAGGTAAAGAGCCGCATGACGCCCAATAAAATTTGGGATAAAATAAGTCGATCTATAACGATGACACACAAAAGAAACGTCTATACTTCTAAATAAAACTACACATATTTACATAAGAAACACTTCAAATAATTTAAAATATCATCTCAAAATTATATTCTCTATCCTTTAACGAAACAATACAGAGTTTCACCAGGAGATTCCATAACAAACAGATATTTCGACACTGGCATAAGGTTTAGGTTAAGTCTCTAGCCTTTATCGATGAAAACTTTTAACGAATCTGTTAAAATCAATTTGCTTAGTTAAATGATTTTCAATGCATACAATTTTTAGATCATTAAAACGATCGTTAGTAGTTCTGCTTTTTTGCTATGTTCTTAATGAATTTACAAGCTACTGAACGACTTTTCAGTTGAAGAAGTTAATTGATTGGAAGCTAAGTTTATACGTTTCGCGCCCCTTTGGGTCTCCAAAACATTTTTGGATAGCTAAGTCCAAACAAAATTAATGGACAATAAACGAATGAATCCAAAACATAGTCGAAGGTAAAAAACATATAAAATGTATCTTCATCGTTCATATCTCATCTGTCGCTGTGAAGGAGTAATCGAAATACATTTAAAAGGAAACAGGTCTGTACTTGATAACGTCAACATGGGATTGCAGTATTTTAACAATTGAAATGCTGCATGGGCTTGCAGTATTTAAATCATTGTAATGCTGCGTAAGCTTGCAGTATTTAAATAACTGAAAGTTTAAGCCTCTGGGCGTTTTTTTAATGTATTTATAGTGATGAGAGCAGAGATGGTCCCACAAGCTTTAGACCGAAAACTAAGAAAAGAAAGGGCGGAATTGGGGTTTACCTGGGCCTCACAATATTTTTTTTAAATCGGCGCCCCTACGAACTGGTACTGTGCAAAACGGTTTAATGTTGTGGCAGATATTGACAAATATTCTTCGCAATTTTTATGTCGTGAATTGCGTTTACAAGTCTAATCGAGCTTCAGTCAGTACAGAAAATTTTGCCTTATGAATGCTTTTAAGGTAAAGGTTATCGTACATAAAGACTTTTAAAAGATTTTTCTGGATAGTATTTACTAGTTTTGCTGCTTTTGTGATAAGTTGGTCATTGGCTAAGTTTGAGAAGATCAAGATGGTTAAGAATAATTTATATGTGGCATCTGCTACTTCAAATCGCATTTTTAAACTATTGACGATGAAATTATCCGATATCGAGTAAACTATGGAAATTCTGAAATATTATTCAGGTGCTATAAAATTCTACTGGTTTTCGGGAAATTGAGGAAATTGAGGAAATTCACTTCAACTGTTTCAGCAACTAATTTTGCCTTTTGAACCACGCTTTCCCTAAGAAGTAGGCGATGCAACTCTTGCACAAAGTTCGTGATAACCACGTTCTCCACAGATATCGAGGGATATTCCATTACTTTTTTTGGCAACGTTGTTGTCAATACTTATTAATATTTTGTGCCAAAATACTGTTATTAGAAGCCTTTATCCATGTCTAGTGCTGAAGGAGTTAATTCTGTAGCCATCATAAAGGCGAAACAATGAGTTGGTATGCTGAAAGAATTATTCAATATGCCTAATAAAATAATTAGTTGTATTTGAATGGATTTTTTAAGTTTTTGTTTTGTCACTTAACTGACCGACTTGCCACCCTGATTTTTCAGGTTTAAGTCCTACCATTACTCCCTAGTAGAGGGTCATACCTGATTCAAAGGGGGCCCTCATTGGAAAAATTCGTATAGAATAAATCCGGGTTACATGCCACATGCGATATAGATTGCTCACCCCCTAGTTCTGAAGCGGGCTGTGGGATGACACTGCAAAAAATACCAAATGTGCGCCATTTAGTATTTGAAGCGTGTTTGGTAAAAACATCGTGTTCCTGTGCCTTTTTGTTTTTAAATTAACAAATATATAAGGTGAGTTATAGAGTTTATTATGAAATATTTTCGTGTGCTATCGTATTTTGTATATTACAGCTAAGACTTTAACGATGTCAGTGGATTCCCTGTTTGAGCGAAGCATAGTCTTAGTATAGAGTGTTTTTATTGTTATTTCGCCATGTTTGAATTCAAGATCAGGAAGGCGTGGGGTGAGGCATCTATACCTTACAAATTGGTATACATGCCGCAGTTAAAATCAGAAACATACGCCGCGCGTATTCTTTCGGATGTTAATTTTAATTTTTAGAATTTTTTGTTATTTTGCGCCAAATGCCGTTAAATATAATCGCAAATCCTAGCCAAATGTCTCCAATTTAATTAAAATTTTCTTTACTTGCAAATTCGTAAAAATATCACCAAAGTTTTCAAAAAATCCGCCAAATTCATAAAAAAGCTCTCCAAAATTCTTTTTTTTTTCGTCATTATTGAGAATGGAACCATCGCATAAACATGCACTTGAGTCGAAAGCATAAGACCTTGCAGATACAGAGCCATCCACCAGTCAAGGTTTGCCTGAAAAGAATATTACAACTCCATCGAAATATTTGCATGCAATATCTCCAATTCCAAAATTAAATAAAGAAAAAAGGAAAAGCAACGAAGAAATAGGCACTTGTCTTAACTATTTCAGAAAACAGAAGACCGTTAAAAGAAAGATAGTAGAAGAAAGTTGGAAAAGAAAGAAATAGAAATAACGAAAGTTGGAAAAGCAAGAAATAGAAATAACGAAAGTTGGAAAAGCAAGAAATAGAAATAACGAAAGTTGGAAAAGCAAGAAATAGAAATAACGAAAGTTGGAAAAGCAAGAAATAGGAATAACGAAAGTTGGAAAAGCAAGAAATAGAAATAACGAAAGCTGGAAAAGCAAGAAATAGAAATAACGAAAGTTGGAAAAGCAAGAAATAGAAATAACGAAAGTTGGAGAAGCAAGAAATAGAAATAACGAAAGTAGAAGGTTAGATTATGGATAAGATAGTCACAGTACTGGTTCTGAAGTTGATGATGCTTCTGGGTTTGATTCCGTTGCAATAGAGAAAGCCAGACGTAATCCTAATAAGATGAGTAAAAGAAAGTAAAGTGAAGCTGGGTCATCACAAACTTTGGATGTGAATACATGCAATGAATATGAAGAAAATTATTATCACACAACTGAAGATGCGAATGGTTACGTTGTGCTATATGTAAGCGATGGCTTCACGCAGAATGTACGATTTTCGATGAGTTTTGTGCCGACTGTGGGAGAGAGAGAATAGATTAAAAAATCAACCCAGCCTATTTGAAAAAAAAAGTAATTCATTTATGTCATTATTTTGTCCATGTTTGTTCCGATTCTGAAAATGAGTGCAAAATAAAAACAGCAGATGTTTTTTAAATTTATTCAATTTTTATGTTTTATAAAATCGCAATTTCAGTTATTCTATCTTTTCATAACATAGTTTTTGAAGAAACGTATTTGATACGTCGTAAATTCATTTACTATACGAAACGCGGCAAGCCTCATGGTGCAAGCCTCATGGTCACCCGACACAATTGGGAGAGATGCCGTAACGAAGGGTGTTAAAAAATAAATTATAGCGGCTTATTGAATTTTTTGTAGATTATTTTTTTCTAATATATATGCTTCTTAAAAGTGTATCGATTATTATGACTAAGTAAATTTCATGTTTGTGCGCCATGGGTCTCAGAATATCGATTTTAAAAAAAGTGAGGCATGTAACCCGGATTTACCCTATTATGTATCATATTTTTATTATCTCAAAAAATGTTAAATTTTAAATAGTAAAAAAAATCGGGCCCCAAGGCCTATGAATGAGTTAAGACGGCCCTGTATTGGACTACAACCCAGCTGTATGGGTTCAGGTGTTATGGAGCTGACCATTGAGACATGCAGGCTTGTAACCAGGATGAAGTGTAACGGAGCTGACCATTGAGACATGCAGGCCTGTAACCAGGATGAAGTATTATGGAGCTGACCATTAAGACATGCAGGCCTGCAGCCAGGATGAAGGAGCAACTGGGGAAAGGCAAAAGACATAGGAGGCACAGAGCACCCAGAAACGCAGGAGTACAAAATAATTGCCAAGAAGGGTAGAAAATTTAGAAAATATGTCACTACAGACTCAAATAAAATTAACGCTCCTCTGATGGCTTTTTCTTTTTAGTTTATTTCAATTAAAATATTTTAATATTAGCATGTAGCAAGGTTTGTACTTTAAATTTTATGAATGTAAAATTGGGTAGGAGAAAAAGAACGTTGCCCACGGTGTTCTTATTCCTAGGCCTAATGGTATTATCGGAAAATTCTTAACTGTCCACAAGGGAAATATCAATGTTTACTCGAATTTAGCGCATTTTTAAATAAACATGATTAAATATGATACATAAAATATATCTACAAACATCTTAATGGGGCAAGTGGAGCACAAGCATGGGGCAAATGTGGTCGTGGCCCTACTAGCCCCGGATTGTCTACAGGCCTGGGAACATAGAAAGAAGACTTTGGATTATTATTGTTGTTGCTATTGCATTTATTTAGAACACCAAGTATGGTGTTCAGCAGTGGTTCCCAATTAGTTTTCATCTCGGGATACTTTCTTTTCGGGCGGCGGGCGAGAAGATATGAAAATGAAAGTATCTTACACGTTATGCAGACATTGGCGTAATTAGGGAAGGGGACTAGGACGGCTAATTCCCCCTAGAAATTTTCTCATTCAATGAAATAGCCTTAAGGTAGGAGCTTTAGCCACCCTAGAAAAAAAATAAACGCCCCCTAGAAAAAACTAGTGCCCCTGGACGGCGAGGATAGCTCCACATATGTATATAGATGAAGTACAGAATATTTGTAAAACCAGTGGCATAGAAAATGGGGGGACATACAAACCATTCTCATTAGATATCAGGCATTGCACATATGATCATAGACGTACGAAGAAAGCACGTAAGGGGGGGTTATAGGCTCAATGGGGAGGGTTACAGAGCTACAACTCACATATTCCTATGGCAAATTACAAAATTTCACGTAATCATGGGCGTCGGCAGAATTTTTGTGGGGCAAAGATTACTTCAGAAATAAAACCACTTTTCCACTTCAATTGATCTGCAGACAACTTTTAAAAAAATTCTCACGTGTTGATCGACCACAAGATCTGAATCTGACCGAGCTTCTGAGCCTTTTTAAGCAAAATAATTCTTTTTAAAAAAAGAAGAAATAATAAAGAGAAAAAAATCTAATGATAATACAGTCAAACCTCGTTAAGATGAACACGCTTAAGACGAATTACTTTTAATACGAACCGTTTTATGAAATTCCGTCAGATTGTAAAATACTACAAATATGCAATCAATTTCATTTTTATAATTAATTTTAACATTTAATAAATGATTTTTGTAAGTATTTTTCCAATTGTTATTTTTTAAATAATGATCCGTCTCACGGACCACCAGTTATGAACCACTGGTTTAGAAACTGATACATTCAAAAAGACGTAAATTTTTACCTTCATCATGTCAATCAAAATGTCTCCTCTTATTTCTATTCATTATAAATTTCACGGAAAACGAACTTTGCTATCGAAATACAAAAATGTATATAACTACTCAAATTTATAAGAGAATACCGCAGTTTTTAAATTTCTTTATTAATATAAAATGTTACATTGCGTAAATACTTAACAAATGTTTATGCTTAAACAAATTTATAACATTTTCGAATTTATAACATTCACTAAATTTGATTTTGCAAATCCACCCAAAATATACTATCGCATTACTCAGAATTTTTTAACTATAAAATTTATAAAGGTTTCGTAATTGAACCAGTTAAGCTGTTATTTGATAAATTCGATTAACATAAATTCACAATTTATAAAATAAATTTCATAATAATTTTGCCTCAAAGTAAATATCAATGTATTCAGCCCTATTACCTAGATTTGGGTCTCGAAACTGTTATTCTTATAGATATCTATCAGTCTGGACTTCTCAGAAATTCACAACATTAGGCCACGTTGGCCTCACTGACCCCGGAGAGTACTTCGTGAAACCGGCGTCCTGTCCTTACCAGGATCGCCAGTACTCTGGTTACTATTACAATTTCCCCATTCTAGGAAGAAGAAAAAACACATAAACTAAAATACAGTACCGGAAAAAATGTCATATATGTGGTATAAAATGTCTGCTTGATGTTTTTCACACATCGTCCCTGGTGGGATCGCAAGGGATCTTTTGACCTCCAGTAATCTGAAGAATTTGACGTGCTTGGTTATTGCATCCATAAATTTAGTCCTATACTGCTTTTCTTGGAAAATCGGCTTATACTTGTCCAAGTGCAGGGCGTGATTACAATGAATGGCTATTACTGAGAAAGGTTAAAATAGAGCCATAGCCGCATCTGGGTTTCTGGAGATTGCAAAGTTATAATAATTTTATTTATTCTCTGCATATACATAGCACAGCATGAAGTTGTTACATATTGTAGCAGGTCCCTGAAAAATATGGCAGTGAGGGGAAAAAAAAGGAGCGAAGGCGTAAAACGGAACGTTACAACATTGGCGTAGGCAGGGGGTATTGATGGGGGTTGTAATCCCCCAATGAAATGAAATTTTGTGTATTGTGTATATGTGAGTTGCAGCTCTGTAACTCCCCCCCATTGAGTCTATAACCCCCCACCTACGAACTTTTTGCGTAATTCTACGCGTTACAATGTCAACGGATGGTGGTCATGTGAGTCGGACAACAAGATTCGGTGGGGTAATGTAGATAGGGATGACATAACCTGAAAGTTTACAACAATGCAGGACAGAAAGGCATAGCAAAATATGAATAATTACAGGTCTTTGTCTCACAGCGTATTATTGTTTTGAAGTGATAATTGAATTGTGTTCGGGAGGAAGCCAGTCGTTAATTTTAAAGTTATTAAAAAGTGTATTTTTGTTTACTTTTTTTCGACTCAACACTTCGCGGATGCTTTACACCAGTCCTTAAGTTCAAGATTGGCGTAACCCGGGAGTCTGAATTTAATCAAATTAAATAATTCACACTTACCAATAACCGCAGAGTGCACTAACATGAAGTAAAAGCTACACCAGCGATAGCAGTACCGCCAGGAATTAAGAAAAATCGCTATATATCGCAGAAAACAAAGCGTCAGGCAAAACAGTCACACAAAATACATAGTACTTTTTTAGTTCTTTAAATTGAAAAAAATGTTGAAATATTAAAGTATACAATGCAATACAATAAAATGAATTTATTTTCATACATATGTGTACAATTTGTGTATACATACATGCATGCTAAAACAAAAAGTTAACGTACATGCAACCTGAAAACTGTGTTTATGTTTGGATAGATAAAAAATAAGTTTTAAGTGTTTTTTAATTTTTTTATTGGTATAGTATTTTTTATTTCGTTTGGTATGCTATTCCAAATATTTAATCCGTAATAATTCATATTATCTTTTCCATAATTAGTTCGAATATATTTTGTTTTAATTTTTTTTATGACGAGTATTTTATTTGTGGTCTTCTTTTATTATTTCTATTATGTCTTTGTATTCTTTCATGTACGTATTGAGATATTTTTAATTTGTGTATATTTTCTATATTAAGTAGTTGATATTCTTCTCTAAATTGATCGGTTGATTGGTATCATGGTTTTATTTTATTTATCGTGTCACGTAATAGGTTATTTGTTTTTAATAAGTTTGTTTTCGTTAATTTTCCCCATGTTGAATTTCCGTATAACAATGTATTATAAATCATTGAATAGTAAATATCAATTTTTATATAATGTGGACAACAAATGTAATAAATAATATTTACTATATTATACTAATGACTTCCGAACAGTGCCGGTTTAAGAGTTTTGTGGGCCCTACAATTAAAAAATAGAATGGACTCCTAAAAATATGACCCTCGTATAAATAATTATTAAATCACTTTTTTCATAATTTCATTATCTTCAATATTCAGGTTTAGCAGTAATAACAATTTCTCGGATATTTCTAAATAAACAAGATTATAATAATACTGAAATATTTATAACTAACCCATATAGTTTTGACTTTATAACTGTCGAGTCGCCTCGTTATATCCGATACGAATTTCCCTACTCCGAATCTAAGCAGGCTGCAAAATCACCGTCGTTATATACGATGTCGTTTTAACCGATATATTTAGTATGGAGTAGAATAGCAAATGAAACTTCTTGTAAAAATTCCATCGTTATATGTGGTTAGTCTTTATAACCGGCATCCTTATAAACGATTTTCACTATAAATATATATAAATTCAGTGTAAATCTTCGTCGAAAAATTCTCTTAATCCAGTAGAAAAAAAAACAAAAACTTTTTCGTTGTTATAAGATAATATACAGTGTTATCAGTTGCCATAATCTTGTATAACGTCACTACAATATCATATGGATTATTATCAGTTATTATATCATTATATAACTTTATTAAAGGAAAAGCTACCTTTTACATATTCCCCCTTTCATTCTCCTTTTATGCTTGAAGAAATGGGTGCTGCTCTTGAAACCATATAAACGATTTACTTCATTTTCCTGCTATATATATATATATTCGTAATTAATAAATTACCGTCGAAAAGTCCAGTAATCCAGTAGAAAAATTAATTTTTCGTTGTTGCATAAGATAATACAATCATTTATCAAGTTGTCATCTGGTAGCATTTTGATATCATATGGATTGTTATCTGTTATTATAACGTTGCATAATTTTATTAAAGGAAACGCTGCCTTTTATATATGTCCCGTTCATTCTCCTTTTATGTTTGAGAGAAATGGGAGGAATGAAGCATTCAGAAATATTTGCATTATTTTTAGCCAGTGCATTTCCATTTAATTGAAAATAAAATCAAAAGGAAAAGAGGAAAAAATTACACATATATATATATAGTTACAAAATTAAAAAATTGAGAGTATTTATTTTATTTTGTTCTTGGGAAAAACCACAGAAAAATTGAAATTTTTTACTGCAAAAGAAGTCAGCAGGGTGGGGCATATTCACCTTGCTTATGCTGGCGACATGGAAGTGTTCATAATGGGTTAAAACCCCCATCAACATACCTGCTTTACGCCAGTAATGCATGAAATAAATACTACATGCAGGTTTTGGAGAAAAAAATTCGAGTAATCAATTATGCCCACAAGCAGACAGTTACAAATTCAACTATATCAAAATATTTTACATCACTTTTCGATACATTTTTTCTCCTTTTTTCTTACATACCGATGGTATTTTGGCCTCCGTCATAATCTCTGAATGGCTACTCCACACTTTGACACAGAAACAAATTGTTTTAAAATATATTTTTATTGATGTGAATGAATAACAAAATATTTTTCTCAGAACTAATAAAAAAATTAATGCATAAAATGACATAGATGTGTGTGATGAATCTGCTTGAAATCTGGAATTATCTGCTGTCTTGGTCAATCTTAAAACGTTCTCCCAGTAGGCACTGGTTAGTTTATTGGGCAGCTACTCTTAACATTACTCGCAAGCGATGAGACGAACACAATGAACGATGAAGAAACCTATGACTCGCAGTTTGTAAGTGGATCCATGCATCGTTAAAAGGAATATTATCCGCTTTTACATTTGGTTTGGTTGGATGGTTAGTTGTATTTGGCTGTGGCGAAAGGACATCGTGCCATTCTGCGCCACCAATTATTTACGAATTTGAATTCATCGTGTAATTGCATCCAAAAATCATAAAGATTTACACTTAAAGTTATATTTAATCATGAACTTTGAATTTCAATTCTTCGATTTTAAAATTTTTTAGCCCGGCAGTTTTGTGTTTGCAGGCAGTTGGTCAACAGGCCGCATATTGTTAGGAGTCGCGGTGCATAGACTTTATGTGCTCTTTTAAAAGAAAGATAATTTCCCGAAAGTTAAACACAAGTTTAGTAATGTTACCATAAGACTTGCCCCAGAATCATTTGTACTAACGTCGCCACAGTGGAAGTGAATGACTCTAATGCGTATAACAAACAGTTATTTCGACACTGGCGTAAGGTTTAAAAACACGACGTTTCGGGGAGCCTTTGCTCCTTTGTCAAGAGATGAGAGCTGGCAGAATACTTGTATAATTTTGACCACTGGCAGAGGGTCAGCAGGAAGAGTGGACAATGGTAGCCCCACCTCTTCCCAATCCAGCATCAAATTTTCGATTTGCTGAAGCTCTTGTGTATGTGTGTGGAACCATATGTGTAATATGGGGGGCAAGGGAAAGCACATGTGTCCCCCCCAGTTTTTGGAAAAGAGGAAAAATCGTACATTCTTCCATACAATTTTGGGTTTTTGTTTCTTGCTTCCCCAGTTTAAGCTATATGTAACCCCAAGTTACCTATCTGTGAAACAAACATTAATATTTACAATATTTTGAGTTTCCTTCAACAAAGTATAAAATATTCATCTACATTTTAAGAGAACTCTAGAAATATTGTTAAACGATTTATAGACGGATATAATTCCTATAAGAAATTCATATGCACACATACACACATCATGCAATTTTCCCGTTTTCTGGGAGGAGGGGTGAGGAGTTTTCTTAAAAGGGTCTGGAACTTCCTAAAGGTCGGAAAATGGGGGTTGCCTCGTGGCCTCTGATAAAAAGCTCCAGAAAAGAAATAGAGGTCCCCCCCCATGGCAAAAAATAGGGTAGGAAGTTACGTTAGGTCAAAGACCTGGGCTCCTAGAGACCTTGAACGAATATTTGCAAAACATTTTTGGAATAAGTCTAGGAAGTATGTGTATCACGTTTACTTTCAAAACTACAAAAGTTTGAAAATTTCTTTAATTTACAGAAAAAATAAGCTCAATCATTATTAGGTGCACAATGCTGTAAGTGATTGTGGCAATGGAATAAAGTGTGACGCGAAGTTGGATACGTATTTGTGTGATGGTAAGCTATTTGTGTTGTTGCATTAAATGAATACTGCTTGATGATTACTCAACAATCAAATAAATATATCTGTTGATCAAGGATTTGTGAGTTCAATCGTCAACGGATATTTCTATTAGGAATTAGATCAAGTCTGAATATGCACTATATATACAAAGGATCAACTAAAGGTAAACAAATCTCTTATATTTTTTATTTATTTGTTTTTATTGAAAAGTTTAGTAAATAGAATTTAAAGAGTGTTTGAAGAATACTTTAAGAAGCATTTAAATATTTCGGATAATACTAATATCGAGCGTGTTTTTATGAAGGTTAAGAGTTAAAAATCGTTGTGCAATTTTGCAACATAAAAAAAAAATAATAATTACCCCACACTAGCCGGGTTTGGACCATAGGCCAAAATAGGTAATGGTGTAGAGACTTATAATCTAACCACTAATTCATGCTTTTGCTCAGCGGTTATGCTAAAATTCTTAAAAGAAGTTAAATTAATTGTTTTTATAATATTATATAAGCTTATATTTAATGTAATATTAGCGTTGTAGATGATTTCCTCCAGGCTGAATCCTTAAAAATCGTCACCAGAGTTTTGCGTCACGTAAGAATATTAAATTAATGAATTGAAATTTGCAAATTGGTAAATTAGTCAATTAACACTTTTAAATTGGTGAATTGTAAATTAGTAAATTCAAAATTTTGAATTGGTGAACTGTAGATTAATAAATTAACAATTGTAAATCGGCGAATTATAAATTTCAAAATTGTGAATTGGGTAACTCTGAATTAGCAAATTCAAAATTGTAAATATGTGAATTCTAAATTGTAAATATGTGAATTCTAAATTGTAAATATGTGAATTCTAAATTGTAAATATGTGAATTCTAAATTGTAAACATGTTAATTCTAAATTGTATATTAGCGAACTGTAAATTAGTGAATACTAATTAATGCATTATAAGCTGACTGATGGTGAATTAGTGAATTCTAAGTAGTGAATAGCAAATTCAAATTAGTGGATAGTAAATTACCGAATTCGGAAGTTTATATTAATTAGTTCTAAATTATCGATTACTGAATTCTAAAGTTTATATTAGTTTTAAATTGTAAATTCTTGAATTCTAAATTGTAAATTAGTGAATTCTGAATTCTAAATTCGTGAATTCTAAATTCGTGAATTCTAAATTCGTGAATTCTAAATTAGCGAAGTCTAAACTCTGAGTTAGTGAATACTAAATTCTAAATTACTAAAATGAAAGCTGTTGTTTTATAATTGCTTATTACTCATCACTACTTATTATTATAATTTCATCATCATCGTTTATTATAACAACTGTTATTTCATATAATTATTGAGCGTCAATACTAAGTGTTTGTAGGTTCATTTTTTTAAATGAAAATTTCTTTTTGTACTTCTTCCATGACAACCGGCTACGGTAAAAAGAAAACAGTTCTTAATTTGAACAGTTTAACAGACTTGAAAATCAACATGACATATATTGAAACAGTAATTGACAGTTTATTTGGTATAGGATTAGAAAATAATAAATGCCGAAATTACATCACACATGTCTTAGCTATCACAGACCAATGATAACAAACATACTTGTCTAATAAAAACAATTCAGAAAAAAACATTTCTTCAGTTACATATTTTTAATATCACTGAAACATTTTATCATAT
>QLNU02014802.1:163563911-163605383 GCA_006491805.2 Dysdera silvatica | reverse complement strand
TGTGCCACAAGAATTTAATTAGTCTCTGAATCTTAAAGCAGAAATTGCTTTGTTTGTCACAAAATGACCCTTGCTGTCCTTGTGCCATAAAAATGCAACCAACCAATTAAACTATAAATCACCTTGTTTGGTACAGAATGGTACTTGCGCCATAAAAATGCAACCAACCAATTAAACTATAAATCACCTTGTTTGGTACAGAATGATGCTAGAATTACCATAAAATGCAACCAAACAATTAAGAAGCTACAAATCACTGCTTATTTGGTACAGAATGATTTTAAGTGCCATAAAATTCAACCAATTGAAGTGGAAATCACCTTGTTTGATTCAGAATGACCACTTGCTCCATAAAATGCAACCAGCATGTCCTTGTGCCATAAAGGAAATACCAATGTAACCGACTAGACAAAGTTAAATCTGTGACACAGAATGCCTGGCTGGGGCTGGTGCTCATGACCCGACCCCCTCCCAAATAGCAGATTCTATTATATTGTCTATGTGTATGGGTTTTGCTGGCTTGTGCTGCGATGGGCAGGAATTTGTGCCCCAAATTTTATTTTCTAGCACCACTCCTGCTTGCCACCCATAAAAATGCAAACGACCAACCAACCAATGAAAATATAAACCACTTTGTGTGTTGCACAGAATGACCCTTATGCCATAAAAATGCAACCAACCAATTGAAATAGAAATCACTAATTCTGCATTATTTTCTGTAGTGTCTCTTGCAATGCATTCAATTTTGCCAATCAGACCAGTGACTTAAATTATAAAAAAATTATGTAATTTTGATTACAAATGAATTAATATATGTCCGGATAAAGTAAGAGTTACAGAAAAAATGTTTGTTATGGCTGTAAAGTGGTAAGCTATAGATCTTATTTGCACATAAATGTTCCTAAATTTCTTGTTTATTGAAAACGGCACGCTCTAACTTTTTTATGATTACATGAAGACAATTTTTTCCCTTTGGTAATCTGTATAATTTCTTTTAATCTTCTAGAGAACTAACATTTATTAAAATTAAGTTATGAATATTAAAAGCAAATTATAATAGTATTTATATAAAATAAATGGACAGCAAACGGTAGATAACAAGGAGTGTGGGAGATTTATAACTCCTGATTTGCAAAATATATATATGGTTTTTTTTTAAGAACCTAATTTTGAAATTCTGGGCCTGGTTGATGGTATTCGGTTGAAGTAAGGTGAGATTTGCATGTTGATATGTTAGGGAAGATGTGTGGCAGTATCTGACCCAGTAACCTAGCACCTTAATCTTACGTTCAAGTTGATGTAGTTTTCTATCCAAAAATTTTCTGTGTTTTAATCACAGGTGGGTGGCCAAACTTGGTTTGTTCAACTGGACAGTAAAGGTCATATTGCACTATGAATGACCAAACAGCTTATTAGTCTGCCTAGTTATCCTAATGAGCGTATTACCAATACCTTCACAATGCTACCTTCATTATGGCTTTGTACCGATATTTCCATCTAAGAGTAAAACCGTGTGTACAACTTCATCTTGTTTGGTGCAGATTGACCTTTGCTGTCCTCATATTAAAAAATGAAGTTAACCATCTAACTGTGAATAATTAATGATTGGCACTGGTATAAAACTTAATCCACAATCTGAAGAAACAAACATGGGTGTGGCAGGAAAATTCAATACGATTAAGTTTTTGTCATTCCACTATTTTTATGGTTTAGGTTAGAGGAAAAAACCCCATGCTATGCAGCTGTGGTAGTATTTGAATTAACTACCTTTTGGTAACAGTCTCAATGCTTTGAATATCGAGTCTTGGAGAATGTGGCTATTCTCTTGAATTTGTATTGACTATAGGGAAACTCTTTTTAAATAAGGAGAGAAAAACTGCCTAAAACACAAGTTGTGGTATAAACCGCATAAAAAAAAAAGTAATGTGTCAAAAACTTAATCACATTTGAATTATCACTTGACAACCTTCTTTGTTTCTCAAAGATTTTCTCTTTTGTCAACATGTATATACGAGAGAACAACCATTTAAATTGCAGTGCTCAGTGGGCCCAGCCATGGCTCACTAGAATATACAAAGCCAGGTAAGCTTGTTTGTGACGTCACGAAAGACGTCAGTCCTCCGAACGCCGGGTAAGCGATTGGTCTGATCTCGTTTACAGCAGATGTAATCCTTACAAATTTTTTTTAAACGATTTACTTCTAACATAAAGCACATGTAGATTTAGAAGTTTTAATTTTTTTTTATATTATCACTAACAAGTCTCTCCCCATTATGTTCCCTATATATTTTATGTAGAATATCGGATTTTTTAAAGCGAATTTATTTTATTTAATTTCACATTTTTTAAAAAATGAAAATGTATTTTTCAATCTGAATCAGATTCATGTATTAAAATTCGAACTTTTGATATGAGAATCTTCATAAATCGTAAACACTCCCCCTCCGCTTCAGTGATTTTTTCTCATTTTATTTGAAGCATTTCTAATAAAACAGGGAACATTTTTGAAAATTATCCACATTTTATGCATGTTATATATTAAATGCATATTTGTGTAAGGAACTTACGCCATAAATATCTAAATTTTAAATGTATGCATGAAAAGAAATTTAGACCTTTCTTTAATAATTTATATTAACCATGATTAAAATCTGGTTAAGGAATGTTTACATTTCGTAGACATATATATGCACATTTTTAAAATAAGGATAACTGTACACAAATCTGTGTTACATTCTTTATTGACAGTTTGCGGAACTGTTTTGCAACAAAAAAAATTTCAGGACATGGGTTTTGTATGCCATGCATTCCGTGGGAAAAATAAACGTTCCTTAAGCTGATTTTATGTAAATAATATAAATTATTAAAGAAGGATCTGAATTTTCTTTCATGCATATATTTAAAAGTTACATATTTATGGCTAAGTTCCTTAAATATGCGTTTAATATATAATATCCATAAAATATGGATAATTTTCAAAAAAGTTCCCTGTTTTATTAGAAAAGCTTCAATTAAAATGGAAAAAAAAATCATTGAGTTAGAGGTGGGGTGTTGCGGTTTATGAAGATTCTCATGTGAAAGTTCTAATTTCAATACGTGAATTTGATTCAGATTAAAAAATACATTGTCATTTTTTTAAAAAATGCGATTAAATCAAATAATTCACTTTAAAAAAATCCGATATGCTATATAAAATATATAGGAATCTAATGGGGAGGGGGGGCTTGTTAGTAATAATATAAAAAAATTTAAAACTACTAAAATCGTTTAAAAAAGATGTGTAAGGTCCGCCGTAAACGAGACCAGTCGCTTTCCCGGGGTTGGGAGGATGATTTCGTGACGTCACAAACTAGTTTAACTAGCCTTGTATATTCTAGTGAGCCGTGGCCCAGCGGTCAAGGCATTGTCAGTTAACCAACGATCGCTGGTTTAAATCCAGCCTGAGTGTGCAACATGTTCTCTTCTCCCCCAGTCTAAAATATAGGTTTTAGTGTGTGGACTACAAAAAGTGGAGTGGCAAAATTTTATTCATTCTGACTAATTAGGATCGCTGTTAAATTCTGTTTTTCATGTAAGAACTTGTATGCAAATCCATATAAATTTTGACTATATATTATTATAGTAAATGACGGCTTTTGTGCGTAGTGGAGAAAATAATTTTTCATTTATACATTTTGAATCAAGAGAATTGTATATTTAAAATTCAGTTATGAAGATTATTGCTGATGCTAGCGAAAAATTTAAAGGGGGAAATGAAGTGTTTACATCGTTATGCATTGGTTAATGTAGAAAGGCTACTCATTTTGTGAAATGAACAGCAGGGGCTTGGAATACCTGAGGAATAGGATGACCAGTAAAGAGCATTTAGTCTTTCTTCGAAGAAATACTATAAAATATACATATTAAAATGTTTGTATTGCCAGATGAAAAGGCATATGGTATATTATAAGCCTTTTTGAATATATTCATAGCATGGACATAAAGCTCCTAAATGTATTGTTTATTTCGATATAAAATACAGCAATATTTTTCTCAATTAAAAATATATTGTATTCCGCAGAAACTTGTGGAAAAAAAATAGTTTCTAATGCATTTCAGTGTATTTAAAATGGTTGTTGAATGAATGTTTCCACATGTATTTGATCCTTGATTCACTTAATGTTCGAAATTACTTTGCTCTAACAGGGAAATTCTCTTTCCTTGAGAATATTAATTTAGGGTTTGCTATTCAAAACTGTTTGCAATCGATTTACCAGTTTTTCTATATATGGACACGTTTTTACACAGGTTTGTAAAAAATAGGTGTCCGACACATACATTGTCTGATGAAGCGTAACTCTAAATCATTGATTCTTACCCCCATGCACACCTTTCAACATTTTTCAGGATGTCATTCCTCTCATCTGGGATTTTCTTCCTTGCTAGAGTATTGAGTCCACAGTCCACCCTCCCCCCCTTAACCTTGAAAACGCAAAATTCCACATTTTGAGGGAATTCCCTCCTAGTTGAGAACCCCTGCCCTAGATGTTTTTATGCCATGAACCATGTACGGATATTAATATGCAAACAGTATATAGCTTGATCATAGGCGTATGCAGAAAGTTTATAGGTGGGGGAGTTAAGGCTCATGGGAGTTACGTAGCTACAACTCCATATATTCATGTGTAAATATTTAAAATTCCATCGCAGTGAGGGGTTACAGCACCCATCAACACCTCCCAGCATACGCCAGTGTGCTTGATTGCTGTTGACTAAAAGATTTGAAACATGGAAATGTGAATCAATAGACAAAAAGAAAAAAGGTATTTTAAGTTGATCAGAAGTACGACGTAGACGGAAACGTCAGGTGTTCTGCAGAGAGGACATTTAGTCTCTAGTCTCACAGTGCCTGGCGAGCAAAGTCTTCCCTGATAAAACAGGTCAGAAGATGATTCGCGTTCACCACTTGCACAGAGAGGACACAGGGGACTGTCCAAGATTCCAATACGGTCCAAATATAAGCAGGCAATCGTGCCCTGTTGTTAGTCTGAATGCGGCAATGGCCTTTTGTCTGGGTCGATCTGGCTATAGAATCTCTCCATCGTTGATTTTCAATCTTTCCATGAAGCTGGTTTTATTGAAAGCCCTTACCTTGTGGTGAATAGCAGAGGCAGCAGATTCGTAGGGTGTATTTTAGCGATGCTTTGTGCTCTTTTTTTTGCCAGGAATCTGCTGCCTCGTTTCCTGGTATGCTGTAATGGGCATATTAATGTGACAATTAAGAAGATTAATGTTGTTCTTCAATTTTAAAAATTTGCAAAACTCTTTTGCATCTGATATTCCAAGTTCATCTATTCAGAAATTATTTTTGCCCTCGGGCAAATTTGCCTGGATGACTTTTTCATTATTACTCATTATTTTGGGTGCATGAAATGCTTATTTTTATTAAATTTGATGTGTCAATTTTCATGTGAGAATTTTTAGGTTGTAAAATTTTCGTATTCGTTTGAAGTTTGTAAAATATTTTTAATAATCAAGCTTTTATTATAGATCTATTGCTGTATATCATGTTTTACTGATTTGTTTTTATTAAAAAAAAGTGAATAATTGGTGGTTATTGCTTTATTTTGTGAACGTTTTCCTAAGCATATGCTTTGTTACAAAAAATAAAATAAAATGCACAAATAACATTTCAGAAAAATAAGTCATGTTAATTTTGCTGTAAACTGAATATCGAACATCATTTAACCGAACTTATCTAATGTTCGCATTCTACGTTAGTGATGGTTAAATCATGTAGTTACCATATGACAAACGCAGAATAAAGCAACACTTACATCGTGCAATTAATTTTAAAAAACAATGCACGTGCATTCTTCCATGATGGTGCACGCGAAGCGAAGAAAAATGCACCTTCCCGTCAATGAGCATTAATATAAAATAAAAATTTCGCCCCAATATGACTTCATTGGGTAACTTCAAGTTTAAACTTATTTTTTTTTAACACGGATATATAAACATTGAAGTTAGTTTACCCTGTAAACAATGCATTGCATTTAACAAATAATAATAAACATGAAGGTTAATAGCGGTATCCATAATCAGGTTTGAACATGTCTTCTTTTCAATTTCTTTCCATGTACATGAAGTATGCGAAATGATACATTACATATACGATCAAAACTGGAGTGCCAGTGTTACTTTTCCTGGGGGAGGCTTAAAAGTTGCGCCCCCCCAATGCCTCTCATTTCAAACTTATGTAATGGGTACGCATTTAATAAATTACATGGTTGAAGCTAAAAGTTTTCGTCGAGTTTTATAATAATAAAAAAGCGCTTTTCCGTCTAATAAGTATTTTCTTCTTCTTTGAATGCCACTAGATACGTCTAACAGACAGACCAGCTCTGTATCCTTGAATGCCACTAGATACGTCTAACAGACAGACCAGCTCTGTATCCTATAGGCACACATATTTCAGTTATTCGTCGCTTGTCATTAGGCATAAAAAGGATTTTTTTTTTATTGTGTTGTACGTTATAGTCTTGAAAAAAAAACACTTTAATCACAAATTAAAATAATTTCTTTGCTCCGATAATAAACATATTTCTTGATTATTTGCATGCCCTTCATCAGAATGGGAACAAGGCCATACCTGAGAAGCTCCCTCGCGAGATCCGTATATCAACGCATGCTGAATGATCAACATTTGAGGAGTTTGGACAAATCAAAAGTAAGAAATTTCTGCCCTCTATTCAAAATTCAATAGCTGATGACGTAAAAGCTATGACGTCGTTGGATTTCTTCTAGAGCCCTTAGATGTTTTCTAGGAGCCTTAGTTTCTTCCTTTGTAAAGAAGTGGGTGTGTAGCTCAATAAATACATGAACACAGGCGAATGTCCATAGAGACATTTGCCTTGGACTGTGAGGCCGTCCGGTTATACACAAAAATCAATCCATATAAATCAGTGGGTACTCAATCTCAGGTCGCAACCGATTATGGCCGGGAAGGGTTGACGCAAAGCGAGGGTTATTGGATAGCCCGATAATTATTATTAAAAACGGGTTGGATCATTCAAGAACAAGATTTATTTTATGAATAAGTGAAAGTACCATTTAGGCCTTTTCCATGCCAGTTTCCTGCCATTAGCACATTTGTAGAGCAAACTGGAAAACGAATGGTTCTCAAACGTGTGCAGAAACCAAACGTATGAAACTTTTTGCAAAACTACAACACCAACGAAGTAATTAATAAATATCCGAGTTACACATTTATTTTAATTTAAATTATAATATTTTATGTTCCCAATTAACGTATTTTTCTGCCATTTTAATTAAAAATGCATTCAATATTAGTAATGTGTATTTTAATGTAATTGTAAAACAGTATAGCAGCGATGTTACGCTTAGTTTTGCCATTATTGCCATTTATTTGTTCGTGATATTTTATTTTAATTGTAAGTGTTGGTTGAAAAATTTGATTAAATTGCAACGTCTCAGTGTCGTGAACAAAAATCGATCTAAAACAAAAATTTAATCGATATATCGATTAAATCGTTGGAACTCCTACGTTCTAATAACATCGATATTCCAACCATAGAATAGGGTCGCGTATTACATAAAAATCGCTATTTAGGGTCGCGGCAGTAAGGTTGAGGACCTCTGGTATAGGTATAGTTCGTTCGCTGAAAGTTGCCCACCAGTCCCATGTTTGTATATTTAACATAGGAATATATGAGTTGTAGCTCTGTAACCCCTCCCATTAAGCCTATAACCCCCTTATGAACTTTCTGTTTACGCCTATGACAGTGATGGTCGGTTTCTGCGTGTTTCGTATACGCAGGTCTTCATATATCGTTTAACCACTATTTAAGGATATTTCTTGTAATGATAAACACAGGTCGTTTCGAGACAGTTATTATTTCAAATTGCCTTCGTAATGTTTTACAGATAGAACAATGAGACCAAATGCAAGATGACACACACACATGAACAAGTATTTTTTTCGGTTCTTCATGAAATATTGGTAGTGTTATAAACATTGCAATACTTCGGTTAGGTGAAGGTAAAAGATCATGAATATTCTTGGTGGTGTGTTGTAGAGAAACTGAATGTTTCTCTCGATAGAAGGAACATCTGCGTTCCCATTATTTCCGATCTGAAACTAATTGTGCTATTTTTGCGCTTTTATTTTTTTCTTCTCCTTTCTGTCCTTTCCTGCATTCAAACACTGACTTTCGGAATTTTCAGTATACGTTGTAAAAAATTGTGCATGCTGGACGGTTTTAGAACTGGCACTGACAGTGGCTTGCGATCGTAAGTTCTATGGCAAATATTGTTCGTCTTGATGTGTACTATCACCCCTCTTATTTCGCCAAAACAGTTTACGAACACCCTGTATATATGCATATATTAATTTCAGTAGTATTTCTTTCCACCTCTGACTTAAATGCCCTCCTAAAATTGATCGATTTATTTTTTTATTTATGAATCGAGAGGAAGTTACAGTATCGAATTTTAACCATACTCGCTGCTCTCACCAGTAAAATGCCATTTTTCAACTCGCCACTTTTGCAGTGGCACAGCTCGGCAGTTTATCCACTTTTCCCCAGGTTCATTTTTCTTTGTAAATTTAGCAAGATGCATCGTGTAAAAACCGAAGACAATTTTTTACCCTCTTATAAATTCCGCTGACTAATTTTTTATCATTGCAGTGAAGGTGTAATTTTTCACGAAATCCTCCCTTGAGCATCCTTTTCCTCGTTTTTTCCCTTTTCTTTTCCCTTCGCCTTTCCTTTCCTCTTCTAACGAAAATGATATGTGTCATTTTTTAAAATTATTTCTCCCTGCTCTTCACCCGTTTCGATTCCCACCTACACATCCCTGACTAGAAGCTCGCACATTCGGCGACACCGTGACATCGATTTCTTCACGGGTTAAACAAAAGGCGAAAAATGCGGCGGAATATGTTTTTTGCCTTTTTTTAAAATTTATTCTTGGCGACTAATGCCATTCCCAGCGATCGCCAATAATGCCAATTTCATAAGCTCTTGCATATTAGCAGAAATCCCCATTCTCACCAGTGGACTTAAAATTCTTTATGGTTATCAAAACCATTGCTGAAAATGGTATCCCTATTTCTTATCTTACCTTCAAACAATAGCTCAATACAGGAAGCCTTGGTTCTTACGAATTAATGATATTTTTTACAACGGTTATATCATCATCCGTCGTAAAACGAATCCTCACTTCGATGTTGTAAAATTGTCTTCTGTTATCGAACACATATCATACTTGAAGTCGGCAGAAGCGTTTGCTGATCGGATTTGTCCAGTTCTAACTTATACCATTAAACGTACACACGAAAACCACCAAAAGCTTGGGAGCATCAATGAGTAAGGTCGGAGGTTATACACCTGGGTTGGCTTTCTGCCGTGCCAGTGGCAGAAACTGGTTATAATTAGTTTAACCGGCAGAAAGTGGGAGAAACTGGCAGAAACTAATAAAAGTACTGAAAACAGTGTTGTATTATTTAGTAAATGAAAGATTACAAATATATATGTTTATTACAATAATTTAGTATATTATAAAGCTTTATATTAATAATTTTAATAATTAAAATATTTTAAAATAATTAAAAAATACTCAGAGTAAATCAAAGATTTGTTACAAAAACCATCTTTCGCAGGCCATATTATTTAACTTACTTGGTCTATTTCATCTTATTTACCTTCACCTTATTAAACCTTTAGCTATAAAATAAAAAGCAACAACATCCGTAGACGGGCTCTAAGTAAAAGCCTCAGTGGTTTATGACTAATCGGATAAGCTGTATTTACAGCCAATGAACCACACTTTTTTTAAGTCTGTTGTAAAACATGTGGTATCTGCTCAGAAATATTTGAGAAATCGTTACAGACACTGTGCTTGGCTAAAGGAATACATAAACACTGTAAAGCCACAAATACCCAGCAATATAAGGTGGAAAAGTTAGGTAGATTGCTTGGAATTGTTCATAAAGAATCATCCCATCTATATAACTTGCAGATCATGTTCAAGTCAAATAATTAGGTGATTAATAAAGATGGAAAATGACAAATAACGTTGCAGCTCTTAAAACCTATTTCTATTTCTCTGTATAAGACTAGAAAAGATGACTTTTCTATTCCAGATGCTTATGAAATTTGGTTGACCCTAATGGATGATGATAATCTCATGGAAATGAATCAAAAAAGGGTAAAAAGTAAATATAATCAGGTAATAACTCAACATCATATATATGCCAGTTTATATACTTCATCCAAAGTACATGTGATCTAAATTGTCACAGGAGCAGGAAGACAATACTAGGAAATTCCTTAATGTCATTAACCCAAATTTTATGCTTTACGTTATAGCTTTTTGAGCAAAATCAATTCCTTTTCCTGAAACATATTACTATAGTAAAATCTTGGAAAATGTCCCAGTTCCTATATGGTGGTCTAGTTAAAAGAAGAAACTATAAATAGAGATTTTATATACACAGATTTTTTATCACACAGTGATGATATTGCCTGCAATATTGGCGGGCTTGGGTAGGTATTTCTCTTATGCTTTTCGTCTATTCATAATAAATTAAGAAATTATTTGAATTAGGAAATAGCAGCAAAACTGATCTTTTGCTATAGACTGCTATGAAAAATTATAGAATAAATATATAGAATTTGCTATGATGTAACCTTTGAATACTATAAACATAATATTGTCACTAAACTTATTTTATTTTAAAATTCATTCCCTTTTGCAAGTTGGGGTATTCTGATAAGTTTTTAACGCATGAAATAACTATTTTCTGGGTCCCTGCCGGTTATTGCCACTTTTGTGGCAGAAACTAGTTTCTGCTATGTCGGTTTTAACCGCCTTGGCAGAAACTTGCCAAACCTGTTATACACAGGGTAGCGAAATTATATAAAAAAAAAATAAGATCCTGCTTTTTATGTCTTCCCGCTACCCTGTGTTGTTGATTGTTCAAATAAGTGTACAACTTTCCCAAACTTTAATATGTTTATGGAAAATAATTATGATTTTTTAAATTTCTCTTATTAATGTCAGATGTTATAGCCAAGATTTTATGTATGCAGCAGCTTATGTACGAGCGGGGTCGGGAAGTTCAGAAAACTCAGTGTGGTATACGCCAATCTAGGCTACATCCTTTCCGAAGAGGAGGATATATATTTTTTTTCTCTTCAAGAATGGATTTTCTTGCATTTTTTTTGGAATATTTTTTTTCTGAAAAATATGGCTGTGCGCGTAAAATATGGAAGTTCAAATGGAGGTATAAAAAAAAATCCGATTTTTACGGGGAACGGATTCTTAAAAAAATTCGTAATTTTTAGCACTGCTTATTGTTAACAGATTTTGTTATACGCCTTAAGCGCACTTTATGCGCTGCATGGATATGTTCACAAAATGATTATTGCCTGATTTGTTTTTTCCAGACGATTTCGTTGAAATGTATGGTCCCCTATTATTTTAAGTTTGTTTTCACATGTGCAAATTCAAGCTACATTACTCCCAAATAATTTGAAATTTTTATTTTGAAGAAGTTCTCTGGTTCTTTCTTAATTAGCCAGGTTTAGTTAGCACCTAATTATTTTCAGAAAGTTAGTATTGACCATAAGACACCTCCAAATAGCGTAATTATAAACAGTGATCTGGTGGTGGTAATAGTTATGTATAACATGGGAACGAATTCCTGGGACCAACTGCATAAACTATAAATAATTGCTAATTGTTGCTTTAATAATATTTAATTAATAATTACTGTTGAGGCACATGATCCGGTCACAGTTCTAAACCATAATAGGTCTATAGTTCTTCAACTAAAGTAGTCCGATGGTACTGTTAGAATTAACGGGAGCTGACGTCACAAACGGCCTAGCCGATTACAGCAGAGGGGAGGACGTCATTTCAGAACTGATTTTTAGCGAACGTTTGTCTGCGCCAAAAACCAGTTCTGAAATGACGTCCTCCCCTCTGCTGTAATCGGCTAGTCCATTTGTGACGTCAGCTGTCGCGAATTCCAACGCTACAATCGGACAACTTTTCGTGAACGAACAATAGATTATATAATATCGATACAATATGGCTTTAGAAACCCATGACCCATGAAACGCATCCAATGGTATAACAAATACAAAAGTTATAATTTGTTAGACGAGTTGATTAAAAACTTTTTAACTATTACTTGATCACACCTCCCCCCCCCAGCACAAAGTCATAGGCGGCGTATCCAAAAGCTGATAGGGGCTGCAGGCTCAAAGAGGGATGGTAGGTGTTACAGAGCTACAACTTCATATATTTATATGTATATATATATATATACAAAATTTAATTGTGACGGGAAGTACAACCCCCCATCAACAGCCCCCTGCGTACCCCACTGTCCATAGGATTACTAACCCTGTGCGGTATCCCAATGGTAAACGCTTTCACTTAGGGTACGGTTATTCCGAATTAGACTCCCCATCGTTCTAGGAATAAATAAAGGCATCTATTTATCGTGAAATGCATAATATACGTATACAATAAAACCTCCCTTAACGACCACTTCTATTGAACGACCACTTCTATTCAACGACCACCTCCCTTAACAGCCATTTCTTCTGAGAACGGATTTTCTCTCCCTCTCCCATAGACTCAATGCTAAATTTACCTTCATTCAGAGACCACCTCTCTGAGCGACTGCTTTTTCACGAAACCGGTGGTGGTGGGTAGCCTTAGGAAGGTTTTACGGTATATCACTTTTAGAACCAATTTGTGCAATACTTTTAAGCGATGATCTCAAATGAGAAAGTGATTTGAAATTGAACGCATGCAGTGTGAGTCGCTTAATAACCTCTAATCGTCATTTTTATGTCGGTGGAGCGGTGGTGCATTGGTAACGCCTCAAACTAGCTTCATAGACGGCCGTAACCCCGCCTAGTTATCGTGGAGGAGCCCCGAAGGATCTCCTTAAAGATTATCATCAGAAATCATACTTTCGCAATTTTTTTATATTTGCAAGAAAATTTGAAATGTGTACACTGCAAAATGACATAAAATAAAAAAAAAATATTTACTCGTTGCATTATAAAACGTTACTCGTCACATTATAAAATATTACTCGTTATAAAATTCATATTTAGTAGTAAGGGGCGCCAAAATTACTTTGGCCCGGGGCCCCGTCCCCATCTGGAGTGGCTGCGACCGCTTATGACTAGCTGCCCGTTAACCCGGGTTCGACGGCCGGCGCCAGAAGGAATCGCTTACCGCCTAATTGCTCGTTGTAGTTCGGAGGTAGGTTCTCTAAGCTTTAAAAGGTTCGGATTCCGCATGGAAATGTAGGTCCACTGAACTACGGAGACGCAGTGGTAACGTATTCGTCCATCGTGCCACTAACCCGGGCTTGACTCTCGATGGCATCGTGGAATGCGTGCTGCTTTTCTACTCACCGTATTTCGGGGTTTAGTTCCTTTGGTAGCAGAGGTTGAGGTCCATCGAGAAACTAGGTGCAAGTGCAACACGGCCTTTGTCATACTTGAACCGTAAAAACACACGTGACCAGGGTAACTGCCAGCTCATGGAAGTCACGGAAGGCAAAGTCAAGGTAAAGTCAAGAAAAGGGTCATGAAAGTCAAGACAAAGCCAAGAAAAAGGGCACAGAAGTCAAGAAACCGATGCTGTAGGTCACGGGTACAACCGTTTTGCCAATTTACGCTTGCGTTGAATTTTAATATTCGTACGACAATGACGAATTTTAATATTCGTTCGAAACGAACTATTTTTTACATTTAGTGATTTTCAGCTATTTTTTGTCATTACTTGGTAATTTTTAGTGATTTTCAGATGTTTTCCATCACATGTGGCAATATTTAGACTTTTTTTAAAGAGAGAGAGATAAAGAGAAAGAAGGTCGGTCGAAAAATTTTTTGGATCAAGGAATGTACACAAATAGTCAAGGAGAGGTCAAGAAATTGGATTTCTTATTTTTAGTAGACACCCTGGTAACGAATACCGATACATTTAATTGTAAAGAAATCCCTATATTATTGAAAGTGTACTCATTTGGATGGGCCAGTAATACTGTGCCCTACTCTGACTCCCAGCTGGTACAGGCTGGAGACTTCGTTTATGAAGCTCTGTTTAAATCTGTGGCGGAAGGACATATGGGTCGGTTATTCAACATTCCATTCCCCATAACCAATCCATTGGCGTACACAGGGAGGTGTTTGGGTGTTGTAACCCCCCATTGCAATGAAATTTTTTATATTTAACCAAGGAATATGTGAGTTACAGCTCTGTGACCCCACCCCCCCATTGAGCTTATAACTCCCCCTTATCAACTTTCTGTGTACGCCTATTAACCAATTACCCATCTGGTCAATGTATTGGTGGTCAATATCTTCTTTGTTCTTTCGCTGAGTCGTTGGATAGGTGGTTCAAGCAATATATGTACACTGTGTCATCGTTGTGAAAATATTTTAATGATATAAATTTGGTAAATAAAAATTTCAAGAAATTATGTAAAATCAGAAAGTTATTTCGTTTACTGTTTCTTGCGTGTGAAATTTCCCATGTTGTAAAAATTTCGATCGTTTTATTTAAGTTTGGGGAGTTGATGTAAATTGAAGGGGAAATCTCTCTGGAATACCGCATCTCCCTTCCCCTCTGCTTGGCGCAATATAGCCCAAAGGCTCTTGGCCAGAAAAATAAAAAAAAACCAAAAAAACCTACTCCTCTGCACACCTTGTTTTGCACAGAATGATCCTCGCTGTCCTTGCGCCATAAACCAACTCTGCACACTAGAGCTATATAGAAACAGCGTAGCATTACGCAAAATTCATTAAATATTAGTATATTTGTGTGTAGCCTTCGATGTTGAGTAAGATGTGTCAAAGCGTTTTAGTCAGCTCTATTTAAAATTAGAAACAGTGCTCTATGATGTTGTCACCAATAGATTATCTAGAATTCCTTATAGTAATTGCGTCATAAGCATGGGCGCTACTACATAGGGGTACACGTCCCTTCGACCCCCAAAAACTATTTATAGGGGCCGAGCCCTCTCGAAATTTATGTGCAGTAAATAAAGAAATGCAGAACGTAGTTGAGGATGAAAAAGACATAACATATAAATACGTTAATTATCACTGACAATAGCGTGGAAAAGGGGGGATTATGGGCTCAAGCCCCCTGGTTACCAAAACACATTACTTTCTCTGAGACTGCATCACGATCATCTTTAACGCTACTCTAGCCCCCCTCCCCGTAATTCTTGGAATTTTTACGCTAATGATCACTGATAATGTGTTTTATCTGTCACTGTAAAGATGTCATTGAATTTTATTGAGGAAACAGACCTATACATTTCATTACACATCTTAGACGTAACCTGAGGGTTAAAATAAACGTAAATTGGGGGGCATGCGCCCCTTGCCCCCCCCGAGATTACGACTATGGTTACATCAGTAGGCTCTCCGGTTGTGCAGTGGTAATGCGCTTCTCCTAGCGTGCCATTAACCAAGGGTCGCCTCCGAATGGTGCAAAAAAAAACAAAAAAAAAAACACGCTAACCGCCTAATTGTCCACCGTATTCCGGAGGTTAGTTCCCTTGACCTTTGGAGGTTCGTATTCCTCGGAAAACTGCTGGTCCCCGCGCAGGGTGACCTCTGCTGACCTTGCACTGTAAAAGCACTGACATATTACATCATCATAGGCCTGCAACGTTGTAATGACGATCACGCAATTGGGAAACAAACAAAACAAAAAAAGTTGTCTATTTCAGTCTCCGAGTGTGTCCTTTAATAGGATGGACGCAGAATGACCTTTGCTACTCTTGCATCATATCAATTCAACTAATCATTTTATTGAGCTTATGAAGGGGTGAAACCAACCCCGACTTAAAACTGAAAATTAAGCTTAGGAAGAGGGATTGGGTTGGGGCTTACATGGGACCCCACTATTTTGTTCAGGGTGACGCCTCTGATAAATAAGGATACAAATTAAATAATCTATTATTTTGTAACATTTTTCGAATAGATTCATTTGCCAATCTATGACTAAAGAGCCAAATCAGTTAAGTTCGCCAACGCGAGCTCAGAGTATAAATACTGCAGCTTTTCTTACAGCGTGTAAATCAATGTAATTTTCAGAGCTTTGACTTCTTGTAAGCAGGCATGGTGAGCTGTCAAATTAAAGCCCGAAGAAACAGCGCCAATTTTTGGCTGATTTTGGCGAATCGAACGCGGATGCGAAGAAAAGGGTGGAAGTTGTTCTGTCTTCTTGAAGAGTTAGCCAATAGAGCTCAGAGTCCTGACTCGTAGATCATGAGATCCTGTCCTCGTGGCTCTGACTAAATGAAATTATCTTGTCCGTGAGTTTCCCCTTCCCTCCCTACGGGGGCCGAAAAAATAAAAAAAGGGGAAAATGTCCAAAAAGTAAGCTACACTAGTAGTTGTAGGCGCTTCTGGGGCCATTAATATTCATATAAGACCCCTAGACTCATGTCTCTTGGCGGTGTACGGTTGCAAGGAAAATTTTTAAGCCTAAATACTGCTTTCTCGACTCACCCGACCCCCTCCCACGCGCCAACACCCCTTTTCAGCCTCCATTTTTATTTCATTTTTTTTGTTTTCTTTCAGTAAAACAATTGGGTTTCTTGTATATCAATTTTCTGGCTTGTCGTACTTGGCTTTTAAGTTAAACAGGGAAAAGCAGGGCGCCTAGAGAAAGGGAAAAAATTAGGAAGATGACGTTAGGCCTACGCCATAATCTGCCGGAATTGTCTTTTCCCGTTAACGTCAGAGTCACGTGATTCAGGGGCTGTATCGGATTCTTCCCCAGGCCTATTATTGCCATGTGTATTTACGTGTGTCGCTCTTATCTCCGTAACTCGCTAATATGTCGGGGAATATATTTCGGCTTTAAAAAGGCAGCCCACCCGAGAAGAACGGAGAAAAGGATGTACACGAAACAAATCAAAAATTTTAAGCCCCTATGATTTTCTCTCCGAGCTCTGAATATCCGATAAAGCGTTAAAAAGGTCCCTTCTTAAATTAACAAAAATAACTCCTTTGCAGCCCTGTGGATTTTCATCTGCGCAGAGGACCCTTTTAGTTAAATTTTTTTTTAGCTAAACGTATTAGCTAGTATAATTATTAACGATTTTATTTGAGGAAGATTTGTTTCGTTTAAAAGGTATTTTCTGTACATGCTTGGTACTTTCAATATACGAAACAGATTCATGTGATAAATTATAAGGGTATTTTTTCTACTGTGAGCTGCTCTTCCACTTTCCAGACACGAACCAGCATCTAATTCGCTTACCTCGGCTCAGTATGGCCCAGATGCTCTTGCGCCATAAAAATTCAAGCAAACAATTCACTTGCATGGTTACATTTTTATGGCGCAAGAGCGCAAATGGTCGGACTGCGCCATTATCTAACTTACATGGCACATATCAGAGACGAACGTAAATGTAGATGCAAATTGAAGGATATCTTACTATGAAATTAATCATATGCACAAGTTGGACGACCGGAAGGGTAGGATGCGTAAAATCTTAAAGAACATGCTTCCGCTATTTAAAATATTATATTAAATGTTTTCCTGATAAGATTACAACTGCACACAAGCACAATTGCACACTATTACATGACTGCATATACACAACTGCACACTGTTATTTAGATGGGTACAATCTCTTCTCACACCTTCTACACATTTGTTGTTTTACTTAAAGGTTGAATTTCGTTAGCAGTGTGGGAAGGTTAGCGAATTTATCCCCCAAATTCACAGCTGATCTACATAGCTAAGTGACCGTGGTGCAGCAGAGGTGACGCACTCTATTTTAGTATATAGTCAAATGACTCACAATGCATTAGAGGTAGCGCGCTTGTCTGTATTGCTTTTAGAATGGGTCCTATTCAAATGGTACCGAAAAACACATGCTGTTTTCCTTCAGCCCACCGTATTATGGGTTGGTTGTGTCTGTATGGCGCAAGGACAGCTAGGGTCATTCTGCGCCAAACAAGGTCCATATTATGCGGTTGGGTTTCCTCAGGAAAATTGTGAATTTTAACGCAACAGGACTAAGTGTCCTTTCACCGTAACGTGCAAAGAAATGGAATTAAACAGCATTATTTTGTGATTTGCATAGTCAGTAACTTCTTTTAAACGAAAAAGACATGGATGGATCAATTTCCATTTTCGTTTTGCAGATTACAAATTTTCTTTTATTGTTTAGATATCACATCGAAGCGGGTTCGCTGAAAATAATTTTATACTTCTTGTATTAAAATTTAAAGTTCATGTTTAGTTCCCAAGGAGAAGAAAGACTCTTGTTTAAATTCTAGAATTTAAACTTCCTTACTTCCTAGAATTGAGAGTTCTTGTTTAGATTCTAGAATTTAAACTTCCTTAGTTCCTAGAATTTAAGGTTCTTGTTTAGGTTTTAGAATTTAATGTTGTTGTTTAGGTTTTAGAATTTAAGGTTCTTGTTTAGGTTCTAGAATTTAGACTTCTTATCTGGTTCCTAGAATCTAAGGTTCTTGCTTAATTTCTAGAATTTGGGGTTCTTATTTAAATATGGAATTAATCACCATTTAGTTTCTAGAATTCAAGGTTCTTATTTAGATCCCAGAATTTAAAGTTCTCGTTTAGAGTGTAGAGTTTGAAATTTAAAATTGTCATTTAGATTGTAAAGTTTGAAACTTAAAGATCTTGTTTAGATCGTAGAATTTAAAATTTAAAGTTCGAGTTATTTTCTAGAATATAAAATCCGAGTTTAATTTCTGGGGTATGAAGCTCGTTTAATTTCTAGACTATAGAGTGTTCTTCTAGTTCTCAAACTTTAAATTTCACATTTAGTTTTTAGCATTTAATGTTCTTGTGTAATTCCTAGTATTTAAAGCACTGGCGTATGCAGGGGGTTGTTGATGAGGGCTGTAACTCCCAATTACAATGAAATTTTTGTATATTTAACATATGAATATGTGAGTTGTAGCTCTGCAATCCCCCCCCCTCCCCCATTGAGCCTATAACCCCACCCCTTATGAACATTCTGCATACGCCTATGGTTCAAAGTTTTTGTCCTTAAACGCCGAGGACCCTGTCTTTAACAGATTTAACCCTATGACACAATTTCTTTTCTCAAAGTTTCTAAATTCATTTTGTGAAGGCAACATACTTTGAAGGATTGCCATTATTTTAAAAGTTGTCTTAAACGTTGAAACAAGAGCAGCTGTTAATTAATCTTTAATTATTTAATTCTTCTGTCTTTTCAATTTACGAGATGAGCTTTCAATACTTAAAGAGAACGCCACAATGGTAGCCGAAATTATTTAATCGTATCTTTCGGAGCAATATATTTGCTAAGAATTGTATTTCGCGATGAAAGAAATGGAATTGATGGGGAAAATTATTATCGAAACTTCCCGAAATTGTTCGGGAAATATGATTTCTTATGAATCTCCAGTTTTTAATAATCGGAACCAACCTGCCTTCTCCTCTTCGCCAATCATGTCAATTCACATTTAATAATCCAAACATAGTCCGGAAAAATTCGGGAAAAATACGAGAATGTCCTCGAAACGGTCATAAACCCAGCTACAGTCGAAATATTAAAAGAAAAACGCAAACTAAAAACAGGAAAAGGATAAATTCCCGACGGAGCGTTCTCCGGTTCTTACCCCCGACGAATCCGGCGGAAGAAAACTGTGATTAAAAAACGCAGTGAATCTTTTATTATTATGTGCCTGGCTACGCCTCTTCAGAGGGAAAAAAAAAAATCTATTTTTTTTTCCCGTTGCACTTATTTCTTGGCGTAGCTTTTTCCGGCGTTCTCAGAACCGGATATTGAAAATCGCGCGCTGAAAATGTTGACGACGAGCATCAGAGAGCTAAAAAGGGGGGAAAAGAAAGATATTTTCGTCTTGAAAAACGAATATATATTAGGAGGCACAGAAACAGTATATTCTGTGCACAATGTCTTGACGAGTATGAGATATGCACAGGGCTGGATTTATTGTCGTAATGTTGCGCCGTTGTATGCAGCTTGTGTTGTGCTGACGAAGTCTTCTGCTGTCTTTATAACTCCGGCTTGCCGTTGAATTTAGTGGCATCGAGAAATGTTGGAATCATGAAGATGATGATGAAGAAGAAGACAAAAGCTTGTATTTTTATTTATGATGTAGACAGGTTGTGACTTTCGTCCTTTATCTGCTACCAGCTTTTTTTTTTCTTTTTTGATTTTTTTGGGCGTTAAAATGCTTCAATGACCTCCCCTAAATAACTCCTCTGGGATAGCGGAGAGCTCCATAGACCTGGTTTGAACAACCATCAAAAAAATAAAACCATCATATTGTTTAGAGCAGACGGTTTAGATAACTATTCTGGGTGCTGAAGAACTTCAATGGCTTGGTCTGTATAACTGTTCTGATGTTATGAAGGTTGAACGGCCTGGCCTACATAACCATTATAGTATTTAGAGCTGACCCAATTTAAGTAACTATTCTGGGTGCTAAAGAACTTCAATGGCTTGGTCTATATAACCGTTCTGATATTATGAAGGTTGAACGACCTGGCCTAAGTAACCTTTGGAGCTGACCCAATTTAAGTAACTATTCTGGGTGCTAAAGAACTTCAATGGCTTGGTCTACATAACTGTTCTGATGTTATGAAGGTTGAACGACCTGACCTAAATAACCGTTATAGTATTTAGAGATGACCCAATTTAAATAACTGTTCTGGATGCTAAAGAACTTCAATGACTTGGCCTATGCAACTATTCTGATATTAAGAAGGTTGAATGACCTGGCCTAAATAACCGTTATATGTTTTATAGCTGACCTAATTTAAATAAATATTTTGGGTGCTAAAGAATTTGGCCTAAATAATTATTTTGGTGTTAATAAGGTTGAAGGACACGGCCTAAATAATCGTTATATGATTTAGAGATGACCTGGTTTAAATAACTATTCCCGGTGCTAAACAGCTTTGATGACCTGGCCTAAATAATTATTTTGGTGTTAATAAGGTTGAAGGACACGGCCTAAATAATCGTTATATGATTTAGAGATGACCTGGTTTAAATAACTATTCCCGGTGCTAAACAGCTTTGATGACCTGGCCTAAATAATTATTTTGGTGTTAATAAGGTTGAAGGACACGGCCTAAATAATCGTTATATGATTTAGAGATGACCTGGTTTAAATAACTATTCCCGGTGCTAAACAGCTTTGATGACCTGGCCTAAATAATTATTTTGGTGTTAATAAGGTTGAAGGACACGGCCTAAATAATCGTTATATGATTTAGAGATGACCTGGTTTAAATAACTATTCCCGGTGCTAAACAGCTTTGATGACCTGGCCTAAATAATTATTTTGGTGTTAATAAGGTTGAACGACACGGCCTAAATAATCGTTATATGATTTAGAGATGACCTGGTTTAAATAACTATTTCCAGTGCTAAAGAACTTCGATGACTTGGCCTAAGTAATTATTTTGGTGTTAATAGGTTGGACGACATGGCCTAAATACCTTTTCTTGAATGGTAAAGAGTTTCAAAAACCTGTAATGCAAAAAACTATTCTAAAAGTTAAAGAATTTCAGTGACCTGCCCTAAATAGCTATTCTGAATATTACTCAGTTTTAAGAACCTATCTTAACCATCTTAAACGATTCAAGTATCTACGTATGTTCAAAATCATTATTTTTGAATTTCAAAGCGTTTTAAGAACCTAAAGTGTTTCGGACTTTAAAGAATGTAAGAACCTGATTCGAAGGTTTGTGTTTAATATTGAAGAACTTAAGACAAACCCGTATATCTATTTTCAGCTAAAAATCTTGGATGTTGGAAGACTGGTGTTTCAGTTAAAACCATTCTTAATAAGTGAATTAATTAAATTTTTAATTTGACGCGCAAAGGAAAATTACGTTCAATTTGTCCCCTTTATAACCTTCTCAACGAAGGCAACCTTATGACAGGTAGAAGTAGAAAAACCATTTTTCAATAGCCTGGTGGCTATTCCGTTTGTCATTCATCCCTGAAGTTACTAGTTCGAGTCCGACCAAAGGATATGGTCGCTCTTTAAATTGCGGATCAGAGAAAGATTCTAAGTTAGACCAAAATGGCCCCTGCAAAGGAAAATCTTTTTTTTTTTTACTATTATGGATGGCCATAAAGCAATTAGTGAAGATTAACTATTAACGTTCATTCAGACCGTATTCATAAGCATAAAATTGACGTTACACAACATGAAATATTACATTAAATCTCTTAACGTATCGACGTCATGGAGTGTACGTTTTAATGTTTGGTATAACTTATGGACGCGTTTCATATAGATCGCAGTGAACACTGAGTATTGCCACATTTCATGCTACTATTCTTTGTCTGACGGCAGTGCCCCCTATCGGCGGAAAATATGTGAATCAGAGGAATGTAGATAAAATTGGTAAGAGAGGACGGGGAGTAATTTCTGCCCATTTCTCTAAACTCCGTCAATAGGGGGCGCTTCCACCAGATGTAACAATAGTGTGAAAGAATACTACTCCGTGTGCTCTTGATGTTATGGTTAACTCCTGACGAAAAACAGCAGCCTATATCTGAAACATGTCGACTCGTCCTATACAACACCAAAGGCTATTATGTATAGCGTTGATACTAATGTTTTGCTAATATTTAATAACAATACACTGTATTTTATTTCTACTAATACACTGAATACCCATATAATGTTCCCCGAAAAGCAGCGATATGTTACATTTCCGCTCTTAAATTCCATTTAATTTCTAATTAAATTTAGAAAAAAGTATATACAGTCGAGTCTCTATTTAACGAAGTGCCATCGTTCCTCTGAAAAACTTCGTTATAAGGAAAATTCGTTAAATAGAAATTAACATAAATGTTGAAACTTAATTTCGATAAAATGAAAAAGGTTAAATTTGGACAGTAAAGACTAAATTCAGTAGACTCTTCTTTTTCAACGAATTTAAATATTTTTTGTATACAAGTACGCACAAATTAATAACAAAAGTAAAGACTGAGGATTACTTTATATCTGTATGATCCTCATACAACATATTTGAAACAGAGAAATAATCACTAATTTTGCTTTGTACAGGTTTCTTATAAAAAACGTTTTGTTCATAGAAATTCTCACACTTTTGTAAATATCGGAACACGTCATCTATAACATTTTCTTCAACAATGCAACACGTATGTGCGAGAAGCAAATTTCGTGGCTTAGCCACACCTGCAGAGTGATACATCCCCGCTGCTTCGAAGTTCCCAGTTTAGAACAATAGAATTATTTATCACAACTGACCCTATGTCCACAGTACAGAAGGCTACCTCAACTCCGTCCGTCCTTGATTAAAATCCTCAACTATCTATTCTACCTAACCATCCCGCTGAAAAATTGTAAAAGGTAAATTAAAAAAATCAAATTCTTTATAAAAAGAACTTCGTTATATAGAAATTGTTTTTCGTAATATGGAGACAAATTTACATGTTAGTGCCATTCAAAGTCAAGGTTCCGCCGAAAATTTCATTAAATAGAAAACTTTGTTAAATGGAAGTTCGTTATATGGAGACTCTACTGTATATATATGAATGAGCGACTCATTCTATTCAATACTTAAAACAACGAAAAACAACCACTTTAACAACTTTAAACAACACTTAAAACACAGGAGCACAAGCCATTGCAGTGAACGAATTGTAAATCAGCCAATGAAAAGTTTTCCCTAATCTATCCTAACCCTTAACAACTAGTGATATATTGATTTGCAGAAATCAATACACTACATAATATTAGCAATTATTATAGATTTAAATAAAATTCATATGCCAAAAAATAATTTCTATAAAATTATAAACGTTCCCGAAGTATCGCAGTGCTTTGAAATGACGATAGGTGATGTCTCTTTGTTTCGCCTGCAAATCTATTAACAGGGCAAAGAAGCCTCAGTTAGAGGAGGACCCAGAGCCTAGTTCCTCCTTTAAAAGGAACTTCATATCCGCTTCCTCCTGTAGCCAGCCTACAGAAGGAAGTACAGGAGGATGGCGTGCAGGTGAGGTGTTCGTACTGTTGACGTGGGTTCGACTCCAGTGGAGCGCGTGGCGGTTTTTTTTTCTACTCACCATGGTCCAAGGTTTGGTTTTTTAGGCGACATAGGTTTCTCGGATAGGTTCCAGCATATCATGGCAGTAGTTGTCTTTGCTACGTAGAAACGCACACAAACAAGCAAATGTTGTCTCCACAACAACGACGCTTGTCCATCAACAAAGAGACAATTATTTATTAATGGAATTAGGTGTTGTATTTTAAGGTTTATTATTCTGTGCTCCTAACCAGTGGCGCAAGAAAGGTTGGAATTTCAGGCTCAAGCCCCCCCCTCATTGGTTAGTAAACCCGTTATTTTCTCTAATAACCTTCTTTAAAACCGCATAGCCCCATACTTTTTGATTTGCCCGCCAAAAATTGCGTGCATAAAGTGAATTTGGACTTTTCATTTTGGCCTGTGGTTTCGCAATGGTAACGTGTTCGCCTACGGTGCCCATAACGTGAGTTTAACCCCAACGGTTCCCCTTTTCTCCCAAAAAAACCCCTTTACCTGCAAACCGATTGCTGTAACTCCGAGTGTTGGTTATCTGGGCGCCGACGTTCACGGATTCCTGAAAAACCTTGGGTCCCGGTGTAACGTACCTTTGCTAACCTTTCGCCATGGAAACGGCAATGCTTTTATCAAGCATGCATATCTATTTCATGTTATTGCAACAGGACTGCGCATGGCGCTCTATTTTTGAGGAACGTTTTGTGTCTTACGGCGCAAGTGTAATTAAGGTCACACTGCGCCAGAACCGTTGTCCGAGGAATCTGAACTTTTGTTGCCATATTATTGCAATGGGACTGCATACTGTCGCTTTGCATGGCGCTCTATTTTTGAGGAACGTTTTGTGTTTTACGGCGCAAGTGCAATTAAGGTCACACTGCGCCAGAACCGTTGTCCGAAGAATCTAAACTTCTGCCTCCAAGGGAACCGAGGCTGGATCTATTACGAGCAGAAAGAACGACACGCATACGATTGGAATTGAGAACGTGTTAACGACACCATAGAAGAACGCGTTACCTCTACGCCACTTTGAGGAAGGGTGTGCCGAATCATAAGGTGTGCTGAACGAATCAGTGAACACTGTGGCTCATCTGACATGAACGAACAGATCCTCATTCAGTGAGTCGTTCATCGAACGATTGGGTGCACCTTTATTTTGGGGAACGGATCTCTCACATTTAGTAAGCGTTAAGTGTTCTAATTACAAGCAAAGAAGAGAAGTGGGATTTACAATTTTAAGTAAAGATGAAAGGTTTAAGTTTTCTGTTATAAATAAATATAATATGTATATAAAATTATAAGTAAATATAGTATATAAATATTATAAGTAAAAAAATATAAGTATATAAATATAAGTATATAAATATTATAAGCAAATATAAGTATATAAATATTATAAGTAAATATAAGTATATAAATATTATAAGTAAATATAAGTATATAAATATTATAAGTAAATATAAGTATATAAATATTATAAGTAAATATAAGTATATAAATATTATAAGTAAATAGAGTATATAAATATTATAAGTAAATATAAGTATATAAATATTATAAGAAATGAAATATAAGTATATAAATATTATAAGTAAATATAAGTATATAAATATAAGTAAATATAAATATATAAATATTATAAGTAAATATAAGTATATGAAATATTATAAGTAAATATAAGTATATAAATATTATAGAGTAAATATAAGTATATAAATATTATAAGTAAATAATTAAATACTGCATGTTTTATATGAAAGAGTAATGTGCACTTGTAAAAAGTACAAAAATTTTATTTTAATAAAAGACAAATCATTACTTTTTAATTATTACAAATGGTACTGGAAGACAGGTGGGCAGCCAGGGGAGACTGAGCGAGCTCCAGTCTCACCCCCCCCTGTTGAAGCGGCCGCCCCAATAAACAAACGAAATTTTTTTATAGATCACAATAACATAGGGTTTCTCATAAAATTTTAAGAAATATCCATGGTAAGTGTTTCATGCACTTTATACGTTTTGTATAATTTTTTTTATTTTTTTTTTGTATCGTAATTGAAATCAAAGAAGGATATAATACGCTCTTCTGACAGCAGGCTCCCCAAAACAGAAAATTTTTCTGACTATGCTTCTGCTGTAAGATATATGGAATTTTTTAATCATTACTTGATGTTCCGTCTTATGCCGTGCAAACAATTCTCAGCAGGTATATAAACTAGAAATTTCTTTCTAGAAATGATCAAAAGTTTTGACCATGTTATTTTCAATATTCATAACTGTAATAATAATGATGAAAGAAAGAGTGAAAAATGGATTTTGCTGTACATATCGAAAAATAATTTTCAATAATTTGAACTTCGCCGCGAAAACCCTAGTGAGAGTATTCATTTTCTTACCTTCCGTATGTATTTTCTCCGTTCGGCTTTGGAACGTTTTCTCAATCACTTCGAATATCCAATACAAAAGAAAAATGTGTATTGTGAAGGGAAGGGGAGTGTCCCCCCCCGGTTTTATAACAGTAGTTGAAGGGTAGAGGAGTAGGGGACACCCCCGGAGCCAAAAGCTCCGATCCCAGCCCGCTTTTGGGACAGTTGACGTTAGGTAACGCGTGTCCTACTATCTGCTTTTAAGGGGCCGACTCCAAATTTTGATTTTTATCCTTGAGAAAAATTTGATGAAAATATTTGAACTATATATTATGTGCCATTTCATTTCCTAGTTAGGGGATGGGTTGCTTTATTCTATATCAACGTATAATGATTTTTTTAAAAAGAAAACATTAGCAAGGCTAGCATACAAGGGGCTCCCTTTTAAATATACACAGCCCTACACTGAATTAACATTACATGAAATCAAGGGCGCAGTAATTCAAAAATTATGGGGGGTGCTTAAACAGTCTTGAAAAAGATCAGGTCATCTGGCGTTAAGAAAAACGATGTCATTTTCCAATGGGGTAGGGGCGATCCCTGGAGACCCCTCCTTTTCTACAACATTGCATTGCATTTACATTAATACTATTCGCGTTTTATTTCAAGTAACACACATATTGCATTAGTGTCACTTGTATTTTATCTTAATAAAAGGATTTAAAATATTATGGAGAATAGTTACGGAACCGTCCTCATGTGAAAATGATTACTAAAATGTATGTCAAGACCTGAAATGAATTGATGCACACACACAAGTGTACATTTCTTCTTCTTAGAGCATTAAATATAGAGAGGTGGCAAAATTCCATACCAAAATAAATCAGTATTTTATGAAATAAACAACTTTTCGATAGAAATATCGATAGAATAAATTGTTGGTATTGGATGTCAGTTTATTTTACATATAGACATATTTATTGAACTGAATTTCTTTGAATTTACTTTCATCAGGCAATTTGACATCAATGTGTTCGCGAACTTGCTATTAAAAGTTTTTATATGCATTGTAGTGGCATTTCTATTGCCTTGAACGCTCTATAGCCTGATTGTAACGGATATTTTTATATAAAGCTTTTTATAAAGGAGCAAAATGCCAATTTTCCAGAGGAATAGCATTCGCATATGAGTAATGTCCAAAGTTAATTGACCATTTATATTTTTAAGTGTTAAAATCTGTGTAATAACAATTGCTAAAGTAATCGTGAGACATAGATTGTAAAATATTGAAAATATCACTATAATAAAAAAGAAAACTATTAAAAATTCTTCAAAAAATCATAAAAAAAATTGTGAGAGATCAATGATATTAAATGTTACTAGTAATGGCATGAACCTTGACGTGTATTGCTATAAATACTATGAACAGAAGGGTATAATAATAATGGCGTTACTGATTAGCCCTGTGGTTCTTAACCCGCCTTGCATAATGATTTATGGACAAAGTATATACAGGATGTCTCAGCACCAGGGTTACAAACATCTAGGAGGGGTAGGGTACACCTAGACGAACAATATTTGTCATAGAACCTAAGGTCTCAAACCACTCACAGCGCCAGTTCTAAAACCGTCCAGCAATCACAAATAGTGACAACCAGTGCATGAGAAGCGCAAAATGCGATGTCCTAATCATCTATGCACTTGAGCAGCTGACCTGAGTTTTATCTGGCGCTTTTCACGCACTGGTTGTAAATATTTGTGCATGCTGGACGGTTTTAGAACTAGCGCTGTGAGTGGTTTGCGACCCTAGGTTCTATGACAAATATTGTTCGTCTAGGTGTACCCTACCCCTCCTAGATGTTTGCAACCCTGGTGCTGAGACACCCTGTATATTCATAATTGACATTTATACATGTGTGGCTCCTAAGTAAATGCAGGGCATAACCTCTTCGGTACGCAATCAACAAACAAACACGAGTTTTGGTACTTCTGACATAGCTGGCTTTTCTCATTTCTTATATTTTTTCGAAAAATTAATAGACGCTAATATCCCCTATATCTACTTAGCGTATTTGATTTCAACAACGGATATCGATTCGTAGAAACTAATGTCCCCGAAAAAGAACTGAAGACCCCTTTTCAAAACACTAGCTATATGTTAAAATTTTTTCATATAGTTTTCTGTCGTCAGTAAGAAGGTATATACTTCGTAGTAAACTAAGGAAACAAATGCGCTGCACTAAACATTGGAAAACGAATGTGCTGAAGTAAATATTAGGAAATGAGTAAGCTGAACTAAATATTAGGAAACAAATGTGCTGAATTAAACATTAGGAAACGAATATGCTGAATTAAACATCGGGAAAAAAATGTACTGAACTAAACTTTAGGAAACAAATGTTCTGAATAAAACACAAGGAAACAATTGTGCTGAATAAAACACAAAGAAACAATTGTGCTGAATAAAACATGAGGAAACATGTGCTGAATCAAACATTAGGAAATAGATATGCTGAACTAAACATAAGGAAACGAATATACTGAGCTAAACATCGGGAAATAAATGTGTTGAACTAAACGTCAGCAAACAATCATGTTGAACTAAACTTCAGAAAACACATGTTCTGAATAAAACATCAGGAAACAAATAATAATAAATGCTAAACTAAATATTAAGAAACGAATGTGCTGCACTAAACATTAGGAAACAGATGTGCTGAACTAAACATTAGGAAACAAATGTTCTGAACTTAACATCAGGAAACAAATGTGCTGAACTAAACATTAGGAAACGAATGTGATGAACTAAACATCGGGAAACAAATGTGCCGAACTAAACGCCAGAAACAAATGTGCTGAATCAAATATTGCAAAACAAATGTGCTGAATTAAATATTGCAAAACAAATGTGCTGAACTAAATATTGCAAAACAAATGTGCTGAACTTAACATCTGGAAACAAATGTGCTGAACTTAACATCTGGAAACAAATGTGCTGAACTTAACATCTGGAAACAAATGTGCTGAACTAAATATTGCAAAACCAATGTGTTGAATTAAATATTAAGAAATCAATCTCAGGCGCTGCAGTGGTGGAAATGGTAACGCGTTCGCCTAGTATGCTGTTAATCGGGTTCGCCTTCCCAACGATGCCAAATTGGGACGCTCACAAATGAACCGCTCTCTATAATCCGTAGAGTTGCATCCCTACACCTTGAACCGTTAAGATTCTTCGGAAAAGTGTAGGTCTCAGCACAGGTACCCTTGAGCTGTACAACAAATAAATAACAAAAAAAAAACTAGTCAATCTTATAAAACAGTCATGTTGAAAGAACTAATTTAAAATAAAAATGCTGGACTGGTCACCTAAGCCTTGATAGACGACTTAACTACGATGCATTTATTTCAATCCAGTGTAAATTAACAGGCATATATTAAATACTGATGCTAAATTTTGAATGCATAGGGATAACAAAGGCATCAGCATTAATAAGGTTGTTAGGCAAAGGGAGACCGCGTCGTTAGAACTTTTTGCCCAGCGTTTAAGAAGGCTTTTCAGCTAGTAAACGGTAATGATAAGAGACGAGAGATGGTACTTACCTGGGATTTATAGAGGACATCGTACTTTCGCAATAAATTCCGTGTAGAATTCTAAGGTAAAACGATTTTTTATCTAGAAGTAGAGAAACTGCTCTCAACGGGAACTTCTATGCTATTAAAGTCATAGCCTGTGACGTCACTGAGAAGCAAGATGTAAGTTAATGACTTCGATCTTGTAATTATAAACCCGTGCATAATTTCTGTACAGATGATGCATATCTTTACAGATCTAGGAATTACATATTGGCTTCAATGAAATAATTCCAAAAGCGTATTAAACTTGGTTATAATAAACTATTTAAACACGACTACCACAGTTAAAATTATTTAATTAGGTGGATGACGATCGTTTCGGCAGTGAATGACTGCCTTTGTCGAATCCAGTTACAAAAGTGAAGGTAAACTTTACCGCACTAGGCGTATAAACACGTTCTCTATAAATAAATATGGCAACACGTATTTATACACTCAGAAGTGTGAAGACTGCAACTAGTCGGCTAATCATTCACTGCTGAAACGATCGTCATCCACCTAATTAAATAATTTTAACTATGGTAGTCGTGTTTAAATAGTTTATTATAGTTTTAGCACAGTGTTTCACGTTACTAATTAAACTTGGTTAGTTCCATTTCGAAGGAAAAAAATGTCGCAAGTAGAAAATCTTCAAGTATTACGTAAGCACCTTTGGGAGTGTTCAAGTATTACGTAAGCAATATTTTGACCATTTCTGCTCCATCCCCGTAAGCAAAGTTAGCATTGACTAATATGGGAAAATAAGACCAGCAGCAATCCCTCCTCGCAAAGAGATTAGCACGTAATATTTGAATGCTTCCTTTGGGGAGGGATACAATGTTATGTTTTCCTATGTTATTGTGTTAATTTTTGCTTACCCGGAGGGAGGGGGGATTAAAATGGCCAAAATATTGCTTACGTAATACTTGAACATCTCCCGTATGTGATTTACCATAATTAATAAATTTCATTTTGATTAACAATGCTGTTTGTTTGGCTTTTTTATGGCGCAAGAGCATCTGGGCTATACTGCGCCAAGTATGTACCATATATAGATTAACAATGCACTGGATACGTATTAAGATAAATATGTCCGTGCACAGTGTGTGGTCAACGACTGTACAAATGTTAAAATATATAAATATGCTGAGCAACTTCATGAAAAACAAAAATATATGTTGAGACATCGAGCTAGAAAATACTACTCCATTTGCTGACATACATGGTCTTTTCATATTATTAAAATTTCCTAAATATTACTGTTTTATTTGCTCTATAATATGCGTTATTTAATAACCGTATTGATTGCATGTTGCCGGAATAATTTTTTAAATATAAGATGATCTCCCATTTTACAATTATGAGAATCCTTTTTTAAATTTTGAATTCGTAATGACTAAGCAGAGTATCAACTGCCATCTGAAATACTTCTCCGTATGTGCAGAAGACTCAGTCGTGATTTTTTCTTAAAACTTTATTTTTTTTCAGATAAGGAGTTCCTTTGAGGTTGAAATCTGTGTCAGCTGGGTGAATGTCCTCTCTTCCTTTCTTCTTTGTATAAACGTCGGCTCACTGCTGTTGTATATCAGTTTGAGATTTACAGATCATAGACTTAAATTTATGAGTTGATTTCGTATCCTGATAATTTTAGAATTACACGCACTGTTTATCTGTGAATGAAATGTTTTCAAGAGATATATACGGATATCCGCCTAACATATTTCATAATCAAGATTTTTTTTTTCAGAAAATTTCTCTCCGGAAAATTCTCGTCACCAGATATGGATTTTAGAACTTGAAATCTGAAATGTTTTCAAGAGATATATACGGATATCCACCCAACGTATCTTATAATCAGGATTTTTTTTTTAGAAATTTTCTCTCCGGAAAATTCTCGTCACCAGATATGGATTTTAGAACTTGAAATCTGAAATGTTTTCAAGAGCTATATGCGGATATCCGCCCAACATATCTCATAATCAGGATTTTTTTTTCAGAAATTTTCTCTCCGGAAAATTCTCGTCACCAGATATGGCTTTTAGAACTTGAAATCTTTCAAGTTGGGATTTTTTCTATATCAGTCATCTCCTATTAGTGCTTCTCAAACCTTTTATTTGGCGCAGTATAGCTCAGATGCTCTTGCGCCATAAAAATCCAAACAAACAAACTTTATACCCAACGAAATCCCTCCTTTACCACGTGTCTAGTTATGGAATCTCGCTCTTTCTAAATATTATTTAAGAAAAACTGAAAGAGCTAATATTTATTACTTCTTGGACATAAATATAAAATTATCATTAAATTAGTAAAAATGAATTGGCAATACTCTTCTATTTTGTGGAAGGCTGGTTACGGTTAGTTGCCTCAATCTAAGGTGTTGCCATGAAGAAAATTATACAATTTGCAGATTTTCTTGAAAATTTTCGCGACGGTTAGAAAATAGTTGACAGAACCCTGCGTTTCGCGGAAGGCACTGTTCTAGATGATCATTCGTATTCTCTTTATACTAAACCAGTGGCGTATACAAGGGGGGGGCTGAAGTCCCTATTGGATATCAAAATACATTATATTCTATAAGGATGGTATCATATAATCTTCTTTTAAGCTACTCAAGCTTCCCTATAACCACTCGAGCCTCCCCACGAGTTTTAAATTACTACGCCACTGCGCTAAACCCTTATTTCACTGTAGTCCGGGGTTTGGTTCCCTAGGCCTTAAGAGGTTCGGATTCCTCGGAAAACTGTAGGTCCCGGCGTAACACGACGATTGTAGTCCTCGAGCCGTTAAACCACAAACAAACAACAAACACTTATCTATCTGTTGCTGAATAATCACATCAAGTATGACTTCCCTTGCAAAAGAACGCTGGAAATATTGAGTGTACGCACACCACGCTGGCCGTGTTGATTATTAATTGTGGTAGACTTTTTTTCACTAAATCGTAACAATATAAGTCATTGGAATAAATCGAGATATATCAACACGTATTTTGACACTTTTTTTCTTTTTTGTTACCTTTCTGTTGCTGCCTTTTTATTGGAGAAGGCTCGCTTAGTTCAATAGTTTATATCTGATCAATAGCGGAATGGGAAATCCAATATTAAAATCGATTATTGAATTCGCATCGATAGTACATGTCAATAGTTCTGTAGTTTCGTCAATTTTATTATTGTGAATATTTTGACGCATCTATGTTTCTCTTCACTGTTCTTATCCTTTTTTTTTCTTTCTAAAAACGAAATGTCATTAATCGAAACGTTTAATGACTTAGGTTATATCTTGTATGTTTTAATTTAATTTATGTTATATAAATATATCTTAAGTTATATATATCTATATATATTGGATTACATAAAGTTACCTTACTCTCAGATTAGAGTACATCCGCCTATAGTTTTAAATGTATCGAATGTTGTTTTGATGGCCATCTTTAAATTGTGTGCAATTCTTTTTTTCTTAAAAGAAATAAAGTTGAAATTTCGACATCAGTATTTTATTTTTCCATTACTGCATTCTATTTTTAGACTTTGAGATGCGGCCTCTTTGTATTTTTTATTTAATTCGTTACAGCTTGTATAACCAAGTAATCACATTTTGGATTATTTCCTTCCCCTAGTTCTCGTTTAAAATGAATCGTAGAATCATTTAACTTGAATCACAGATTTGTTAAAATGAATCACATAATTGTTTAAAATGAATCACATAATTGTTTAACCCGAATCACGGATTTGTTAAAATGAATCACAGATTTGTTAAAACGAATCACAGATTTGTTAAAATGAATCACATGGTTGTTTAAAATGAATCACATAATTGTTTAAACCGAATCACGGATTTGTTAAAATGAATCACAGATTTGTTAAAACGAATCACAGATTTGTTAAAATGAATCACATGGTTGTTTAAAATGAATCACATAATTGTTTAAACCGAATCACGGATTTGTTAAAATGAATCACAGATTTGTTAAAACGAATCACAGATTTGTTAAAATGAATCACATGGTTGTTTAAAATGAATCACATAATTGTTTAAACCGAATCACGGATTTGTTAAAATGAATCACAGATTTGTTAAAACGAATCACAGATTTGTTAAAATGAAATAATGCATATTTAGAGTAGAAATATATGTATGTTGAAGTAACTAAAGTATTTACCAAAACGTACGACACACTGCGTGTAAACACTATACAATAAAAGGAATATATGCCTAGTTAAAATTGTTAAAAAATTGTTTACAGCTGTTTCGAAAGCACACAAGCTTTTTTCCTCAGAACCTGATTTACCCTGTGTACTTCAGGTTCTCTGAGGAGTACTTTTAGTGCTATTTAGGTTCTGAGGAAGAAAGCTTGTACACTTTTAAAATAACTAAACCATCTTTTAACTATTTATGTGCGATATGTGTATTTTTTATATTGTATAAAATATTTACTCTTACTAATCTTAATAAAAATGTGAAATAAATATTTTATTTTATTTTTGAATTAAATAATTATGAAAATTAAATTTAAAAATTTCTATGTTTAAATGAAAATAGCAATATTTTTTTTATAAAATAACATTTTTAAATATATATTGTATTTATATTACACAAAATGTCTTTTATATTTTAAAAATTTCTTGGTGGTTTTGCAGTTGCTTAATTTCTATGAAGTTTATTTGAAGAACTTTAAAGCTGGCTAATTATTTATTTCATGCTATCATCACTTCATATCATTTCTTCAAAAAAAAAATTGCGTAGTTATATGAATTGACATGGTGTGATGGAAGACTGAAAAATCTAAATCTATATTTTGAATGTTATATTTTTTGGAGAAGAAGATAATGAAGAGGGAGAGGCTGCATTTTGTGTGTGGGGGGCGGGGGGGCCAGATTTAGAATTTACAGAGTTTGTTATCCTTGTTGTAATTAAAGTGTACGATACATTTAAGAGAAAAAACATAGCTAATAACGTTTGTCAATAACGCATTTTGATTAACGACTATTTCTGTTTAATCTGTGATATTCTGCGGCAGCAGAAACGCTTCACAGAATTACACACCTTTCGATTAACGTCTCTTGACTATTTAACGACGTTTTTTCACCATTCTTTGAACATCGTTAATGGGATGGAATATTGTACGTTATAAATTTGGGCAAAATCGTTCGATGACTGAATCAATGAACGATTTTACCCGTCTCTAAGAGATAGGCAAAATCATCACACTGATTCTGTTAGTGACCGATTTTACCCATCTGTAAGAGACAGGTAAAAATCGTCACACTAAGTCGGTTGGTGACTGATTTTGCCCATCTGTAAGAGACAGGCAAAATCGTCGCTGTGATTCGGTTAGTGACCGATTTTGCTCATCTCTAGTATATACTAATTGTAAAAGCCAAATTGTATTTTTCATTTTCTGAATGAATATTAATTAAAACTAGAACCAAAAATTATCGTTTATGAAATACTTGGAGCAAAATGTAAATGCAGGAATTCAAAAAACAATCTAAATGTTTGAAATCTGTCCAAATATTGAAAAAAAAGGCAAAAGAATGTTTGTTTAGGATATGTTGTGTTCTAAGAAGTAAAAAAAATAAAACCTACTTTGAAGCCATTCTGAAAAAAACGATGAATAAAATAAAAATTCCTACTTCGAAATTTAATACGAAGAAAAATTTTGTTCATTTTTGAAAAAAATACTTAATTTGATATCATTTGTATTAAAAAAGTGCGAAAAATTTTGAAATTAGAATATTACACGTTTTGAAAATATTGCCAGTAATTGTAGCACTTCAGAAAGTGCTGCAATTGTACAAATGGAATTAAAAATTTGTGTGTCGCTGAAAATGTTTATAAATATTTCTATGTTTGATAATGCTTGAAACATATTTTGATCCTTCTCAATCATCACGTTTTCCAGATCTAGTTTTTCCAGGTCAAACTAAAGCTTTTATGTTTGGAAGAAAACGCGAGCTTAGCAATTTTGTCAACCCTGAGAAAGGTAATAATGTCTTACAAACATTATACACAAAGAAAGAGAGCATCATTCCTGTGTCCTGGTGGCCTAGCTGGTTAGGGAGCTCCGGTTCATACAGAGGGTCCCTTGCTCGACTCCGGGCCAGGGAGGTGGCCCTTTTTTTCTTCTGTATATAAAAGCTCTAGTTTGAGCTGAAGAACGTGTATCTAAAACATTATCCATGTCTGAATATGTAACGTGTTTTAGGATCGTCAGTCGGAATAACGTTTTAAATGCTTTTTGTGTTTATACATTTTCTATTCTTAGAATATAAGTCGTCATCATCAAGTGCCTTCTCCGATTCGGAGGTTGACTACCAATATGGACCAGGTTTTCCTGTCTCTACTGGCATGGATAATGTCTTTCGTGCTTAGCCTAGTCCAAGCCTGTAAGTCATCCATGTATCCTCTTCTTTTTCTGCCTCTGGATCTCTTCCCCACGATGTTTCCTTTCAGTGCCAGTTGGGGTAGTTGGTCTTTTTCTCTTGTCACTGTGTTGTCGCGGTCAGCTAAGTTTCTTCTCAGAAGTAAGGTGATGGTAGTTCTTTTTGTATTTGGATCTGTTCAGCACTTCCTGATTGGAGATCTTGTCATTCCATTTATAATATAAATCAACGAATAAAGTATATGATAGGTAACGTAAAATGAAACTGGAATGTTATAGATAAATGTGTGATTTCCTTTTTCTCTATCTTAGTTTATGAATGAAGCTTAAATTTTAATTCGTACATTTTTGACATTCATCACTTAACATTTTATTATTTAACGTTTATATAAAAAAAAGAAAATTATATATAACGAATTAACATTACGTTAATTTAGCTCCGTCAGCTATTTTAATAGTGTTATTTTGTAGTGTGTATAATTTAGATAATTATTAATCAAGTATTTAATAATATATAATAATATACAGTTCATTGTTTTACTCTGCATATCCTACAATATTTTATAAATAATTAAACATTATAATTATAAATTACTCGAACTATGTACTTACTGTTTAAATATTAAAAATTAAACATGTATTTCTAAGGCGTACTCATTCATGTTTGTTTTTCATATATAAATCATAGATTATTGCGGAATAATGACCTAAAATTTAATCCTTTTATCCATTTAAACCTTTTAATTTTAACTTAAATTGTTCGTATCGTTTCTAGAGGGTGAACTTATTTTACAAAACTTCAACTTGAATTTTGTTCCTAAAATTTTAATTATTCTAAAATTAATTTTAAAATTTTAGGTGAACGTTTTTGTGGCCTCTGTTGTGTTTTTATTTCGAATTTCGGGACCAATAATAATTATTTTATAAGTGTAACGTCTTAATTTTCAATGACAAAATATGCAACGTTTGGATATTTTGACCGGATTTGCATATTCTGTTGACGTTTATGCAAACGTTCGTCCTGACTTAGAATATATTAATGCACTAAAGGCATTCGCCTGGAAACTTTAGCCATCAGCTTTCATGAGCTGAAATGATTTTTTTATCCTTGATGACGTCATGTGTGATCCTTTAAACCAGCGATCGCCAACCGGTGATCTACAGACCACTGGTGATCGGCGAAAAAATTTTGGTGGTTCGAAGAAAAATCTGAACATTTGCATTTTTAATATTTTATCAATAATAAAACAAAAATAATATTCTAAGAAATTCTCATATTCTGAATGACAATTTCCACCTTTATATTGCACTAAATTCACGAAATGTGGTCCTGGGGGATTTAAAATTATGGATTTAGTGGTCCGTGAGGTCCGTAATCGCTACTTTAAACCATGACATCATTTTTAATTTTTTATCTGACATTGGTTATTTCAACCTCATCTGATTTTATCACTTTCTTCGCCACTTTCGGTCACTTTCGCTTAAATGTTTAGCGCGTTTAATGTACTTTTTACCTTTGTATGAGACCTAAGTTACTTTTAAACGTTACGTAGCGACCTCATCTAGTTTGGCATTGAACGACCATTGCTGTTCTTCCGCCATAAAAACTTAAATAACCACTCATATGGGACTCTATTTGTTTTAAGTTTTGGTATGGTGATCCATATCAACGCTTATTCTGATTTCAATTGTTATGTTTTATGCAATAACCTTAGTAATCCTAAAATCTACTTTTAACAAGTTACGGAGGGATGTTTCGTGATCACCTATTCAGAAGCTAATACTTTTACGCTAAGCGGTGGTGATTGTGATTGTATTTGTTTATTGGGCGCAATATAAATATAGTGTTTTATATTAGGATTATTGAAGCGGAATGCAAAATTTTATGCGATGTGATCATCAATGAAAGTATAAAATAGTATGCAAAGTTTATTAAAGCATAGTATTAAACATTATGCAATGTTCATTAAACTATAACATAAACATTATACAGTGTCCCTACATTGCATAAAATGCTACACAATGTTCATTAAATCGTAGTACAAAATGTTACGCAATATTCGTCATTTATCAAAGTTAGTTAGGTTTTGACCATGTTTCGATTATCGAATTTGATTGAACGTACCACTAAGTGTTAATTGCCCACGGATTTTTTTATTTATTATACGATAAAGGAATTAGGCGAATTAAAAAAATCAATGAATATTGACGTCACATATATATTTTTTATCAATGTTGTAATTAATTGAGTACATTCAATCCCTTAAAATATAAATTTGTCCTTGTGACAATGGTGATCGTCTTCTTGAAAGACGCAACAATCAATCAATCAATCAATTTCTTCTTGTCAAGAATGCTTCCAGTGACAGGCAGTTCTGCTAATAGACGTTTAACTTCAATTTTAATGTATTTCAGTGGCGTAGTTTGACTTCAAAATTGGGATATCTCCAATTGTTCACCTCCTCCATCAAATGATAAAGTCACAAGTCATACATATATCATCATAATTATCATCATCGTGATATTTATGAATTATGACTTTTTTTTTATTCGAGTAGAAGATGGTGAATGGTTAGAAATGGTTCATTTTTGAAATCACGCTACACAATTGACGTATATAAATACTTTTGGCACATTTTAAGCATTATGTTTAAAAAAAAATTTATAGATAGACATCCGGGTTTTAAAACCTAATAAGTTTGGAGTGTTTTGTAAATATATTAAACAATGGGCTCGCTAATATAATGTAGTTTTAACTTCGTGTAGTTTAATTTGTTTCTCACACAAAGGACCTGTTCCACTGCTGTGTGTCCTTACTGTCCTTGCGCCATAAAAAAAAAACCAATCAAATGATGGATTCAAATGTCGCGTTACGTTAGTGGTCTCATTTCCAATGTCAAATTACGTAGTTTTCACAATACTGTGTATCCTGGTAAAGCGACCACTTCGGTAAATTGACCACATATTATAAGAAAGAGAACTGGTTGGGATTTAGTCACGCATGCCTACATTAAAGTCTGTTGCGTATAGTGACCACCTGTCTATGGTGACCATTGCAATCCAGTCCAAAATGTGGTCACTTTGGGCAGGTTCTGCTGTATTTCCTAACTCTATATCGAGTCGATAAATGAATTATATAATATATGAATCCACGTATTCATATATATACATTTTCGGGTTCATTTTGTTAAATTATCGTAAATTCGTATCCCTGAAATTGTCCTCTTGACAAGAATTAATCAAATTAAAAATGACGCTGTGAAGGTTAAATTGGAAATTGATGCTTCTAGAATGCCTGTGTTTGTAAGTTTCTTACACAATGTTTTATCCCACTTTGAAGAACTCGTTTATTATCGCCAGGGAATGGCGTATCCGCTTCGGTAGTCCCAATAACGTTCTTTCTCATAAACAATCTTTTTTCTTTTCGCTTAAAAAAATCCACACTTTGGCCCTTTCTTCCACAAACTCTTAAATTAAAAGGCGTTCCATCCTATTTTCCGTAAAGTAATTTCAGAAAATTTAGAAACTTTCTTTCTTTCTCCCCCCTCCAACCTCTCCTTCACTATAGCACCCCCCATTTTTTCGGCAGCCTCCTCTCCTCCCCTCGCTCAAGAAGTGTAGCAGCATCAGAAGGCGATTCTAATATTAGTTGTCGTTGGCTTGTGAATACTTGCTCTAGATGGGAAAAGAAAGCGGGTTTTATCCTGTCTTGCTCCTTCCCGACCCCTCACCTGAAGAAGAAGAAGTTTTCCCCTTCACCTACACCAGGCTAGCGGCCTATGTAAACCTTGCTTCGTGTAGAGTTCTGCCTGCACACTCCATCCTTGCCTTTAGATGCCCGGAGGGTTGGGGCGGCATAGCTAGGAGAAACGGGATCCCCTGTTTTTAAGATACCCATCCTCCTCCTCCCTCCTCCTCGTTTGCAAATGCGACGCCCGTGCGAGAGACTTCAAATTAATGGATGAAAATCCTCTTCTGATTCTGCTCCCGAAACAAAAGCTTTTCTTGCCTCTCTTTTTTTCTCTCTCCATCCTCCTCCTCTTCTTCCTCCTCATCTAATGCTGCTTCTCTTCCCGACTTCTTCCATTTCCCTTGCTCCCCCGCATCCCTTACTTTTCTTGTAAATAAGTGATTCTTTTTTTTTTCCCCTGCATTCCTCCTCTCTTGGTCTTCCAATCCTCTAGTTACTTAGCCGAAAGATGCGTCGTTGGGCGTAAGGAAAAGAAAGAAAGAGAAGGCAGAAATAATTATAATTTATGCCGGAAGAACTGGGAATATATTTTAAGCCTCGAGTTCCGCTATAAAAGGGGTGGGGTTCGTATCAAGGGGGGGGTCCCCCGTTCGTGGGAGTCTCCTCCCTCCCCCTGCTTTTTAAATAGAGCAATGTGAGCTGGGAGGAGTTGAATGGGAAAATGTGGATGTGCGGGGAGGGATGTAAGAAATTGATTGTTAGAAATTTAAGGATGCGGGTTTTTATGCGTTTGGGGGGTTATTTGTGTTTACTCCTGTTTCTGCGTCTTTTACGGATTTACTTGGGCGCGTGATTCCCAGCTTTATGCACATTTATTTTAATTATGCGGCAGTCGGCCGTAAAAACATGCATGTGCCGAAATTTGGAGGCTTTATGGCACGTGTGGACTTTGGAGTTTAGCCCAAAGGATAAATGGAAACTCGTGGTACACTTGATTTAAAGAAGGAACTAAGGAGAAAGGCAGCTGTACTACTACTATCATGTATTTTTTCTAAATCGACCTAACAAATATGGAAATTTATTGACAATATTTTACACGGAGTTTTGCAAAATAACAAAATTTATTAAGTGTCTGGTGTTAAATTTTCTTTAAATGTAATTAAAGAGGGTCTCTGAGAAGATTTTGAGTATGGTAGATACAAGATCGCAAATGAAGATTAACATTTAAAAATATTCCATTCCTTAAGCATTAAAATTGAATTATTCATACACATACACACATACAAACGTTCTAGGTTCATGTTACGGGC
>QLNU02014802.1:163530577-163551815 GCA_006491805.2 Dysdera silvatica | reverse complement strand
TAATAATAATAATAATAATAATAATAATTTTATTCAATCCATAGTACGTATTTTGTGAAACGTATCTCGCAAGCAGCATAAGAGTTATTGCAGTGGAAGAGTACACTTCATTATGTCATTAGAATAAGGTTGTTTTCACGATTTAAATTTGTATTAATTTTGAAAAAAAAATTCAAAGTAGTTTTTGGACCTCCAACTTTAAAAACCTTTTATAAATCTTTAAAAAATAGTCGGGGAATTGCAGTTAAATTAGCAACAGGCTTTCACACTGAATTTCCAGATGTTTCAGAACGACTTTTATTTATGAAATGATAAAAAGTCTTTTGAAAATAGGCTACAGTCGTAGGAATGGTGTTTATACAAATGAAAACGGAAAACCTGAAGAATTGTTCGTATTTGGCCTAAATATATATACAATGCTCAAAGAGGTCAATGGCCCTCTTCTTCTTCCTTTCGCTCCGCTCTCTTTTCTTTTCTTCTATTCTTCTTTTTCTTCGTGTACCCCCCTTCCACCCCGGAAAACTACCCCAGGGGTAAAAAATACCGTAAGAAGTTATTCCCCCTCCTGTTCCTCTTTGCTTCAAAGTTATGCCAACATGGTGTTAATCCAGATGTCGGATTCTTTTTTGGGGGTGTGGGGGCGAGTAATTATTTGAAATTGGCAATAAAAATGTTGAAACTTTTAGTTGCTAACGATCTTAGTTGCGTAAGAATCGATAAGCTAGTTGCTGAGCAACTTCTAAGACATGATTTAATTATAATAATTGGATATTAAATTAACGAAGCTAATAAAATCAATGAATTAATAGAAATTATTATTTATATCAGTGATAGCCAATTGCAATTGATCGACGGCTACCCCAAATTACAAAATTTTTTTCATTAGAAGCTCAAATTTTTAATTTTTTTGGAATTTTTTTAGAATTCAGTAATAATAACACAAATGTTATCAATTGATTACAATCTTATTCAGATATCAGTGATTCAGGGTTCGTACTGTCCTTAAATTTAAGAAATGATTTTTAGTCCTTAAAAACTCCTTATTTTCACCCAAAGTCTGCAAAAAGTCCTTAATTTTGTTCTTCTATTTCTCAACATTTTTCTGTAACATATTTTAGTTTCAATTTTTGTTACTGACATTCTTCACACAGTGTGAATCAACATAAAGAACGAGCATGAAACTTCGCACCATGCTAGTTGTAATATGCCTTTTACAATGGGAACATGCATAGAGGAGAACTGACCCCCTCTGGGAATATACATAGAGAACTCCCCCGCCACCGGAACTTGTTGCAGTATTCCTTGAGAACGTGAATGACCAATACATCTCGCATCTCTTCCAAACCCAGATTTGAAGTGGGATGCTCCTCAGGCAAAGCTTGAGTGCGTTGAGCCCTCTATATACCGCGGCCTTTACCCCTGCTAGCACAGTATAGCCCAGATGCTCTTGCGCCATAAAAAAGCCAAACAAACAAACAAACTTTACCCCTGCCCTCGCCACACTGTATGTTTCATTGTTACATATCCATTATGAGCAGTTTTACCTCTCTGTATGTGTTTAGTGTTCGTCCTAACCACATTTAGAAGGGCAGATTGTCCTACTTGGCCTTCATAGTCAAGTTAGCTACCTACCCGAGAAAATATTTTTTGACGAAAAATCGCGGTTGGTATGGGGAGTTGGGGGCATTTATGATTACTTTATGTCCATTGTTATAAAAGAAATAACGATATTTTATCAGTGAATTTATTTCATTTGATGGCGAAATTTTTATTTTTTTTGTTGTTTGGAGGAAGGTGGTTGCTTTTCACGGATTTTTTCGTAATTTATTACTAAGGCAAAGAAGGGGGGGGGACACTTTCCAGTGGAGGAATGATCGTCGGAATTCTACGGCAAAGATTGGCTACAATTTAAAAAAAAAAAAAAGGAAAAATCACCTTTTAAAATTTTGAGCCCCTTTATGATAAAGGGCTTTTTTTTTCTTCCTCATCTTGCAAGGGAAGGGCCCGAGCTGGACGACGCCAATTTTAATGGGAGTGGTCTCATTTGAAAGCTCTCAAAAAATTGTTAGACACGTATTCGAGCGTTTTTCATAGTGAACCTCAATATAGATGCCAGGAGTCAAAAAAGTGCAAAATTAGAGGCATTTTCAAAGATTTCAAACGGCTTTATCTCGGTTAAAATTTAGAGCTAAAAATTAAGTTTCGACGCATTATATGCATATTTTAAATATATCGAATACTTGTTTTAAGTTTTTTCGCATAAAACATTATTAAATGTTATTTTGTAATTTTGGATATCGCCTCTATTACTGCTATCTATCGAAAGACTTCTTGGCAGTTTGACGAAATCGTTGGCGATCGTTCTACTATACATGGTATTATTGAACATGCATGAAACATATAAAAGGAGGTTGAAATGTAAATTCACACATTAAGGATACAAATTAATGATCGAAGATCTTACTGCTCATGGGAAATATCGTGAATTTATTGTTTATAATCATTTAATGTCTTTTCATACGAAGAGTAAAATCTTCGTTCAATAACTTGCATTCGTAATACCCCAAAAACTACCTTGCATCAGAACAGCGGACCACTCAGAATTCTCCGAAGAGGGAGGGAGGGAGGAGGGCAGTGGCACACAGAATTTTTTCAAAGGTGTATGTATACGTGTATGTGGGGGGAGGGTGTTAACACTGAGAAATTCATCGAGAAATTTTTTGGCTTGTCTGTAATTATTAAAAAGCCTATTCACGGGCCACCGATGGCTTTCTCAAAATAAATTTTCGTTTAGATATTTGAATGCATTACGGTCTGGGGCCTATCCCATGGTGCATCCATTTGCATTACGAGCACCTTCTTCATCTTGTTTCGCTCGTTTTTTGCAATAGTAAAAGAATATTCTACAGAAATAATTTCCATTTTTTTTTCGTGTTGTTATATTATAGGATGAGCCTGTTGTATATGAGTAATTGATGTATTTGAACGATATGAACTACGTTTATACGTTTTATTCAGATTAATGTTAAATTATTATAAAAAGAAAAACAGATTTCTCAAAAATATAAAAAAAAATCGGATAATTTTTTATTTTGATCAAGTAATATAGTAGTATCAAGTAATATAATCAAGTAATATTGTAGTTAAATTTGTTTACGATAAATTTAACCACAACAATATGCAGAGAAAATGCAATTATTAGTTACTGCATTTGCCGCAAAATGTAACTATCTCTCTGCTCTTACAGGTTCAGGTGAGATTATGGTAAGAGCAATCCGGTTTCAACATCTTTCTGGAAATATCGCCAATGATTTCGCCGAATTGCTAATAAGTCTTTTAATGGATATCAATAATAGAGGCGATGTTCAGAATTGAAAAATTAGATTCAATAATGTTTTATCCGAAAAATGCTGAAACATGTATTCGATATATTTGAAAGATACATACAATGCATCAAAACTTAATTTTTAGCTCTAAATTTTAACCGAGATACAGCCGTTTGAAATCTTCGAAAATTCCCCTAATCTTGCCCTTCTTTGGCCCCTGACATCTGTATTAAGGCGTATGCTGAAAAACGCTCCAATATATGCCTAACAATTTTTTGACAGCTTTCAAATGAGACCACTCCCATTAAAATCTGTGTCGTCCAGCTCGGGCCCTTCCCTTGTTAATGCCGATGAGACGCTTTTTGCAGGGAGGTAGGCTTAGAATTCGTTAATGATTCGATTTATTTTATAAATATATTTAATAATACTATTTAAGCAAACTAACCATTTAGCGTTAATGAATAATTTTTTTTAACAAATTTTAATTCATTGAGTCAACGGCGTGTCCTGCTGTGGTGTAATGGTAAGGCGTATGCCAGGCGTCTTCAACCTTTTTCAGTCCAAGGGTCAATTTTGCTTATTCTTGCAGGCCCGCGGGCCGCACTACTGTATCAGCAATATTAAGACCGAAAAAGGTAAATCTAGGAGGCATCCTTCTGCACCTCCCTTTTTCGGATCAGCTTTGCCTGCACATTATATTTTTGTTTGTTGCGCCTTCACCGAAAATGGCGGTCATCTCTGGACAGATATATATTACGTGTAAATGCCCATATAGAGCAGGCAATTTCACATTTTGGTATGCCATAAGAAAAATTATCCTTTTGGTAGATTTTGGCACTGCTTATTTCCGTATGTCGCGTCTAGAGGTTGTTTTGATGTTATAGCTGGCCTTTCAGACGGGCCTTCAGTTTATTCCGAGTGTGTTTGGTTACCATGACTGTTTTGAGATAAGGCTATTTGAAAACGCGGTGGCGTGTTGCGAGGAAGGCAGTTTGCGGGGACGCACCCAGTGCGATAATTGTATATGCCTGTCCACCAATTCTAACCATTTATCTACTGCTGGATGAAGGTCTCTCTAAATGCTTTTCACACGTCTATCCTGAGTAATCCGCTTCCACGTCACCCCAACCTATTTTCTTATTTCATCCACCCCCATCTAGTTTGAGGACATTTTCTAAGTCTCGAAATGCAAGAAATACAAACATTTCGTATAAAGAACAGCTTGTTTCCTTTATCACATACAGCGCTACTAAGGTTAAGTTTGCAATTTTGCTCCCGTAGCTGGTCCAAGCTGGTCCGTTTTTCACGTTAAGCTTGGGCACACGTAAATATATCACGGTAAAAATTCACGTTGAGCTTTCGATTATATCTTACACGACCATCTTTCTGAGGAGTCGGAAGTTATAGCCTAACGAACAATTTTTTAACAATTTTTTAACAATTACATCTTCTCCAATGTAGTTGTGGCTCAACGTTTCAGAGCGTTGTAATGGTAATGCGTTTTTCTATCAAGTTGTTGATCCGGGTGCGATTCTAATGGTACCGTAGAACGCCATCGAGGTTTGGGCTTTGGTTTCTTAGGCAATAAGGGTTCGGATTCCTCGGAAAATCGCAGGTTCCGCGACAGCACAACCCTAGCTGCTGTAAAACGCAAACAAATTCAATGACCGTGACCATTGTTTTTGAGCAAATTGAATTCGACTCCCATTATATCTGACCGTGATTTAGATTTCACTTTGAGCTTTTAATCCTCACCATTGTAATCCGTCGAACAGTTTTCTGATCATCAACATAGAGTTTGAAAATTTGGGGTGGGGGATTCAAACACATGTTATGTACATTTATACATTACATGCAAAATTGCAATTTATTTCAAATTATGGGGAGACTTGGGTCCCACTGGCCCATATAACTCACGCCTATGTTTGGTGTGGCGCAGTATAGCCCAGATGCTCTTGCGCCATAAAAAAGCCAAACAAACAAACAAACAAACAAATGTTTGTGGTGTAAAATACAATAGTACAAGCTTTGTTTGTTTACGTGTAGTTTCCTACGCATTTCTGTTTCTTATTCATTTAACTCGGATCCGGCGGTGGTGGTGTAGCGGTAACGTGTTTACATAACTTGCCGTTAAGCCGAATTCGACTCCTAATAGTGCCCCTCCCCCACCAAAAAAAAGAAGTCTTTACCGATTAATTGCTTATTGTAGTCTGGGTGTTGGTTTCCTGGACATTAAGAGGTTCGAATTCCCCGGAAAACTGTGGATCCTGGTGCCACATTGCTATTCGTACCCCTTAATAAAAAGAAAAGAAAAAAAAAAGATTATTGACTAACTGCTCATTGTAGTCCAGATGTTGGTTTCCTGGGCATTAGGAGTTTCGAATTCCTCAGAAAACTGTGGATCCCGGCGCTGCATGGTTTTTACTATTCTTACGCCTTTAAAAAAAACAAAAAAAGAACCCGCTTACCGATTAACTACTCATTGTAGTCCGGGTGTTGGTTATGTGAGAATTAGGAAGTTCGAATTCCTCAGAAAACTGTTGATCCCGTCGCTGCATGGTTTTTGCTATTCTTAAGCTTTTTTTTTTTTTTAAAAAGAACCCGCTTACCAACGAACTGTTCATTGTGGTGCTGGTGTTGGTTTCTTGGACATTAGGAGGTTTGAATTTCTCAGAAAACTGTGGATCCCGGTGCCACATGGTTTTTGCTCTTCTTACTCCTTAAAAAAAAGAAAAAATATATTTACCGACTAACTGCTCATTTTAGTCCGGGTGTTGGTTTCCTGGGCATTAGGGGGTTCGAATTCCTCAGAAAACTATGGATCCCGTCGCTGCATGATTTTTACTATTCTTAAGCCTTTAAAAAAACAGAACCCTCTTACCGACTAACTGCTCATTTTGTTGCGGGTGTTGATTTTTTGGACATTAGGAGGTTCGAATTCCTCGGAAAATATGGATCCCGGTGCCACATGGTTTTTGCTCTTCTTACTCCTTAAAAAAAGAGAAAAAAAATGTTTACCGACTAACTGCTCATTGTAGTTCGGGTGTTGGTTTCCTGGGCATTAGGAGGTTCGAATTCCTCGGAAAACTGTGGAACCCGGCGCCGCATTGTTTTTGCTATACGTGCACCTTTTTTAAGGCGCAAGGATAGGATAAAAAGGCAAGTCTCTATTGATATAGAATTCAGGTTAGTCCGTATTATTGTTGTCCTTAGAGAATTTTCAAGTATTACGTAAGCACCTTTGGGGGGAGGGGTTGCTGTTGTGCTTATTTTCCTATGTTAGCCAATGTTAATTTTTGCTTACCGGGGGGGCGGTATACTGCCAAAAAATATTGTTTACGTAATACTTGAACGTTCCCTTACGATTAATAGCTCTTTTTCTTTCACCACATCCTTATTCATCAGCTAGTCATATTTTTTATACACACACTGTATAGTTGAAATAATGTGTCCTTTATCAACATAGGAAGTATTCATCAAGTATTAACTAAGTACTTTTGGTAGGGAGGGGGTTGCTGTTGTGCTTATTTTCCTGTTAGCCCATGTTAATTTTTGTTTACCAGGGAGAGGGTATAAAATGGCCAAAATATTGCTTACGTAATACTTGAAACCTCCCATACGAGTATGTGCCATTATCTGTGAATGATGGCAATGACTGTATTTTATATTAAAGCAGATGTGCCATTCAGCGAGTAGGAACAGAACCTCTTTACTATGTATATAGATGGCCTAGAAAAAGACTCAATTTTGTGACGACTGTGCTGTGATAGTTTCCAGCATTCTATTGAAAAACGCTGCTATTTCAATAGTGACGTGCTGTTTTTCTGCTGTGCTGGACGCTTCATCAATTTTGAATTGGTTTCTCGGTTTCCACGAAGCTTTTTACTCGCCCTTAAAAAGCCTCTCCGCCGAAAAATCTCCGCATTTCTGAAGAGAACTTTTGGGCTTCTTTTTCTGGCTTGCTTTCTTCTTACATCATTTAGTAGATGAAAGCTGATGGAGAAGTTCAACACTGCGGTTTGCGGACTAGACGCTGAAAAAAAAAAAGTTCGCAAGTCGTGTTTCCAATTAGGTATTGGAACTCGAAGAGCTCTGGTTTTCTGGATCTTCTCTAGTTTTAAATTTAAAATAGCATCTTTTTATTATTTCATATCACGTTTGGATGGATGGAAATCCTCGATATATTATTATTTTTCCTGCGGCTGGAATTAATACATTTCTCTCACTGCAAAAGCAAATTTTGTACGTACTTTCTATACTAATTTAATTAAAGAGGGTTTTTTTTTTATAAAATTGTTGTAATCTGTATAATTTTTTATTTTATAATTGCAACTAACATTTAATAGCTTTTGATACTCTTTCTTTTTTTATGTCCCTATTAATATTTCTCTTGCTTAGGGCAAAATGATCCTTACTGTCCTTGCGCCATAAGAATACAACCAACCAACTATTAACCATTTCACGATGTTTTTTCTTCCTTTTTTTCCTTCACTTTTGTTATTTAAATAAGACTATATTTCTGCTTGTTTTTTCTGCGTATTTTTATAATTTTCTGTTTATATATATATATATGTGTGTGTGTGTGTGTGTTTATATATGTGTGTGCGGCCACCCATTGAGAGGGACACCTTTCTGTAAAATAGACTTGTCCAACTTCCTGTTATCGCGCACTTGCCGCTGACAGGGACACACACATAGGCGCCTTTGGTGTTATAGCCAGGTTGACCTTGAGTAATTTAGATTACAAATATATATATCCCTCTTTTGGGAGTATTAACACTAAACATTGAAAAGATATGACAAAGGATTTGACAAGGTAAGAAATGTAAGGGCAAGCCGAACTGACTAAAGTCTATAAAGGTGATTTCAAGTATTACGTAAGCACCTTTGGGGAGGGGGGGTTGCTGTTGGTTTTATTTTCCTATGTTTGCCAATGTTAATTATTACTTACTAGGTGTGGGGTTTTAAATGGCCAAAATATTGTTTACGTAATACTTGAACCCTCCCTAATGAAAATGACATATTTGAGTGGCATGGTATGGGTTCTCTTTAGGCCTGTAGCCAGAATGAAGGGCCAACTGGGAGCAAGGCAAAGGATATATGGGGCATAAGGCACCCTGGGATTGTTCTAAGTGTGCATATATATATATAGCTGAATGGGGCAAGTGGGGCCAGGCCCCGACGTGACTATAGGCCTGGTTCTCTCTCTGTCTTCCCTCCTTTACATTCGCGCACACATGCGTATTTATGTACGTGTAAATACTCTTCCTAGAATATTAGTGATTCAGTACGCGAAAGGTCGGATTTATTGGGCTCAGGCTTGATTCTCAACCAGCGTGGACATTTGGGAATATATCTTAGTTCGAAGGCCACCTTAAGCTGCCAGTCCCGTGTCAGGCAGTGACGGATTTACCAATAGGCTAAGTAGGCTATAGCCTACGGAGGCAAATTTTTAATGAAAAGTTTGCGACGGCGGGACGAATTTCTTTGGCGGCCAACTGATTCATTAATTTTGAATTGTTATGTTCAAAGGCGTAACTAGACATTGGAAAAGGGAGCGCTGCCTTAAGAGAAACTCAAAAGGCGTCAATTTCTCAAACACTCGTGAAAAGACGAATTTTAAATAACCGCCAAATTAAGAATTTGATTACGTTTGGTGGAAATAGGCGGCAAAGAGTATCGGAACCTACAGGTGGCAAAATCGCAAATTCATCTTCGATGCCAAATAAATGTTTTTGGAATGAAAACTCGAAACGTACTACGGCCCTGCTGTGGTGTTACGTTCACCTAACGGTATAAAAAATAAATAAATAAATAAAAATAAAATAAAATGGAATGGAAGGAAGGAAGAATAACGCTTATCGACTAACTGCTTACTTACTCACTGTAGTCCTAGGCTTTAAGAGGTTCGGATTCCATGGAAATACGTAGGTTTAAGCATATCCACTAATCCGTCACCGATATTCCATCGTAGAGGTAACGCGTTCGTGTATCGTAACATTTCGGATTAGAACCATTAACACATTTCCCAGTGGCGTCGTATAACACATGTCGTCACACCGTAATCCGAGGTTTTATTTCCTAAACATCACATATCCGGATGCTTCGCAAAACTTCAATTCTCGGCGCAGCGAGGCTCTTGCGCGGTACGAACGAAACGGGCTAAAGAGACGCACTCTTTAACGATGAAATGGGCTTTTTGTTTGGATTTTTATGGCGCAAGAGCATCTGGACTATACTGCGCCAAAAAATGGGCTTTGCCAAAGGACAAAACAAAAAATAGAAATTAAACTAAACCCAGTCAATGAAAATATATTTTTTTTCACACGACTGTTGCATCTGAAACTTCTCATTTGCCAACGGCGAGCTATTCTGAAAATACCGGTTCTGACTGGATCACCGAAATTAAAACAAAATGGAGTTCATCCACATTGAAAAGTAACCACTTTCTGTTTAAAGGCGTGAAAAGTTGTCCACAGAACGACTCACTGAATGGTTAGGCGCATCTCTAATGAACGAGCAGACTGGTTTAGTGAATCGGTCATTGAACGGTTGGACACACTGCTAGCTGGGCTGATATCGGCTTCTTATTAAGGGTTACTGGTGAAAGATTTGGAGTCACCACGAGTTATTCGTAAATGACAGAAAACCGATCACCATTTTCTGTCAAATCGATTATCGGACACCAGTTAGTGGAATAACCGTAAGGGTGGACTTCGGATGAAACCGGATTTCAAAAATATTGCCTCGGATTAAACACATACTTTTATCGTCAAATTTAAAAGGTTAGTGTTTTTAAAATTTTTTTAATTATTATACTGGATTAAAGTAGATTGTAACGGATTAAAATTTCGATTATGAGTACATCGGAACCAGGGCCGCCAATTCTAAAGGGTCCAGGTCACTTCGGCCCCCCCAGAGCTACATTGCGGGGGATGGATCCCAAAAGTAATGAACAGCGGATAAAGAAATAAAGAATTTAGTTATGAAGGTAAAAGACAGGCGCATATGAATATATAATAATTGTTGTTGTTATTTACGATTTCTTGTCGCTCGCTCACTATGCTGCGTATGCGAGTACTTTCATCTAGTTAGTCTCCGACCCTCCAATATTTTCTTTAAATTGCATCGCTGACCGGGACACATACTATAAAGTATGTGTTCAGCTACTATTAAGTATGTGTTCAGCTACTATTAAGTATGTGTTCAGCTACTATTAAGTATGTATTCAGCAAACATACTATTAAGTATGTATTCAGCAAACATACTATTAAGTATGTATTCAGCAAACATACTATTAAGTAAGCTTAACATACTATTAAGTAAGCTTAACATACCATTAAGTATGTATTCAGCTATTAATAGCTGATTAAGTTCAGCGTAAATGTCTTAAATGTTCTCAGAAGTGTTAACTACACTGGTGGATCCAACGAGGGGCGGAAGGGGCGACCGCCCCCCCCCCACCGTCGGGGTTAAATAGGAAAAAAAATTAAAGACGATGAAGAATATTTTATGTATTGTTTGTTACGACTGTAATAAATAAAAGTCTTACACAGGCGTCCAAAGTCTCTAAGTCTTGGAGAAATGCGATCAAGACGTTTTTCCACGAATCTACAAGTTTCTCGCCCTTCAAACTACGTTTTCAGTAAGTGTTGCTTCAGCAGAACGTAGTTTTTTATCCTTGAAGCGCCGTTAAACTTGGCTTCGAACGCGGATGACAGAAGAGACTTTTAATGCACACCCACAGAGACATTCATATTGATGTAAAAAAAGGTATTGACAAATTTTCAAAGAAACCAAGATGGCTAGACTTTGCACTATAAACTTCAAATTTTTTAAAAAGTTGCTTGTTATAAAAAAAGTAAAATAATTACAATGTTTTTATAGTTTAAATTTAAACTTGTTCTATTAATTACATTGTAAATTATCGTTTTGGTTATTGTATATGTCTCCTTTACTAGGTTATCCTTCTGTCATACTTGACTATAATCTACCCTAAACCATATAGTTTAATTAAAGAAAAGCCCAGCTTTAATTCATTGTCGTAAATTAAATATTTTGGTGAGTATAAAGCAGGGTTGTCCAACCTTTTTGGGTAGCGGGCCACTTAAAGAATTTTCACGGATCTTGCGAGCCAGCGGTTTCTTAAAAAAAAGGAAAAAAACTTACACTTAACAGCCTCCTTTTAGAGCTTCTTCCAGTTATTTTTTCTGCATTTGCGATGTAGAAAGGGGTCACCTCTCCTGTCCCCAAAATTTTTCCTTATTTCTGAAAAAAAATCTAAAATTTTTGTTTGGGAAACTTTTTTTATTTCAAACAGTTGTAGGCAAGCCAGATAGTGGCCTGCGTGCCGTATGTTGGACAACTCTGGTATAAAGGAAGGCTAGTAATATATCAACATTTACCTAAACTATTTAATAGTCCAAAACTAAAAATTTTCCTGGTGAGGGCCCCGAAACCGCCCTCCCCGTAACAATAACCTGGATCCGCTAATGGTTGACTATCGGGATTTGGCTTCATTTGGAATGAAAACATCACTGCTTGGCGACAATTCGTATATGAGGCAGAGTATAGACGCCAAGACTCATGAAGGAAGATAGAGGGTTACCTCGAGACTCGTCAAACCGTTTTTATATGAGCTTTTTTTCTCGGGTCTCTTGCCAAGCCACAATTCACGGTGTTGGTGCACTACACTAATTTCAATTCTGTATAATTGTGCGTCTTGGCGAACTAATATTTATTGATGGGTAATAATTATATATATAATTTATATATTAAAAAGCCTAGACCCATAGCATAGTTATTAAATTATATTGTAATAATTATAATTTTGTTTATGCGATTGTTTTAATTTATTAATTAATAGATATTTGTCACAGTATTTGCGTGCACTAATTGACTCTATTAATTAATAATTATACAATTTTTATATTGTTTAGTAATTTATGAATATACATTTACTTAAACTCATTAGGCATTACTTGGGGTTAAATGCAGTGTAAATTGGGGGGGGGGAGCAAAAAAAACAAAAACTCAAAATTGTATGGGGAGTATACTTTGTTCTCTTCTAAAAACTGTGGGGCAAGCAAGGGCCCTGCCTACCTCGCATTGGGGCCCCCTGACACGCTTATAAAGATTGGATATAAATCTGAAAAATGTACGCACCCGCTATTCCCATTTAAACATATAGGTAAGAATACGTTTTTTTATCCCACTTACCAACGTAGGATGTCAACCATGCTGGTGTAAACTTACCAACATAGGATGTCAAAGAGAGCATTTGTACAACTGAAGTTGTGGTAAAGTAGCAAATAGTAGCATTGGCCTTACTATGCACAGACGCAAGGCCGGGAAATTTCGATTTCGAAAATGGGGAATGTGTAGTTCCACAACAATTGGTAGATGGCGCTGTTATTTCCTGTAAGAGCTGAGTTATTACTGTCAAAGCTATCCTTATAATCCTTGCATTTTTAGATTTCTTTACATTATTTAATAATTTAAAATCCGCATCGGTTTGCGTCGCAACTCGCACTGAAATCCTGAACAGTAAAATGCTTGCTGCAAATTTTTGAAGCTTGGTTTGGACACCAAAGAGACTTGTCTTTATTTCTTTGACGAGAAATAGCAATTCATCTCTTAAATTGGGATCGTTAGGAAAACTGTGAAAATCAACTTTTCCTTTCACAATCAGAATTGCAATATGGTACACAACAATGTACCATTTTCACTGAATTATTTTTGAGCAATATTGTTATATTCATGCTATAAAAATCGGTATAATGCAATAAATAATAACAAATATAGAATTAGAATAAAAGCTTTACCAAAAACGTGCTCAAACTCTCACGAGTAACATCATTGTTTACATTAAAACTGTGAAAAAGCAGGAAATAAATGCGTTCCTAGTGGTCACTTTCATGAACTGAGCTATGGCCCGTTTTTTGCCGAAAATACTCGAAATTTTCCGGTCTTGTGTTTATTACATAGGCAACGCATTAGCTCGTCAATTTCATATTTTTGGAAACACCGCGGCTCGCAATTATGACATTCATGATCATTTGAAAAAGTACAATGCTATGGTTTTATCAAGATGTAAACAGCCAAAAGGTAAAATTGGGGGTAAAAAAATGTGCAGTAAAAATAAAAAAACAGCCCACCCTGAAAACATATAATCTCCAAAATTTTAAAGCCATTTATGATGAAATATAGCCAAATTATAGCTTAATTAAGCAGTGAAATTGCAAGACCAGCAACAATGGAAAAAAAAGGAGTTAAGTTTATTCTCAAAGCTGCAATTGTGGCTACAATTGCTGTAATTGTGGCTACAATTGCTGTAATTATGGCTATAATTGCTGTAATTGTGGCTACAATTGCTGTAATTGTGAATACCAGCTATGATTTCATTTGATTTTTGGATCGTAAATCTGAAGAAGGAAGAAGAAATGATTTTTTTTTACATTAATTTACTGTTTTATTACATTAAATAAAATGTTTTGGGGGGCCCCTCTTTTCATGGGGTCCGGGCCCCGCGAGCCCTTGCCATAATCTGGCCCTGGGGGAAAGTACCCCTTTGCCTCGCCAGATTATGCCTATGTTTCAACCACTTGCAAACTATGCTTTTGTGTTACGTTACATACGAGCGTTAGTTAATATCCTAACGGAGTGTGTAATTAGTAATTATATATCCATATACTATACCTTCTTAGCATGTTCTGGGTTAGTTTAAAAATTACGTATTTTTTCCGCACGATGAAGTATATGGTAATTGCGTTGTGAATATGGCCTTCCGAAGCAAATTTCTACAATATTTAAATGATCCCTGAAACAGATTTTGCGCAATATGAAGGATGTTTCCATTTTTTGTTCGTAGTAATTACTGCGCAGCTTAATGCAACGTTTGCTAACGGGAGATTGCTGCATTGGCGAAATTTTCTGCGCGAAGCGTTCTGGGAATGAGAAAATCCTTTTTTTTTTTTTTTTTTCCCCCTCAGATAACGATTCTTCCCATTATATATTTTAATGACCATGACCGCTGTGTTCTGTTTTAATAACAGTTATGGTCTTTTTTTTAATGATTTGTTTATTTTGTATTTTTGACGATATCTTCTTTTTTTTTAATGATCGTTGTAGATCATATTTTATTTTTACTAGTCTGTCATTAGTGCATCCCTGTTTTTTCGCAATTAATATTTTTTATGATTATGTGGGTATATTTATATGTACGTAATTGTATTCAATAATTGTCGGTCCACTAATGAATGCGCTCTTCAAGTGCTTATTATTATACGCTCGTGCTTATTTTGAGCAGTTCATTTGCGCATTACCTCAGCCTGATTTCTTATTTCATTCGCTTTAAAATCGTACGTACGGTCTCTCCTTGTTTAGTGCAGAGTGGCCCTTGCTGTCCTTGCGCCATAAAATATAACCAACCAACCTATTTTATCCGTTCGTCCAGTCTGACGATGTATCTTAGATCTTTATTTGTTTGGAATTATATACAGGTATTTAATTATGTTTGTATTATTAAAGCAATGCAATTTGGCAATACAGTGTTCCTTTACCTTTCTCTTAAAATAGGGCTAACGCAAAGGTTCTCAAAATGTGGCGCCTGAGACATTTTGCTCAGATGGAATTATTATTTTAAACTTGAACTAAATTAGCTCCAGAAAAAAAAATTTACGTTGAGTATACAGAGCAATCTATTTACATTAAATATTACGTTCTTGTTAAATCTGTATTTTAACTTGATTGTTTTATTATATGTGCAAAAATAAGTACGTACACTAAGCAAACAAAATGTCTTTCCATATATAGTATGACGAAGCGTTTGTACGTCGAGTCAGGGATGCCCAGAGGGGGGAAGCTGCATCCCGGGATCCAGGAATAAATCTAGGGACCGCGCTGGCAAGAACCTACACTGGGGTGGGGCTTGCAAGACTAGCTGGCCATAGAAGTTGTTCTCTAAATCCAGATTAATAAGATTTTGTACACTTTAATGTACAGTTTTTAATTATTCATTAGCCTGTCTCGATTATTGAAAAAAATAATAGTAACTTGCGTGTCTTTTTTCATCAGTGATTTTTTTAAGATAATTAAGTAATAAGTAAGTACAAAAAAAAAGCGTTCTTATTTTGCTACTTTCCAAGGCAGGGGTCATGGGGGTCCTCGTCGGCTCTCAGCGCCCCTGGGTGGGGGGGAGCGATGTCCGCATGTAGATATAGAGGGGGCGTCAGGGTATGAAGTTTGAGAACCACTGGACCTTGCACCCAAACGCTGTGGCACAAAGTTAAGTCCTAGTCTGTGGAGATCCAAAACTTGGTGCCGTTTTAAAATTGGAAGTTTCCATGTCATCTTGTTGAGAGGGAGTTGAGGATTGGGTGATAAATAATTATATCCAATATTTTTATCAGTAAAAAAATGGCTTCGAACCTAAAAGTGAAGGCAAGGGTGTTGATATCACATTTCCTTTGTATGAATCCCCTTTCTGATGTGAAACTGACAGTAATCAACAGAATTAGCAGTAATTTATTAAAATTAATAATTAGATGTACGTATCCTTTATATTTAGCAATGAACATTCGTTATAATTAGCAATGAGCATCCATTATAATTAGCAATGAGCATTTAAACGCTGTCGTTTAATTCCTTTGAGATTCAAACATTACAGCGGAAAGGCTGTACATTAGGCCAAATGCGAACCCTCAAATTCGTATTCGTGTACATAGAATAGTGTTGCCCAACATGCGGTCCGCAATCCGGCCCGCCAACAGTGTTAATCTGACCTGCCGACAACAGTTTGGAATGAAAAAAATTAAACAAAAAAGTTTAGACTTTTTTTCAAAAATCGAGAAAAACCGCATGGGTGACCCCTTTCTATATTGCACGCGAACAAATAAATAACCGGAAGAAATTTTAAAGAGTGGCTTTTGGTAATTAGGTAATTTTATTTATTTATTTATTTATTTATTTATTTATTTATTTTACGAAACTCAGTGAAACCTCTGGCCCTCGAGATCCATGAAAAATTTGTAAATGGCCAGGTGCCCAAAAAGGTTGCACTCTGGAGTTGAAGTTCCAACTGCTTAGTTTTTTGTCCTCTACTCCATATAGTCCTCTCTTCACATTTCCTTCCTTCCTTCCTCCGCTTGTTTTGTTTCTGTGTTTCTTTTTCTCTTTCTTTCTCTCTTTTTCTCTCTCTCTCTTTCTTTCTACGAAGTAAATTCCCTGTGCATATATAATGACAATTATCGATACTTTCATGAATTTAAACATTTTTTACGTTCTTCGCCCCCATTAAATAATCAGTATAAATTCTGAAGGTATTTAATTTTTCTATCCCGAATTTACGGTATAAACCATGGTGTACCGTAAAATAATTCACGAAAACTTTTTCATTTATAATTGTGATTATGGTACACCGGGACGTTTTAAAGCATTTAGGGATTCTGGGCTTGATCATTTTTGGGGCCCATTTTTCGCTAACTTCTAAACCAGGGTTGTCCAACATACGGCCCGCGGGTCACAATCCGGCCCGCCAACAGTGTTAATCCAGCCCACTGATAACTGTTTGGAATAAAAAAAAAATCCCGTCTTCTCCAAATTTTTTTTCCAGAAATAAGGGGCCGTTGAAATATTACATAAGCATCCTTGGGGGGGAGAGGGGTTTGAGATTTGCTTATTTTTGCTGACAGTGGGCCAGTCTGGGCCATACTTATGCAAGACGCAGAAAATAATAAAACTAGCACATAGTCAGGTAGTAATGGTCGCCCTTACAGAACTACAATACTGGCATGTACAACACACTACGTGTGAAAAATATAAAATACACATAATCACAGTTAATTATTTAAACCAGTGGCTGGCTGTCAACCTTTTTTCGCTCTGGGGCCACCTTCTAGACTCCCCGTAGCCCCTCTATTACTTTTAAATAATAATGAATGTGTTGATTTTAATAAATGTATTTTATTAAATCCATTTCTTATTTATCCACTATTTGTTTGCAACATCAGAAATATTAATACGCAGTAAAAATGTGAAAAAATACTTTATAATAAAATATCATTATTGTTACTTATAGTTTAATATGTATAAAATATATAATTTAATAACACACACACACATTATATATATATATATGTATGTATGTAGATTAATAATAATGTAGAGAACCAAAGTCTTACGTAATCATGAAAGGGGAGGTCAGGCATTTGCTTATTTTTTCTTACAAGGGGGAGGGGGGTATAAAATGGCCAGAAATGTGCTTACGTAATTCTTGAACGGCCCCTGAGGAAACATCGCGGCGATAGCATGGGTGACCCCGTTCTATATCGCACGTGAATAAACAAATAACTTGAAAAACTCTGAAGAGAACGCTTTTTGTAAGTTTTTTTTTATTGGAAGCCTCTGGCCCGCGAGATCCGTGAAAATTCTTTAAGTGGCCCGCTACCCAAAAAGGTTGGACAACCCTGTTCTAAGCTTTCAGATATTTTCAATATGAAAAATATAATATATAATAAACAAACTTTGCCAATGCGAGGCCACTACTTGGATCGGGGCCAACTTGATAAATCGGCACTCACTGTGTATATTAAAAATCCTTTATTGTGATTCCTTCCAAGTGATCAGTTTTTTGCTTTTTTTTTTTTTTTTTTAGAACCAATGGTCAGTTTCGGCTGTAGTGTGATCAATTCCAAACAAGTTGTTGAATTACTTGAAAGCAATTTTATGTCGTTTTCCTTTCCTGTCCTTTACAATATCACGACTTTCAAAAATGATATTAGGGTAAAGCCATGGTATTTAAAATGTTACGGAAGAACGACATCATGGTTAATGTTTTCTACACTATCAAAATATTAAACTGCAATGTTTTTCGTAAATCATTTTAAGAAAAGGGCCTAATACTACTTTTAACTGAAATGGTATGAAAATTTTCCTGCGGTATAAAAAAATGCACTTTGGAAAACGCGCGTCGTTACGGAAGGACAGAAAAAACATGAAATGATGTCCTTCCGTAACGGAGTTTTCAAATTCGGTGCTGTTAATTAAATAACACGACACACTATTTTGCAAAAACATGAAGTATTATAATGATATAATTTATTAGTTTTTATATAATACATAAAACATCATGGTTTTTTAAATTTTAAAATTTATCACTCATGTCCCAAAATACCATGGCTTTACCCATTACATTTGAAACTTACATAATACAATTTATGTTTCGGGACAATTACGTTAAATCTCCGATCCCGTCTCGTTGATCTCATTATGCTTGCATAACATCAGAACAGCTTTCTGATTATTTTTATCTTTTTAGAGGTGAATTAGGTTTTTCGCAAACAATTTAAATTTTAAAATAGGACAAACCAGATAGAGAAAACTTCCGTTTCCGATTGTGCATTTGACTAATTACTGCTTATTAATATAATTACATTTATATCTGGCTTAACTATATGGCTGAACTTCAGAAAAGGTTATATTGCCAAAGCTATACCTTAATTAACCTTTTCAGTGCTGGATAAATGCTGAAAAATAAGGCGATTTCAATTAATGTTACTACGACCCATAATGAGTGTTTATGAAATTGTTTGTTTTGATTGGTTAATTCCTTTGGATGTTAGCGCTTTATAAGAAAGTATCGATTTTTATCTCGTTTTGATGCTCATTATACATTCATCAAATTTGCATGCATAATTTTGCTTTGCTCCAAAGATGTGTTTGATCGGGTTGAGATTCTAATCCACGCATGCTCCGTTTAAGTGACATTAGGCCCTGATGGCGCTGACTAACGGACAACGACAGCAAATGAGCAGCTTCGCTTTCAATTGACTGACCAATCAGAAATCCCTACTCATTTCCCAAGCAGGCTCTCCGGAAATTGGGGATCGTACACAAATACAAACTCAATTTCTCCGAAAATTTTATGCGTTGTATTGTGCGACAAAAATTAATCAATTTGGTATATCGTATTTATATATGTTTTTAAATTTTATCAAGACATAGTAAATAATCATTTAGTTCAATGTTAAGACAAATATGATATATTTATCTGTTTATAAACATAATTTTTTTATTTTGATTAAAAATAATAATTTTCATAAAATGCTCTGAACTATTTTCTTTAAAATATTTAAAGCGATTACGAATTTTAATTTTATTTTAAAATTTGAATCCTTTTTATTCGTTTAATGTTTTTCCAACCTATAATAATATAACTAACCAGTTATATATATGGTTATATTTGATGTAATTACGTAATTATGTAATATAATAATGGGTTATAATTAACCCTTCGTTGTCACATGGATTATTTTGTTTAAAACAGTCACGTTAGCAATTTATATTCTTTTTATCATCATAATATACCAAACATTGTTATAGTCAGTATATAATATCGAGTAGATTCAACATGATATAGCGAAGTCTTTTTCAATGGCATAACATTTTCTTTATTATTGGATGCTCGATTTTTTTTTTCTCAGATCTACATTTCTGTAAATTTTTCTCCACATTTGGCAAGGTACCTTATTAAAATTGAATGCATGGTAATCCCTATTTCGGCAAATTGTTCTGAATAGATGATATTATCATATATATATATATCATCATCATCATATTCAACCATTATCTATCCACTGCTGGATGAAGGTCTCTCCAAATGCTTTCCACACAAGTCTATCCTGGGCCATTCGTTTCCACGTCACCCCAACCTGTTTTCTTATTTCATCCACCCATCTAGTTTGAGGACGTTTTCTAGGTCTTCGGTGGTCTCTTGGAATCCAGTTCAGAATTTCTGTTGTCCATCGTTGATCAGTTCTTCTTGCAATATGCCCAGCCCATCGCCATTTCAGCCCTTTTACTTTAACAATGATGTCCTCTACTCTAGTTTGCTCTCTCACCCAAGTGTTCCTTTTAATTATTAAATTATTGAACATGATCTTAGTTTTTTGTAGGTTCATCTTGAGTCCAACTTCTTTACTTCTAGTTGAGAGCTCCTGTACCATGTCTTGGAGTTCTAATGGGTTCGTTGAAAAAATAACAATGTCATCAGCAAACCGCAAATGATTTAAATATTCACCATTTATTTTTATTCCCTTGTTATTCCAATTTATCTGCTGAAAAATCATCTGTAAAGCTGAAGTAAAAAGTTTTGGAGAAATGGTATCTCCCTGCCTCACACCTTTACCAATTTTGATAGTTTTGGTATCTTTATGTAACCGAAATTTTGCACTTGCATTTTTATACACACGTTTCACCATGTCAATGTACACATCCTCAATGTCTGTTGATCTTAAAGAGTTGATGACTGCTGATGTTTTAATAGAGTCAAAGGCCTTCTCATAGTCAATAAATGCCACACACAATGGAAGTTCATATTCATGTGTTCTTTCAATTAATTCTCTTAATACTTGAATATGGTCCACTGTACTGAATCCACTTCGAAATCCAGCTTGTTCTCTTGGTTGAGCTGCATCTAATTTTTTCTGCAGGCGATGTGTTAGCACTTTTGTGAAGAAGTCAATCCCTTCAATAAGTCCTTCCAGTGCAGAAAAGCGATTTTTTAATTCCAACTTGAATGCCTCGGTATTTTCTTTTAATTTCTTTAAATCCACCCTCTTACTTACTTGTTTCCTAATGAGCTTCTGTCGTTCTAATTTAGTATTTAAGTGCACTTTACATCTCACCATTCGATGATCACTTCCAGTATTAAATCTGTTCAGTACACTGCAATCTTCAATAATTGATTTCTTGTTTGCCAGGATATAGTCAATTTCACTAGTTCCCCCATTTGGGTGTTTCCATGTCCATTTTCTTTGCGGTTTCTTCTTAAAAAATGAATTCATGATGCTAAGGTTTTCAGCTTCTGCAAATTCGATGAGTTGATCGCCACGTTCATTCCTTTCCCCATATCC
>QLNU02014802.1:163489394-163530477 GCA_006491805.2 Dysdera silvatica | reverse complement strand
ATTAACCCTTTGCACTCCAGGCTATTTAGCCAAAGGAATTCAAAGCCATATACTGAATGTCGCTCCAGCGGAGCCAGTGGAGTGCAAAGGTTTAGGACTTTTTGTATTTATAAAAAAGAACAACCACTGCATGTTTGTTTATTTTCTTACACACACACATACATATATATATATAAAAGCTAAGTACTTTTATGGAAGGATGTATAAATTAATTTTTTTATATATATTTCTAGTGGTACTCCTGTGACTTGAACGATGTTCCAGATGAAGTTCAAAACTTGTTTTTGCAATGTTCCGCCGACGACCAAACTGAAAATTTTCTTCAAATGAGCTTCGAAAAATCTGATTGGCTTTTCACCCAAATGTTCCATGCTTTGGCGAAAGTACTTCTGTGCTGGTTTATGTCCAAAACATCCGTAAATGGGTAAGTCTGACATCTTTCAAAGTGTTTATTTCTGAAATAAAACAGCAATCGAACTGTGTCACTTTTTGTCGCCAAATTATACGAAATTCATGCGAGTTGAAAAGTATATTTCTTAAATCGTGAATTCATTTATTACTGTAAAAGCCAGTAGAAAAGTTAGCTAGTTAGAAAAGTCGTTATGTTTGAGGAAGCTTATGGGCATTTCTTTACGCTGCGCCGCTTAGCGAGGGCATTTCGTGCCTCGCTGCGAAGATGCTTTCGTGCCTCGCGCATACGAAGATGCTTTCGTGCCTATGCGCCGAAGGATGCTTTTCGGTGCCTCCTTACTTGAAGATACTTTCGTGCCTCGCAGAAGATGCTTTCGTGCCTCATACTTGAAAATTGCTTTTCCGTTTTCTGCCGAAGATGCTTTCACGTGCCTCTACTTGAAGATGCTTCTGATGCCTCCTTACTTGGATGCTTTCGTGCCTCATGCCAGAAGATGCTTTCATTTCTTCGGTACTTTTCGTTGCCTTGTACTTGAAGATGCTTTCGTTCTTCGTATTTGAAGACGCTTTCGGTCCTTCGTATTTGAAGACGCTTTCGGTCCTCGTACTTGAAGACGCTTTCGGTCCTCGTACTTGAAGACGCGTTCGGTCCTCGTACTGGCCGCCGGTCCTCGACGCGAGGCCGCTTTTCAATTCCTCAGTACCCAGAAGACGCTTTCGGTCCTCGTGCTTGAAGACGCTTTCGGTCCTCGTGCTTGAAGACGCTTTCGGTCCTCGTGCTTGAAGACGCTTTCGGTCCTCGTACTTGAAGACGCTTTCGGTCCTCGTACTTGAAGACGCTTTCGGTCCTCGTACTTGAAGACACTTTCGGTCCCCGTACTTGAAGACTCTTTCGTTCCTTGTATTTCAAGACGCTTTCGGTTCTTACACATTTGAGTTCGAAGACGCTTCGGGTTCTTACGTATTTGAATTTGAGGCTACTCCGTATTTTTTACATATTTGGACTTGAAGTTGCTTCGAGTTCTTTACATTTAAGCTTGAAAATGCCTCAAGACGTTGAGACTTTTCAAGCGACTGAAGATTTAGTATTCGTTTAATATTATAAAGTATCCTAATATTTGTTTCGAGTGTATATAGAACCTTAAATCATCTTATAAATTTTGATAGGCTAAACATATTTAGTTTGTTACCTATTAAATGTAATAATAATAATGGACATCGTTTAATTAATGAATATCATTTCTTTTTACGGCAGACACTGCTTTGAGAAGGAAAGTTATCGGATTTATATCAAAATTTCTGGTTTAAATAACATACGTGGTGTTCTTGTAGACAAATTGTAATGAAATGAATAGTTCCTTGCAAATTACGATATATGGATAATTTATGCATGAATTATATAACATGAATGAATTTATGCCTGCGAATTACATTTATATGGCGTTTCACGGTATACGTGAATTACATTTATATAACTTGTTGTTGCTGGTGCATTTCATACATGAATGAATAAATTTATACATGAATTACGATTACATGGATGAATTGCCACATGAATTACCTGCTCCACATGAATGAATTTATGCATGAATTACATTTATATGTGAATTACATTTATACATTGAGTAATAGGCATCACCCGAGATGAATTTATACATAAATTACATTTATACATGAATTACATTTATACTTGAATAGATTTATACATGAATTACATTTATACTTGAATGAATTTTATAAATTCTAACTGCCCTTTGAATTATTATACATGAATTACATTTATACATGAATTACATTATAGGAATTTAATTTTGAAGTTTACTAGCGAAAGATAAATTGCTTTGAAGACCTCGGGGACAGATGGAAGAGTTTTGCGAGACAGACCCACGTGCGCCTTCCTGATGTTGATTCCCCGAGATTCTCATCTTTATGAAACCTGGTAGGGATCATTATGCTGAAGTGATGGTTACGGTTTAGAAGCAGGTATTTTGATGTATAGTTTAAAAAGACCATTAACTATATTATGGAACTTGAGCCATGGCTATTCTAGAAAACGAAAATACTATTTCCGAATTCTCTAGATTTTTCGTGTCTGAAGCCATATATCGTGAATGAATATACGTAAATTACATTTATACATAAATTACATTTATACATTGAATTACATGTATACATGAATGAATTATACATGAATGTAAGTTTGACGTGTTAAAACAATATATAGAAGAAAAATTTGAGATAGGAACTTATGGAAAAAAAAAGTCAAGAAACCGTTATTTAGAATTAGATTTGTAATCGTTGACTTTGACTTTAATATTTTTATTAATATTCACTTACAATTTAATTGTCCTGATTTAACATTAGTTTTTTGGCTGAAATCGATAATTTGATTTGATTACATGGCAATTAAGTTTTGGTTAGATGTCAATTCATCTTTCATTTGTATGTGTATACCTGACAGGCATTAATGTTTGACTAGACGTAAACCGAGTCGGTAAGTGTTGAATAGGATATGTGGGATTTGTCGGGCCAGTGGCCTCGTATTTTAGCCTTCTTCCAAGCTGGAGTTGGCTGAGGCTTTCTATTTATAAAACAACTTCTATATTTGAATCATATATAGGTGGACGGAAGAGGACAACTGCACAACTCATCAACTCGTTTAGTGAATATATGGTCTGTACACAAAGCCGTAGCCAGACTTTAATTTCGGGGGTTCCAAAATGTTTACAAAATAACGTTAAATAACGATATGTCATTTTTATCCTGAAAAAGTATTAATACATCATGTAAAATAAACGAGAAAATATCAGTTTGGCCTTTAGACATTATTGTCAATTTGTACTTACAGTTTTACCATCAGAATTTAATTTTTTATAATGCCCCCTTTTAAAGAATTGGTTTCCGTATTCTTTTCTTCCTTTTTGAGAATATTTGGAGGAATAAATTGAATTGGCGAGAACAAAGAATTCGAGCAAAGAATTTGAATTAGTGGTCTACGAAACGAGATCTTGGGGTCAAAATTTCGATTTATTCAAGGTTTAAAGGGTTTCCCCTCCCTTTTTTTATAAGTTTGACAAGTAAATACATGTATATTTTTGTGGCCTTATTACAAATTTTGTTTCACGGGTATTGTCCCTAAGTTTCTCCCCCCCCCCCACTCTAGATACCGGCATGCCTATACACTTGCAATATTCTTTTTACGGTGGGGCAAAATCTGGGCATTTTCAAAGTAATGGTTGAATAAATATTATGATTGATGTTAAATTAATTTAATTAATAGTTTAATTAATTTTACATCTATTGTTACCTCATCATCAGCTAATGTGAGAAAGAAATTGTTGATTTAATAATATTAATTCGAGTTCGTCATGTCAGACATTCTTACTTCTTTAACTTGTCGCTTTGGCAACGGTAGTCACAGTACTGCCACACCAATAGCGAACTTGTCCATGGAAAGCCTATATATGTGCCCTGAATATACATGCCCTGAACTATACATGTGCATGGAAAGCCTATATATATGCTCGTAAGGGAGGAAATGATTGACGCCTGCAGCTTAGTAGGTAGAGCACCTGACCGGCAATCAGGAGGTCGTGGGTTCGGGTCCCACCAGGCGCCGGAAAATCATTCTTTTCTTTACGAGTAATTTAATTTAAAATCTATTGTTGCGACATCATCGATTAATATGAAAAAAAATTGATTTAATTGATTGTGATTTATGTGATATTCATTTATTTTTAAATTACGTTTATTCAATTGCTTAAAATTGTTAGAAGCCGTTGATATGTTACTGTTTTGTTTATAAATAACAACATAAAAGCTAGACAGTAATAGTGACAAAAATGGAGCAGTAGTAATGACATGAAAACGGAGTAGTAGTAATGACATGAAAACGGAGCAGCAGCGATGACATGAAAACGGAACAGCAGTAATGACATGAAAACGGAGCAGGAGTAATGACATGAAAACGGAGCAGTAGCAATGACATGAAAACGGAGCAGCAGCAATGACATGAAAACGGAGCAGCAGCAATGACATGAAAACGGAGCAGCAGCAATGACATGAAAACGGAACAGCAGTAATGACATGAAAACGGAGCAGCAGTTATAACAAAGTAGCGTGATAAAAAAAAAATAATAATAATACAAGCAAGTGAAAGAAAATCGCCCAAAGTCGCTGTTCAGATTTAGCGGGTTTCAATTAACATTAATCCACACTTCTTTAATGCGCAATTCTAATCAGAAACTCTCTAATTCTCAAGTAACTCGGTAGGTTTTCAACGTTAACAATAGCCATCATTATTGCATTTACGGAAGACCTTTGCCTTACCCTTTTTATTGCGTATAGACAGGCAGACAGAAAAACCAAAAGCAATAGCGGGTTCAATATCTATTGAAACCTGCTAATAAATTCCATCAACGCCATGAAATGCTATGCACAGCACAATATTGCATGTGTTAAATTGCAGTTTTCCATTGTGGTTATATCTTACTTAAATGTAGACTCTTTTCCACGTCTTGCTTTCTGAGCCAGAGGCTGCTGATTTGTAGCGAAAAACTCTTCATTCTTTTATCATTTCAGAGCTAACGAACCTCTCAATGTTAAGTTTAGCGAGATAAAAAATCTTTTCCCGTTGTAATAAGAAAAGAGAACACTCGTTCTTGGACGGGATATAGATCCTGGATTTAAAAAGCCAATTTTTCAAGACGATGTCGACAGCAATTCTCCCAATATAAAGGCCAAAGTCTATTACTATGTCGTATAAAGAGATTATTCTTACTCAGCAACTTAAAAATTGTTGAAAACTTTTAAGTTTGTTAAAATACACCTGAAAAAAACCCCAAAAAACTTCACGTATAGAATATTGCGTGTTCCATCATGGTAGAAGGTGGGTGAAATTCTTGTTAAAAATATATATTTTTAACAAAAGAGTTTATCACTATCTCAAATGAAATGTACATGAATGTACATTATCATTAACAAAAGTACATTCATGTACATTTCATTCTTTTTTTCAAAATGACAACTGTTATTCGAGTATAAAATATATATATGCAGCATGTTCTCATTATAACGATTGCCATACTCGTTATTTCAAATGCCGTAAAGGCAATGTATCAAAATTTCCGATATAACGAAGTAAATTTCTGGAAATCCCATTACAACGAAATTCAATTATTCAAGATACAATTTTTTTTTCAGTTTCATAAAGGAAGGGCGTTTCAAATGCAGAGAATTCCAAATGCAAAAAATTAAGTATCACATTTTAATTTTTTAAGTAACGTTGAATAAACAAGTGACATTTGAGCTGACTATTTCCACCGCCTGACAACTTTTTTCTACTACCTAATTCGTGTCCGCTTTTCCTTGTTCTCCACCTTCCCTCCAGGTTTAGTATGTGAAAAACAACTGGTGGACATATGGCTAACACGCGATAGAGAAATGGGTGCTCATTGTCCATTTTGTTGCTGTCTGTGTCCGGTGTTAGTTGCGATTTTATTTCTTTCCAATTTCTTCGGTAGTGAAATGGCTAAGGTGAAACGACAGCAGTTTTCTTTGGAAGAAAAAAATACATGATTTCTGAGATCAATGAAGAATTAAAGAAAATCTGTGTGGCCAAAAAAATATGGCATACCCCTTTCAATCTTATCTACATTTTTAGTGTTCATTACATAATAATAATAATAATAATAATAAATTCCTTTATTTTAGGCAAAAGTATACATGAAACATATATAGCCTAGCACCTAATAATATTATAATAATTTCGACTGGATAACAATAAGTAAAGACTTTTACATCTGACAAAGCCTATGCTGCCCAGGTTCCTCCACCAGCGACTCAAAACAGAACAACAATAATCCATGTACACTAATAAAAAAAGGAAAAATAATAAGTGACTCGAAACGGAGCAACAACAATCCATGTACAATGATGAAAAAAAGAAGAAAAGGAAAAATAAGCATCATTATAATGTTCAGCTAGGAATTTACTTGCACAGATAAAAATCACGGATTTTCTGCAGTTGTGTAAACGAAGGGTAGTCTTTAGATTTTGAAATTTATTTCATTTAATTTCTCTAAATTTATCTTTCCATTAAAATAACATCTTCTTAGGGTGAGCCACGTTACAAGACCCTTACATGTTATATTTACGTGAATGTACATTATGCAATATAAATAAACAATTCCATTATAACGAAGTAATTTAACTGTCCCGTGGAGTTCGTCATAACGTGAATCTATTGTATTTGCATACGAAATTATTTATATGTACTTTTCAAAATATATATATGCGACATAATATTCATCAATATGCTATGGGATTATTAATGGGTGCAACAATAGACGGTTAGTGGATGCAACAGTAGACGGTTAGTGGATGCAACAGTAGACGGTTAGTGGATGCAACAAGAAGTGATTAGTAGATGTAGCAAGATGGTTGTGGCGGGCAGTACAGTAACTGCCAATACGGGTACTCAGCGTGCAAGGTAATGATTGATTGATTGTTTGGCTTTTTTATGGCGCAAGAGCATCTGGGCTATACTGCGCCAAGCATGGTAATGAAGAATTTGTGAGAAGATGACTATACATGTGTGAGGTACTTGATAACGTGCTGCGAACTAACGACTTTTTCCTGAAAGATCGCATCATAATCTTCCGAATAATTACTACTAAACTATACCACCGTGTATCACCAACGTTTCTTGTACGATCACAATCAATAGACAAGTTCTTCGGCAGTGCATTTCATAATCGGCCACTTTAAAAATAGTAGCCGATATCTTACATAGACCAATAGGAAATAAATGAACGATGAATATGGTTTTATGGCGCAAGGACAATGAAGGTTATACGGCGCAAGGATCTCAGCTACTGAAGAAAGGAGACTTTATGCAACTCTGGGCAGAAAAACAACAAGCGGTTTACAGTACCATTGAAAGTCTAATCCGGGCTTATAACACGGCAGTTGAATGCGCCACCACTACGCTACCGTTGGGCAGTATACCTACATTTCCTCAGTGGCGTAGCTTCGGGTGTAAAATTTCAGTATTGAACTAGTGGGAGAAAGTGCTAACGGGTTTTAGCGGTCGCAATATTTAACTGGCCCCGGGCGCTGACAACCCACGCTACCCCGCTGCATTTCCCCCAAGGAGTTTGAACTTCTTCAGGCCTAGATCAGTGGTTTTTAAAGCTCGCGGAACCCGCTTCTTACCGTAGAACCCCGCTACAAACGTTTAGGGAAAACCTATGAATATAAAGAGCCTTCATTTATCGTCACTTGGGCAAAAAAAAAAAAAACGTAAAGACAAGCAACAAATATTAGTATAAAAGACAAGTTATATTTTTCTGTTGTTACTGGATATTGGTTATAGGTGGTTAGTTAATTCTAAGTGGTAGGGGACAACATTATAGAAAAAGCGCACATTGGGGACAACATAAGGATAATATTGCAGAATTTACATATTTGCTAGGAATTTTCGGCGATGTCCCACAAATTGCTTGCGGAACCCTTGGGAGGTCATCGCGGTTCCCTGGAGTTCCGTGAACGTACTTTGAGGAGCACTGACCTAGAGAACCAACTCCTGGACTGATCAAAATGGACAATTGGTCGTTAAACTTTTTTTTCCTGAGTTGAACTCTGGGCGCCAAGAGAACGAGTTGCCATTGCACCATCTCAGGATCTGAATGAATGAATGAATGAAAAATACCTAGCAATGCATGACTAGAGAGAGAGAAAACGTACCGAACTAGACCTCAGCAATTGGCATTGTCAATAAAATATTAATTATATAAATCAAAATTAATACTCTTATTCTTTTCGACAAAACGTTTTAATAATAGGATATTGAATATCTTATTATAATATATTGAATATTCGGGTGGCGCACGAAGCGTAGGCTGCCTCAAATTGTGCTTCCATAAAATCCTTTTATGAGACAATCACTTAGTGGATTTTACCTTAACAAACACCCCACAGGCCAACACCGCGAACATAGGAAAATCGCAAGACAAAGTGTGCATATACACCTCTGTTCATAAAGTTATTATTTGGATTTTGAAACTAAAGCATTGCTTGCGTCCATTGCCTCCTTGTTCCCGGAGAAAGTACTCCACGGCCGATTGACAGCCAGTACTAACGAGAGGGGTTCGCTGGAAGCCGATTCTCCTACAAAATATATGACGCATATTGAAAGACTTATATAGGGGGCAGCTGACGTCTTGAACTACTGGCAATAGTACTCCACGGAGTGAACTCCTGACTGAAGAACTGTTGGAAACACTTTTGTTTACGTTCTGACGGCTGTTTACGTGTTGCAATCTTCTAGTGCATCTCGCACTCGTCGCAACCTTTAAGTGTTCATTTTCAAATTTTCATATCCTGTAAATTGCTGTATAATTATGTTGTTGGCTGAAAATAATGAAATAACAGTTTGGACGTAACATATTGGAAATAGTCTGAATTATATGTGTACTATCTTTAAATCAGTTGTATCTTCCGGGTAAGAATGATGAGGGGATGAGAAAAGAACTAACGAAAACATGATTTAAACAGGAGCGATGAACTTGAGGAAAAATGGGATGAAACGAAGAACGATGAAGAGGAGGGAGCTGTGGAGGATGGGAATACAGGAGAAACTGATGCCATAATTAGAAAAATTACAGAAATAATGAGAAAAATAGATGATAATAAGGAGAAATAAGCACAGAGAGATTGTATATTACGAAAACAAATGGAGAAGCCACAAAATAATTATGATGAGATAAAAGTGGCATTTAGAAACATCTCAATAAAATTCCAAAGAGTGATTGAAGAAAACGAAACTTTAAAAAAAGAAATGAATGATTGTAAGAAGGAAAGCAAACAGAGGACGGAAGACATCGAGATTAAAAACAGGAAAATCAATCAAAAGGTAGAATATCTTGAAGTAGAACTTGAAATGAAAACGGAAGAATTAATGGAACCTCAACAATAGAATAGAAGAAATAATAGAACTTCAACAATATAATAGAAGAAATAATAGAACTTCAACAATATAATAGAAGAAATAATAGAACTTCAACAATATAATAGAAGAAATAATAGAACTTCAACAATATAATAGAAGAAATAATAGAACTTCAACAATATAATAGAAGAAATAATAGAACTTCAACAATATAATAGAAGAAATAATAGAACTTCAACAATATAATAGAAGAAATAATATAGAGATAATAGGACTGCCATATAGGGAAGGAGAGAACTGCGAGGACTTAAGTGATGAAATTGTGTGCAAAATTATAGGTAAAGATGGAATCATATCGAAGCAGCGCATAGGTTAGGATATGGTAGGGGAATAAGCGACAAGATAATCGTAAAATTTTCAAGTAGAAAAATCAAGAATGAACTGTTACAGAAAAAAGAGGTATTTACATAAAGGAAAGGGATATGAGGAATTATGGGGAAAATGAAATTTATATTAACGAACAATTGTGCCCTTTTAATAAGATCTTGTGTAATGGCGTATTGAATAAAAAGATGGAAAATGGATGGAGACATTTATGTACAACAAACGGTAGAGGCAAGTTGAGGATAGAAGAAAATAGTGAAGTGATTACAATAAATAACTGCAATGATCTAGAAATAATTCAGTGACTTAAAAATAAGTCAAACGAAGAAACAATTTATAGTAAAGACCTACATATAGACTTGAACAACGATATTGATAAATTATATGTAAAAAATGTATAGATAAGGAACTTTTCGGAATTTCACAAAATATAAACGAAATAGTAACGGATATTTTAACTTTTATTAATTACAGTGACAATAGGATTAATTTTGTAGAACCATTGAAAATCGTAAATAGTGCTAAATTAACGAATAATGATGTTGAATTGGAAAGCTATGAAAATTCTATTATTTGGAAATTTGAAATTCAAAGCTTATGTCCTAACTCTGAGTTCGATAAATTGAATTCAAAAACAAATAACGAAACATGGATAAGAATTAACGAAAAAATTGTAATTGATGGTAGGAAGGATGAAGGTAATTTGCTGGATAGCAATTTGACAGTAAAAGATAAAGTAAATAGAATAGTTTACTTAAACGCTAGAAGTATTAATAATATGATAGAGGAAATAGAGTTACTGATCAATGATGATGAACTTCAAGCAGATATACTGGCAATTACTGAAACGTGAATGGATGAATATGACTTAAATTATTTTGAGGGTTTTTATAGATATCATAGAAACAGGAAGGAAAAGAAGGGAAGGGGTGTATCCTTTAACATAATAGATGAATCACATGGGTATTGTCTTTGGGATAAAATAACAAATATGGAGGATAACTTTACAATGATGGGAATAAAAAAAGAATGAAATGGGATTATTATATAGACAACCTAAAGGAAATCTAGTTGAAGTGATAAATTGGTTAAATAAAGCTTTGGAAGAGAGCACCATTGAAAAAATAATTATAATAGGTGATTTTAACATAAGTATAAACAAGGAAAATGGAAATAGTAACTTATTACTAAACTCAATGAAATCACTAGGATTTAAAAACTTTATAAATGAATGTATACGAATAACAACTCAATCGTCATCTACTGTTGATTTATGCTTCACAAATATGAATGAAATTACTGCTGAGGTTAACGATTGTCAAATAAATGACCATAAAACAATAATAATTGATTAAAAGGAAGAGGAAATAAAAAAAATTAGGAAAAAAGTAAGGATAAGAAACTATTGTCAAGCAAACATGGAAAAATGTAAAGATGCTTTAAAAAAAATAAAGTGAAAAGACGAATTTGAGGGAGAGAGGGATAAGCAAAACATTTTTATAACAAGAATTAAAGAAATAATCAATGAAGTATTTAAATGGATAACAATTAAAGATAAAATCCACAAAAAGGGATGGACAGACAAAAAATTGATTAAAGAAATTAAAATAAATAGAATGTATAGCAGGTACGTTCGTACAAGAAAATCTATTTACATGAGCAGATTTAGAGAGATGAGGAACAAAATAAACAAATTAAACTTAAAAAGAAAACAGGACTATTATAATAATTGCTTCAAAGATAAAAACGCTAGAAATAAATGGAGGGTGGTGAATAAAATAATTGGTAAATCTAAAACAAAGAATAAAAATCTAGAGAGATTACGTGAAAATGATGAAACAATAATTGAAGAATAACAAATGGCTAACAAATTAAACGAGTATAGTAGATACTGAATTAAATCGAAACGAATATAACGAAGTGGACTATAATTTGTACTTAAAAAATGATTATGACAACACAATGTTTGTTAAAGACGTACATGAATTCGAACTATTAAAAATCATGCAAACATTAAATATTAACACGGAACAAGGGAGCGGGTATAGATTGATCAAATTTGGTAAAAGAAAATGCTGAGATTTTTCTCGAGCCATTGTTCATAATTTATGAAATCATTGAGTTGGAAATGATTCCGGAAGAGTTAAAAATAGCAAAGATAATCCCAATATTTAAAAAAGGTAAAAAGGATTTAAAATCAAATTATCGACTAATTTCAATCTTGTCAGTATTTGCCAAAATCTTCGAACGACTAATATATAACAGACTAGCCGAATTTATCAAAAGATTTAATATTTTGGATAATTGTCAACATGGTTTCATGAAAGGCAAATCAACAGAAAACGCATTGTTAAATGTGGTAACGGAAACACAAAGGTCTTTAGACACCGGTTATATAGGCATAGGAATATTTTTCGACTTAAGTAAAGCGTTTGACATAGGTAATAGAAAACTGCTGCTAAAAAAATTAAATCAGTACGGTTTTAAAGAAAAGATGAATAATATATTAAAACACTACCTTCAGGGAAGACAACAATTTGTCCTTGTAAATAACATAAAATCTGATTCATTGGAAAGCAAACATGGAGTTCCCCAGCAATCAATCCTTGCTCCCCTATTGTTTTTACTGTATATTAATCATATTTTGCACGTATCGGATAAAGGTACATTAACATTGTATGCAGACGACATTAGTGTATTTATAAGAGGAAATAACATTGAAGAATTGATAAAAACTGGACAGGAAGAAATTGGAAAATATGAACTTTGGTTTAGAAGTAATCACATGAAAATAAATGACACTAAAATAAAAATATTAATTTTTAAAACGAGGAACAAAAAAATTGGTAAATTGAGGGATATAGATAGAATTTATATTAATGGAAAAGAAGTTGAAATTGTCAAAGAAATTGATTCCTTAGGAGTAACATTAACGAACGATTTATATTGGAATAAACAAATTGAAAAAAAAAAAAAAAATCAGTTCGGGAACAGGAATTATAAAGAAATTGTCACGTGAAGTTAATAAGAATGTGTTACTGAGTCTGTACTATCTTTTTCTATATAGTCACCTGATTTATTGCAATTGTATATAGGAAAATTTGAATAAGAACAACATGAAGGTAATTAAATCCGTACAGAATAAATTTTTAAAAACCATCGAACGAAACACCAGCTTAAGTTACATTACATTATTTGTAAAATATGGTATATTACCAATTGATAAAATCAATGAATATTGTACGCTAGAACTAATGTAGGAAAGGATAATAGAAGGAAAACATTTTGGATAATATTGATATCCAATATCACGAAAACAATAGAAATTTAAGAAGAAGCAACCAAATTAAGCTACGAGAGATTAGAACGGAAATGTACAGAAAGGAATTGAATATATGGGAATAAAGCTTTGGAATGAATTACCAAATAATCTTAAAAATATTAATAATATAAAATTGTTTAAAAAGAAATTAATTGTATACTTATTAAACGGAGTTTGTGCGCCAGCGGATTAATAGGGTCCTCAACCGGTTAAATTTTATAATTTAAACTGGGGACCCATCACGGGGAAATGCAAATTGTATTGTCTGTTCTAAACTGTGTGAAATTTATTATACTTAAATTGAAATTCAAGACTGTATGCAATATGTAACCCTTGTGACAAATAAACATTATTAGGAAAAAAGAAGGACACACTCTTGAAAGAATTAAAAAATAAATAAATAAATAAATACTCTCCCCCTCTCTGTGTTTATATCTTCCGTATCAAACCTGTGTAACTGAATCAGAATATTTCTGCATTAAATCAAAGACTTAGTTCTATACAATTTAACAATTATTCACAATATTTGACCATTCAAAATATAGTACAGATTAAATAAACTATTGTTATTAACATCAACTTGCGTGGCTAGCTGATCGTCAGTATGTGGTAAAATAATTATTAAATCAGAGGGATGAGGAGAGGGAACTTTAAAAAAGAAATGAATGAATGAAAACTGATTGTGTTTGGTTTTTACTTTAACTTCGGTTGATTCCATTCATCTAAAAATAGAATATTAGCACTACTTTTCCCTAAATGGCAAAGTTTTTTCATTCAAAAATTACAAAGTGTACTGAATATTCTAGCAAAAGTTATTCATAATTTCCAAAGATAAAGGCTTTTATATATTTCATTCTTGGATTGAATTAGGGAGTAGAGAGAAATATATCACAAAGTCGTGTTTACCTGGTAACAAAAATTGATGCCATAGGCTATCGTAATATGTTTTTTAACTACGTTTTCCTATAACTTCTTCGAGTGGAGGAAATAAATAAAACTATACTTTTTTTAGTATTGATAATATTTCAGCGAGATCACAATATTCAAATATCGACATACAGACTCATCACAACAAACTTAAGTATCGACGTACAATATATGTCTCCATTTATGTTTGATACATTGATTTATATTAAAATATTTAATAGCCAATTTGTGTACATTCTGGTTATGAAATATTAACTATGGATATATGGCAAATGACTATTATCTTTGCAATTTCTTTAATGATATTTTTCTGTTCTTTTTTTACTTGATTTAAAATATATGAATCGAATGATGACTATAGAATATATAAGAACGTTATGGCAGAACGTCTAAAGGAAAATATAGGAGTAAAATTTAATGAAAAAAATATTATGTCTACCGCACTGATGTCACATATATATTCTAGTATTCTGCCATGCTATTACCATCTTTCTCCGGAGAATTTGCTCTCGTTTTAGCGTGTAGTTCTAGAAGAAAACGTCAATTTCTTTCAAGAACTTACTGTCTAAAAATTGAGAAGAACGTTCTTTAATGAAGGCTCCCTTCGCTCGGAAAAAGTTCCGAGTAACTTCAGCCCCGTCTTCTCTGTAAAATATTTGATCCCGTCATCAGCAAAAAACTTTTGGTCCTAAAATACCTAGCGGTTCATTTGCCCTTTGATGAACTGGTATTGCTGACACAGCTTGTTATTTAGGTACCGTGTACGACGCCATTTACCTTATGATCCTGTCTCCTAGCCCTGTCCTATTTGAATAATTTGAATATTATATTCAAAGGTTCTATTCAGTCGCTTTAGGGTACCTGAAAATTATTATTGTCTAATGTAAGACCTGTTTCACAGTTGGCAATTGTTAGCGAGGGGATGTGACGTACTACTAACAGAGAATTGTGCAACTGTATTACATTGGTTTAGTTATTGGAATTTGTCGTCTTTTGCTCATCAAAATGAATTAATCGTTTTTCTTAATATTGTACTCATTCGTATAAAATTTGGAATCAAAACTGCAAAATTCAATGTGAAATTTCTGAATTCCGTTTTCCCACTTATCTTCGCTGCCGGATTCCTCTTGTTTGGTCTGTAAAAACTGAAGTGTTTGCCAAGGTTCCCGGGTGTGTACAAGTCTTTTTTTTTTGCTATTTTTCAAGAATTCGAACGTTTTGGCGATTTTGGCATCCAAGCATTTTAAGAATTAATATAAGAAAATCATTCTTTGAGCAAAGCAAATTTTTACATCGTATTGCAAGAGAATTTAAAGTTATGATTGTATTAATATATTATAAACGATCAACGAAAGGCGAAAAGAACATGAAAAGTTTGCAAGTGGGTAGTAACGTCGACCAAAAAAGAAGGGGCTGCAACCAGAGACCAAACGGCTTAAATTTAAAATTGAAAGATAGACCTGATTTGCCATCTTCGGTGCTTGATGGATGGATGTTCGGATAGCGACTAAGTGATTTGTGCTAGGAAGACACCGGCTACATGAGTGTGGAGTTGCATTATGTACTGTCTATCTCTTGTATGTACTGCGGACATGGTGATCTTTGAAGCTGGATTTTTCTTCAGTATTCTTATTTGTTTTATTATTTTCATTTGAATTCGAAAGGACGCCAAATTCTTCTTTTGTTGAATATTATCACGAGACTGAAGTGAAATTTTTCAGAAACTAACTAGCCATTTGGCGAAGAAAAGTTTTTACGCAAGAGTTTTACATCATAGTCCAGTACTGATAGCTCGAAACTTTAAATAATATTTTGAATCTAATTTTTTTTCCAATAGTTGTTATGTATTGCATATAATAGTATAATATTTCGACTACTATTTACGATTGTATATACCTTTTATCCGTTATATTATCTATTTTAATTAAAGTTACCTCTTATTGTATTTCGCTTATTTAATACTACTAAACATGTTATTTGATGCATTCGTCAGCGGTGTCTGTTGGATTGGGTGGCAGCGGGCTCGTCAGGCCTTCTCTGTTGGCCTTCTTTTCTTCCTCCACGGGTGTCGCGCGTCGAACTCGTGGAAAATAAATTATTATTATTGTGTCGAGATTGGAGGTTTTTAGTGACCTCCTAATCAGCATGTATTCCAAGCTCCCCCAAATGTTAATGTCAGTTTCAAGTGAACGTAATTTATGGATTTAATAAATTAAAAAATCTGATTTCATTTAAATATTTGGCTTTTTTAATTGAATTTTGCAATTATAACATAGGATTAATTCAATCGAGATTAACATTTCAAACTTTGAAAATAATGAAATTTCATAACTTGATATAAGTAGACACAAACCCTTAGCACTGTACTAAGAATTGATTAATTTTATATATTTATATAACTAGGAAATTAGTCTATATTACGCGTTATTTATATTTTATAGGGCGTAATTATATAGTATGATCATTATAATATCATATTCATTGTGCTTATATTGCATTATATACTTTATTGTTACATAATTATATGTAGTAGACGCCCCTTCTCTCTTCTTCTTAACCGATCATGATGGGAACGGAACTCTGATCCGTTAATCCGAAGATGTTAATCGAAAAAATGTGATAAAATCTAGGTATTATAATTAAAACCTTGTAATGAGTAGATTTTAAAATGATATATCTATTGCTTAATCGAGAAACGATACGCACCTGTAGAATAATAAGTAAGTAAATAATACTGTAAGTAAATAATAAGTAAGCAAATAAGTAAGTAAATAATAAGTAAGCAAATAAGTAAGTAAATAATAAGTAAGTAAATAATAAGTAAGCAAATAAGTAAGTAAATAATAAGTAAGCAAATAAGTAAGTAAATAATACTGTAAGCAAATAAGTAAGTAAATAATAAGTAAGCAAATAAGTAAGTAATAATACGGTAAGTAAATAATAAGTAAGCAAATAAGTAAGTAAATAATACTGTAAGTAAATAATACTGTAAGTAAGTAAATAAGTAAGCAAATAAGTAAGTAAATAGTAAATAAGAAATAAATAAGTAAATAATACTGTAAGTAAATAATCCTGTAAGTAAATAATAAGTAAGTAAATAATAAGTAAGTAAATAATAAGTAAGTAAATAATAAGTAAGTAAACAATACTGTAAGTAAATAATAAGTAAGTAAATAATAAGTAAGTAAATAATACTGTAAGTAAATAATAAGTAAGTAAATAATAAGTAAGTAAATAATAAGTAAGTAAATAATACTGTAAGTAAATAATAAGTAAGTAAATAATACTGTAAGTAAATAATAAGTAAGTAAATAATACTGTAAGTAAATAATAAGTAAGTGTAAATAATACTGTAACACTTCTTAAAACATCGAAGCGACGATTGAAAAGAAGTTTAAACATGGAGAATTTTGATCGTAAGCGTGTCACTAGGTCATAGCCCTCACATCCTGAAGCGGGCCCCGAGGCAAGCATCGTTGGCGGGTGCCCCCCCCCCTTTCTACCGCTAAGTTTCGGGTAGAGCGACGCTCTTTAGGATATTTACTCACACGGATTCTATAGGTTAAAGTAAGTGTGTAAATGGTAACACAAAATTAATATTTATTAAATAAAGCTATGTAAATTTATATACAAATGTACGATAATATTAAACGTTATCTCAAAGTATAGTTTTAATTAACTTTAGTAAAATCAACTTCCTTATATCCAATCCAGTTATATTCTCCAATCCTGACTAATCTTTATAATGCTATTATGCTGAAGGCTTTGGTGCCTGATGCATTTGAGGTAAATCGGGTGATTCCAATTTTTAAGAAGGGTGATCCACTTGATCCTAGTAATTATCGCCCTATTTCCATACTTTCGGCAATCCCCCAGGGTTTTTGAGTTGCTTTTCCATGACGGGTTGGTCCGGTTCCTGAGTGAAAGTGACTTCTTTCATCCTTAGCAATTTGGTTTCTTAAGGGGTAAATCCACTGAATTGGCACTCATATCGTTTATGGGCAGGCTAAGAGAGGCTTTGGATTCTAGGGAGTTTTCTATGTGTGTTTTTTTCGACATGAAAAAGGCATTTGACTCCCTCGACCATACGATTCTTTTTGACAAACTTCGTAATGCCGGAATCCGAGGACAATGCCTAAGTCTGCTCCACGATTATCTCACGAGACGACGACAGTATGTTCAAAATGGAACTGGAGTGTCAGATACGATGGATGTAAGGCATGGTGTATCTCAGGGCTCGGTTCTGGGTCCTCTTCTGTTCTTGATTTTCAGCAATGATATCTTCCTGGCTTTTGATAGGGCTCATCCTGTCCTATTTGCAGACGATACGGTGTTCATACAATCCCACAGTGACTTTTCTATTCTACTGATTGAGATACTCGCCCTGATCCTTCGGATCTACAGTTTGTTTAGGGCTAATCGTTTGAGAGTCAATGAAGATAAAACTTGTTGCATAATTTTTCATCACAGAATACTAGTGAGCTCTCTCCCTCAGATGATAATTAACGAAACTCTCTTGCCTTATTCTGAGTCTCTCAATTCCTTGGAGTTGTACTCCGGCCCAGATTATCATGGGATGGACACATTGATTTAATTGCTGTAAAGCTCTCTAGGGTCATTGCATTGATGCGTAGATTAGGCCATTGTCTTCCTGTGCGGGCTTTTCGCTTTGTATATATGTCATTAATGCTGCCTCACCTGAACTATTGTGCTATTATCTGGGCCCATGCTAGCGTACTTAATGTAAGAAGAATCATACGTCTTCAGAACGTGCTCTTAGAGTGTTAACTTATCGATCTGGAACTATTACTCAGGATCCGTGGGTCCAGTTTGGTATCTTCCCCTTTGACAGACTGGCCTACGACAGAATGGCTTGTCTAATGTATAGAAGAGTTGTCATGGGTTATTATACTGAGCTGATTGGCATCACTGATAGGAATATGCGCTATCCTCTTCGTGGGAGAATACCATATATCCCTATCCATGCAAGAAATGACTTTATGTATAATCATATAAACTCTAGGGACCCAGGGGTTTGAAACTCCTTGCCCGCCATTCGGACATATGGTACCTTCAGAATTGCAATTAGACGTCTTCTAATGGCGGCGTTGAATGGATCTGTATGGCTTATAGGACCGGACTAATTGCAATGTGTTGTTTAATGTCTATGTTCATTCCTGGTATAATTGTAACAAGCGAATGGTATCATGTTAAATTTTTTATGTCTTATACTGATGACAACATGGTTGCTCTTCTATATATTTGGGCCACACTCTGTTGAATTGGAGACGACTGGTTTTGCCCATTTACCTATGTTATTCGGCCAACTAAGGTTATTTTGGCTCGCTTAATTCTTGCTACTAGTTATTTAGATGATATGTATATGATGTTACCTTATTTTTAAATGTATTTCCTTGTGTTGTATTTATTTTATATAATCTTTCTTATTTGTATTTTCATGTTTTAATTTTATGCTGATATTTTATTATGTCATGTGAAATACTTATATGCTGGTTGTGCAAGGTTGTGGATTGTTCGCTTGTTTTTCGGTTAGTTATGTCACGAGTTGCCTTTGCTATTGTATTATTTGTCAATATCGATGTTTTCCCTCTTATGTGTTATTTATTCTCCAAGCTACATCCATCTCTTTTAGTGTAATTTTCATGCATTTTATCTAATTTTTACTCTAATCTTTTTAATTGCTTGATTTTTACTTTTATACAAATTTTTACTGCCTATAATTCCCATTTGTGGATATTATATACATTGGGACGTTGGGAGCTCGTCAAGCAGATGTTATCTGCTTTTTTTCCTTACTTCCCGCAGTGTTTTTTCCTGCAAACTGATAATTAAACAAATAAATGTAACTCAATTGCGTTAAGTCTTAATACATCATTAAACCCTTTCCACTCTTCACTGGAGGGTCATCATAAGAATGTAACAAGACTTTGTGAAGTTATAAAATGGAAAACAATTTTAGAAATGAAAAAATTATTAAATGATATCAAATGTAATAATAACTTGTATTGCTAATTTGTAAAATGAAAATAATGGTGAAATTAAACATAATTTAAAGTTATTATTTGCTCATTGATAGAATGTATTTCCACGCTCCACTTAGTTGTACCGGTGTTTCGAGGTTGCATATTGTGGGTGTTCTTTGGTAGATTTCTATTGCTTCCATTAGTCTTAGGGAGTGTTCATTCTTAGCGTTTGTTGCCAAAATTTCTGTTTCTTCAAAATTTGGTTCGGCTTCGTTGTTGAATACATAGTGTGTAAGTCCTGTTTCGTTTTGTCCGAGCCTTAGGTTTACTTGATGTTCTTTTAAGCGGATTTTAAGTGATCTTTTTGTGCTGCCTATGTAGGAGGATTGGAATTCGTTTGATTTGTTGACCAATGGGATGGAGTAAATGCCTAATTTTTCTTATATTGTTATTGGATTCCTGTCTTTTCTGATGTTAATTAAATCGCGCGGTGAGTTTTGAAAGCCATTTGTAAGTTTTTGATTGTAAGTTCTTTGGTTAGTGGTGCAAAGATTGATGGATAAAATGGGATTGCACCAATGTATTTGGTAGTTGTTTTTGACTTTTGTACGGAGGTGATATTTTGTTTTTGAAGAAGTTGCTTTTGACTTTATGGAACCCACGGTTGCTTATTCTGGTAGGATATTGCGCTTCTATGGCTTTTTTGTAAATTAATGCTATTTCAATATCTCTCTTTGTCACGTCATTGCATAATGCAAAGGCTCTCGTGAAATGCGAGAAAAGTTTGATTGATTGATTGTTTGGCTTTTTTATGGCGCAAGAGCATCTGGGCTATACTGCGCCAAGCGGGGAAAGTATGGCTGTTTCGTGGGACGTTTGTTTGTATGAAGAAAAATCACTGAAACTTGCAGGTTCAGTTGTTTTGTCAAAAAACTCATCAGACATCCAATACCCAACCTAATAAGGGAACTGGCGCAGGCAAGAAGCTCAACATCAACTTCAGATATCTTAAAAGTATCAACAAATCCACCAATCGGATGCCGCCCACCTAGAATGTTTTTCACATCTAAAACCCACAAATCCATCAACCTACCACCACTAAGATCTTTAATTTCAAAAAGAAATTCTCCAACATACAATCTAGAAAAAAAAAACCTTTCAATTATACTCAAAACATTACTGGGCAATTCAACTTCATGCGTGAATTCTTCATTACAAGTCAAAAATAGAATCAACAACTTCTACATAAACAAAAACTGTAAAATAGCCAGCCTAGACATCGAAAGCCTCTTCCCAAACACACCCATTGATGTTGCCATAGATCAAGTAAACAAATCACTCAACAATTCATAAACTTTTTTTCCGATGAAGACAAGACATGCATTTTAAATATGCTCATATTACGAATAAAAATACAGACGACGTTGTCTTTGTTGGAAGACGTTGTCTCAAAATACAACGTCTTCCAATTCAACGAAAAATATTACAAATAAGAAAAAATTTCCCAATGGCCCAAAGGCTCTCCAATTTCTGGCTTTCTAGCAGAATTCGTAGTTAAAATAATTGAAAAAGCAGCCATCTCTACACTAGCTCCACACGTACAAGCCATTCACTACGTTCATGACTTTTTAGTAAACTACAACAGCTAAACAACCAACATAGCGGAAATACAACAAATTTTCAACAGTATTCACCCAGCCATAAAATTCACTTATGAAGACGAAAATCATTTCAACGGTTTACCTTTCTTAGACCTATTTTTACAAAAAGGCACAGACAATCTAATAATAAGGATACATCAAAAGACAACTGAACCGTCAAGTTTCAGCGATTTTTCCTTCATACAAACTAACGTCCAACGAAACAGCCATATTTCTCACGCATTTGACGAGAGCCTTTGCATTATGCAATGACGTGACAAAGAAAGACATTGACATGGCCGTAATTTACAAAAAAGCCATAGAAGCACAATATCCTCCTACCAGAATAATCCACAGTGTATCCACAGTGTATTCCATAAAGTCAAAAATAACTTCTTCAAAAAAGATATTATCTCCCTGCAAAAGTCAAAAACAAGTACCAAAGACATAGGTGCAATCCCTTTTCATCCATCAATCTTTGCACCACTAACTAAAGAACTTACAATCAAAAATTTAAAAACGGCTTTCAAACCCCACCCCGACTTAATTAACGTCATCAGAAAAGACAGGGATCCAACCGCAATAGAACAAAAACCAGTTGCTTACTCCATCCCATTGGTCAACAAATCAAACGAATTCCAATCATCCTACATAGGCAGCACATAAAGACCACTTAAAATCCGCTTAAAAGAACATCAAGCAAACTTAAGATTCGACAGAAACGAAACAGGACTTACACATTATGTATTCAACAACGAAGCCGAACCAAATTTTGAAGGAACAGAAATTTTGGCAACAAACGCTAAGAATGAACACTCCCTAAGACCAGTGGAAGCAATAGAGATCTACCAAAGAACATCCACAATATGCAACCTCGAAACACTGGTACAACTAAGTGGAGCGTGGAAATACATTCTATCAATGAGCAAATAATAATTTTAGCACGTTTAATTTCACCATTATTTTCATTTTACAAATTGGAGACACAAGTTATTATTTACATTTGATATCATTTAATAATCATTTCATTCCTAAAATTGTTTTCCATTTATAACTTCACGAAGTCTTCTTACATTCTGATGATGACTCTCCCACAAAGAGTCGAAAGCGCTTAATGATGTATTATAACTTAAGTCAAATTCAATGTTGTATTTATTCAAATAATATTCATCTATTTGTTGATTTGAATTGTTTCAACATATATCTGACGAACGAATTGAATAATATGGCCTATTAGTTAAAATGAGGACCCTATTCCAGGTCACATGATTGTATATCCTCCATGACATCATGTCTTTTATTTTTTTCTTTTAAGATTGTCTGGACACTACAGAAACCCCTCATTTTAAATGTCGCCAACGTCGCCTATGATTTATCAGCTCCCCGCCAACCTGAACGTGATGGGATGAATCGGAGTCACCCCCTCTCCCGCTCGCTTCCGTTTTTTCTTCATAGGTTATTTCGTTTACGGCCGAATTCCATCAATGGTGTTTTTCTTGAGTATTTTTTTTTTTAAAGATATGAATTCGTCGCCAACGCCCAGCTGCGGTCGAATTTATAATAGAAAGAAGAAGAAGAATTTCGTCATCTGGCATCGCTACTCCTGTTTTTGCATGCAAACGAAATTTCCTGATAAGCCTGGGCAATTTTCAGTCCCACACTTCCCGTTTTATTTTGCTAACGGATTCTCCAGTTGCCAGGCAGCTTACGAAATTGAACATGAAACGTGTTTGCGGCTAAAACGCTTTCGGAGGGACACTGCATCTTTCCGCCCGTTTATCTGCAAAGGCTAGATTCTTCATCGTCTTTTTTAAAGTACCTCAATTTTTTCATGTAGATCTGCGGTTAGTTTGCATGTGAATGCTCTTTGCACTTTCAAAGGCTCTGGTCTGACTTCCTTCTCACCCACTCGCCGCACCCCCCTCTTCTTTATAAGGGTCTGATTGTGGGCCGCGGATGGCGCTCTTGCATAGCTCAATTTTATGTGGAAAGGCACCCATTTAGACGCCATCACTGCTAATAAAGCGTGCCCTTCAATAAAATGATGTTTTTTATTCACTGATATATTAGAACTCCCGTATCTTTCTTCGAGCGATCGTTTTAAACGATAAATTATTATAATAGTATGTCTTGTACTGTTTTTAGATATATATCGGGTTCCATATCGCTTTTTCTTGTATGAAAAATGTTACACACCCACATAGACGATGTTTTGTATATTGCTTTAACCTTCTGACTGCTTAGCCCGCGATTTCCACGGGCAACGTGAAGGCAAAAAAAAAAAAATTGTTCATCCCGCTATTTTGGCGAGTATGCAATTTTTCCATCTTTCATCTCTCATTATCTTCGGTTACAAAAATGTGCTACATATTTTAACTCTCAAATGCATGTAGATTTGAAATATTCAATAAAAGAAAATGTAATTTTTGAAACGATATTGATAAGAAATTGACAGTCAGAGGTTTAAAGATCTCGATTCGTATATCGTGATTATCATACCATATGATATTTTAGTGGGATCAAAATGATTTCTGTGTAATTACGACCATCAACGTAGAACTTTCTAAATAATTGGGGAGCAAGCACAGATCATATGCGTTTATACATTACAATATATATATAATTGTAATTTCTTTAAATTATTTGGGGCATCACGGGCCCTATATAATTCTACGCCCATTGCTACGGTCGGCTTTCTCAAAGTGTGATCCGTGGTGGACTATTAAGTGGTCCACTGAATACTCCAGGAGGACAAATAATGAAAGAATATATTGCTCGAACAAGTTTGCTTCCGGAGAGAGAGTAAAAATTCGATGTGGACAATCAAATTTATGAAAGTGACATCTTGACTGTTATGTAAGTTACACTGTTTTACAAAAAAAAAATGAAACGCCTTAAAAAATTATCCGATCATCTCAAAATTTCGCATGCGAATTCTTTTAGACCAAGTATGCAAATATTTAAATTTTCAAAGCCAATGAGTGTTAACTTCGATCATAGCGCGCATTTCTACTTTGCAACGAGCATCGTATAAAAGAGGTAAAAATTGCGAACGGTTTATTTTTTTTCGTTATCAGCGTTGCAGTTCCCTGGAGACGCAACCAGTAATGACGTTGGGACGTTGTTGAAGACCTTATAGCCAATTGAACGACTTCAAACGCGGTCGCATGGTCGGGATGCGTGAAGCTGGCTGTTCTTATCGTATAACAAATAGGCCGCCACCTGCACCATACGGATACTGCTGTACAAAGATGTTGGCAGCAATGGTTGCCGCAAGGAACCCATCGGCGTAATAAAAGCTCTGGAAGGCCAAGGCGCACTAATGCAAGGGAAGATTGGTTGGTTGTGCAAGAGGTTCGAGCTGACCCAACGGCATCATTGTCCGCCATCCAGCGTGCTACAATTTCTTCCATACCACCCGTAGCACCTTCCACCATTTCACGACGCTTGGCTGAGGTGGGGGTTACGCTCACAACTGCCTTTAAGACGTTTGCCTTTAACCCCACACCATCGACAGAGTCGTCTGGAGTGGTGTCGTAGCCGATCATCGTGGCTGCCAGCAGATTAGTATCGCATAGTGTTCAACGATGAATCCCGCTTCAGTCTTGGAGCAGATGACCATCGGATAAATGTGTGGAGGTGACAGGGTCAGCGGTCCCAACCACCCTTTGTTTTACAGAGGCACACAGCCATTACCCCTAGTGTGATGGTGTGGGGTGTTATCTCATACGACAGCAGGACACCCCTAGTCATCCTGCATACAACTTTCAAAGCTCAACGATATGTTGATGACATCCTGCGGCCGTTTGCGTTACTCTTCATGACACGACAGCCTGGACCAATTTTCCGACGAGATAATGGCAGGTCCCACACGGCTTGTATATCTGTGAGTTACTTCCGTGTTGTTGATACTTTTCCTTTGCAAGCAAGCTCAGAAAATCTTCCACCAGTTGAACATGTATGGGACATGGTAGGCCGCCAGATTCGGGCACCGCAAAATGTCGCAGATCTATAGCAACAATTGAGGAATGCTGTCAGAATATGTCGCAGGATGACATGAGGAATCTTTATCACTCCTTATCTAGACGTATAGAAGCATGCATCGGCGTCGTAGGGGTCACCAACTATTGATTTGAACATTCAATGTGCAATTCCTAAACATTGATGGGTCCCACGGCCTTGAATTTTTTATCATATCCTTACCCGTGTATGTGCTGGATGTACATTTAATTTCAATAAAAACAGATAATTTCTTCATGGTGCTTGCTTTTTTTTAAAAGAGTGTATTTAAGAAATCTGCATTAAGAAGTAAAAGTCTACTACCGGATAACGGAATGTCGAATCGTTCGAAGATCGAATCAGCGAACGAATCCTCTCGTTGATGACAGAGGACCCAAATTGTTCATTCCTCGTTGAGTTCACGATTTGGTATATCTGTAACACGGGATGTTCTTTTTATGCAAGTTTCGCAGATGCCGCTCAGAACAGAATTATTCAACTTCCAGTTGATAGTAGCCATTAGATGCTAGTAGTAGTAGTATTAACCAGAATCGACAACTTTAGTTTTGGAAAATATATACAGTAAAGCTTCTCTAAAGTGACCACCCTAGGTTCCTAGGAAAAAGAGGCGATCACTCACAGAGGTGGTCACTTAATGGAAGTTTGCCGTAGGGGCTGAATAGGTAGAAAATGGAATAGATAATAATTGAAATTACGGTGCGTGCTTTAATCATTACATGCCAAATATGAAATTAAAAGGTAAGATTTAGTTATTCAAATTTTTAATTGCCAGTTTTATGAAATTTGGAAATTTTTAAAAAAGAACTGGATAGTTTAATGTTACAATTTTTTTACCACAATTTTTTCCAAATAATTTTAAAATTCAGTAACTAAATTAAGTATTTTAACTTCTTCAACTGATACCGAAATTTCAGTTAATCTATTCCCTTACCTCGATGTTCTCTGAATTGATAGAGCAGAATTTTTTTTTCTGTGCGCCTTTTAATGGTTGAAGAAAACAGGAAGTTTGAAAAGTCAAAAAGAAAAAAAAATCTAAAATTTAAATTCGATTTTAAATTAAAATTATTTCATTTTTATAATGATAAAATATTGAAAGTGAAGATCGTCACTAAATTGTTTACTCCATTCAATGTCGGAAGATAAATAGGAAGTGAAATTCTCCCCTTTTCTAGGCCTCCAAGATATAGTCACTTGTAAAGGGTTTCTGATGGTCTTTTTTTTAATAGAGAATGATTTCTTGTGGTCTGTTAATGGGGGTAAATTTGGCATTAGGTCCATGCGGAAAAATTCGTTTCGATGTAAAGTAGCCGTTAAAGGAAGTGGTCACATAACGGAAGTGGTCACATAACGGAAGTGGTCTTTTAGAGAAGTTTTACTGTAGTTTTCTATTTTCCCCTTAGGGAAAGTCCCCAGAGATTCCCACCACACCTGGGGTTCCGTGATTCATAAGATCGTAAAAGTAATGCTTAAAGTCGTCGATGAGAGACCAGAGTTTGAGATACACTGAGCTGAGGGTTCCGAATGTTGTTATAAGGTTTATTATATGTAATCTTTTGTGTTCAGTGAACTTCCACTCACTCTCTTCCTCTCCAATTGATATGTAAAACGTATAAGCTATATTTAATATCCATCAAAAATAAAAAGAAAAACTAACAGCAACGTATTGCATACGTGGAGGAACATTAATAATTTCCTATCCCTATTTATTATTATTATTATTGTTGTACCCTTGCAAACGCAAATAAATGTACAATTTGACATCATAAATAGTATAGGTTAACCTACAAATATTTTTAGGATAGGCATACATACAGTTGACAGTACGAGCCTTTAATTTGCGAACTGTTGTAGTAGCTCTGAAAAATCTTCCTCAAAACTAATGATAATTCCCATTTATGAACCATTATAGGTCATTAAATTCGATGTAAGCAAATTAAGGAATACATCGAAACGTAATTTCTTTCTCTCTCTCTCATATAAGTGAAAAAATTTTCCAATGAAGTCGATGTTTAGGAATATATTGGAAGAGTGAAAGGGATAAATGAGTTTAATGCTGTTCTTGATTTGAATGAAAAATAATAAAGAGTATATTACTTTTAATTAAGCAATTATATATTGAATATTATGTGTTCATGGGTGAGTTCTACGAAAACTTATTCTTATTATTAAGTAGTATTATTTACAGATAGGGCAACCGACACAAACATGCAATCATGCATACAATATACGTTTGTGGAGATGTAGCAAACGACAAGTTAATAAAGAATTTTCCAAAAGTTTTTGACCCGCGATTTCTTTCACCTATATATAAATTTTCGACGGCTTCCAAATATGCGGACATATTTCAAAACACGGTATAAATATTTTTATGTAACATGTATAAATATTTTTATATAACATGTATAAATATTTTTATATAATCAACGTCGCGACAACCTTGACCCAAATCCGTGACACACAATTTGAAAAACCCTAATCTATTTCTATGTAAGTTGAAGGTGGAACTTTCCATTTCCAATTCATGAAACAAATTTTATATTTACAGTAATTTATCTCAATAACGTTGTTCTAATTAACGACGGTATTTTGATGTCTTGACAAAAATTCCGATTAACGTTCTTTTCTGTTTAACGACGGTATTTTGAGCTCCTATGAAAAGCTTCATAGAATTACACACATTCCGATTAACGAAGTTTTCTATTTAACGACGGTATTTTGAGGCACTGACGAAAGCCTCACATAGTTACACACATTCTGATTAACGATGGTATTTTGAGGTCCTAGAAAAAGCTTCATAGAATTACACACAACTCCGATTAACGAGGTTTTCTGTTTAATGACGTTTATTTTGTGGTCCTGTCAGAAACTTCATAGAATTACACACATTCCGATTAACGAAGTTTTCTATTTAACGACGGTATTTTGAGGGACTGACAAAAGCCTCATATAATTACGCACATTCTGATTAACGATGGTATTTTGAGGTTCTGGTAAAAACTTCATATAATTACACGCATTCCGATTAATGAGATTGTTTGTTTAAATACGTTTTATCCCGTCTTTTGAAAGTCGAGTATGGGAGTAATTGCCCTGGATTATTTGCATAAAATTCAAAATAAAGGCTATACTGCACGTCAGTACTTTGTTTATACCGTTGAATATGCTGCCAGTATGCACCACGGGGGGTGTGCTTTTATACATTAAATTCTTAAGGAAACATCCATGTAGCAATGATTGAATATGGTTACGCTATTCACGATGTATTTTTAGGATTTTTAGAATTTTACGATCGATATTATTTGTATGCCGATTTATCCATGAAATTTAATTTTATTTTAAAGTGTTTTCAAATATTACAAATATCTGTTTACGATATCGCTTTTACCAACCCAAGAATGAGAAGGAAATTGCCATCATATTTGTTTTCTTTCAATTGATCAAAATATTTACTTTTAAAATAAAACAAATTATATTTACATTCTGTGTTTACTTTTCGCTTATTTCATTTACCGAAAAATGAGTTTGAAATGTTACTGATAAATAACTATGAATTCTCAGAGCGTGCTGTAACGATATCTGATTTAACAGAGCCCATTTTTTTTTTCCCTTCTGGCAATGGCGGTATGAAATATTGGGCCGTTTATGTGTATATTAGGAGTTTTAAGTGCAAAGTTTTGTTAATGCAAATACTAGATTAAACAAACAAATATTCACATTACCTTATTCAACATAAATTGATATCTTCATATAAGATTTTACAAGTAGAAACAACGCCAGAAAGGATATACGGTAGAACTTGCCTAAAGCGACCACCTTTGGGACAGCACTAGGATGGTTATTATACACGACTTTGTTATAGACAGGGCTAAGTACCTACTAAGTGTTTTTTCTCTCTTATAAAAATGGGTCCCTTTATTTAGGTGGTCAATTTGCGAAGGTTGTCACTTTACAAAAGGTGGTCATTTTATGAAGTTTCACTGTAATTTGTAAACTGATTGTTGAAGAACATAGGCTGAGTAAAATAGACGTACGGGATACATAAGAATAAATTCGCATATTATGAAATTTAATATAAAATTAAATATATTTTGTATTCATTATATGCCTTCATGTAATTTTCTTAAATCTACGACAGGTGTCGTAAAATTAAGGTACATGTAATGAGACGTTACGATTTTTTTTATCCAATAGTAATCTAAAGTTTTGTGAACAAAAATTGCTGTAAAGTCATTCATAAATTTAATGGGATGAAATTAATCTCATTTTTAATTTAAGAAACTTCTTGTCATGCGCAATTTTCCAGAAAATTACAAATATAGTCACATATCTTGATTTTTTTTTATCTAGAAACTCTTACATTATCTAAAATTTGAAATTAATCTCTGACTTCGACACATGAATTTAACAACATTGAATTATTCGATAGTTTCATAAATATTTCTATAGATTTAGATTCCTTTAGAGTCCATGACGGTTTTGAAGGTATTATTGATATAAATTATATAATTATGTGAAAAAGTAAATCTAAATATAAACTTTATATACACACACGCACACATACATATAAACATTACAGAAAAATCAAACAACAATGTCAATCAATCAACGTTTATTGGCGTAGTGATACCAACGCCGATGGTATGGCGTGATTAGATGGTGAAACGTTCGAAAGAAAATAAATATTTCTGCCTTCGGTGGGACCTGAACCCACGACCTTCCACTTGCCGGGCGGAGGCTCTACCCACTGAGCTACGAAGGACAATATATAATCTCTTTACGAACGTATATATATTGTTGCCAGTTATTTCGCAGAATGGTGTAGTACATAGACTACTATTTAAACCAAATTGCAAAGAGACTGGTATTAAATTGATCGAAATGCACGTTGCAGCATATGTTTCACCATCTAATTATGCCATGACGTCGGCGCTGGTATCACTACGCCAATAAACGTTGATTGATATTGTTGTTTGATTTAATCTGCGTAGTGTTCGATTTATATAAATAAATTACAGAAAAAGTTAGGAAAAGGATTCTGATTTTATTTGCGAGCAATGAAGTGCCAACATCAGACGATTGGCGGTTCTAGTCGGAAATTGCAACTATTTTGGTACATAAAGATATAGATGGACATGGTGTATCATAACTCAATCACTGGTGGGAGTTATGGCTCCTACGAATGACTTCATCAGAGCCGTCTTATTAGAAAACGAAGTTTAGCACTATACTATCCCACCTTCCCGAGTTGTACTCAAGTACCTGAATACTCTGATTTGCGAAAAAAATAAGTCGAACGGAAAAAATGGTTTACCAGGAATTTAAATCCTAGAAAGTTATATAAAAATGTTGAATGCGTGAGGTGGCGTGATAACTTACTCGAGGATTGATGACAAGCATTGCTTTTAGAGGCTTGATCATCGACGACTCCAGGGCCCTGCAGAGTGGGAGAAGCCGATAGTAAATGGAAATCCAGATGCGTCCTTTTGTGGTTTGCGACCTTAGGCGACCACTTAAATTCTGCTAATTGCTGAAGCTGGTGTCTACGTTGTCTAATTCAAAGGGTAAGTCTATGCTAGGCAAATTAAGACAGTAAAAGGGGAAATTCTTGCATAATTTAATAATGGTAATCTAACTTGATTAATTATATGAATTTAAACATATAGTAATTTTAAATGCGATAATACGAATAATACATATTTAACAATCAAATTATTTTAATTAATGGACCAATTTCTCTAATTATTCTTAAATTATTAATTACGTTTTGCGTGATAGATGGGAACATATTTTTAAGTTTTCAAAAGTTTGTAGCGTTGACTTGTAAGTTTCCTACACATTTCCATGAAATATCACAGATGTGTGAATAATTTGCATTCTTATTTGGAAACGTTTTCTAGGTTTCCATTCATAAACAAAAATCGCAAAAGTTTACCGTCGCTAACATTATCAACGCTATTGTATTGATATCATGTCATTTTACACGTTCCTGATTATGCTAAATATTTTAAATAATAATTTTCGACATACATGTTAAAATTATTACTCATCTGAATTTCCCGCCAAAAAAAAGTCTCAAAAACGTGCCCCGGGGTCTGTAATATTCCGACCAGTTTGGCAATTGTATTTACCCTGCGAAAGGTAATACTATCTATTAAACTAAATACATTTTTTACCTCCCTACGGGACCGGGTATTTTGTCCCTTAAATAGAGGTGTCCCTTCTTCGGAGGTACATGTGTTGATACATACATATACTGGGGACTAGAGGGGTCGTCCCTTAAAGTGATGTGTCCCTTACTGAAGGTAAAGCTGTATTTTATTATCAATTTTATTTCGCGATAAGGGCAAGTTATATTTGAACACTAACGTTGTTTCTAGGAGAGCGACATCTAGTTTTCAGAATTATTAGAGGGGGACTAGCACATATTATATTCACCTGTAGTTTACAATATATGCAAAATTGTAACGTATTTTAAATTATTAGGGGAGAGGGTATGGACCCCACGGACCTATATCACGCTACGCCGATGTTCGAGAAAAATCCTTCAACTAGAGTTTGCTGTTTGGATCTTTCCATTTCAACGTCTTCCATCACCGTTCGCCCTGGGCTCTAAGCGAAAGTTAAGCATATGCTATAATAAGCATTGGGCGGTTTGATTTTGAGATAGGACAGTTTAATTTTGAGACTTTTGGAGCTAGGCTTATCTTTCCCATTGAAAGGAGAGGGAGGCAAAAATGGGGATTTTTTCCTATTTTGAACTAATCTGGCGTTTATCAGAAAACGGAAATCGCAATGCCTGATCCATTTTTCCTCGGGAGGCATCGAGATTACAATATCAGAGAGGTGGCCTCGAGAAGAATTGGTGAACAACAGATGTCATTTGGTCTTTTCCCTCGGCCCAAACGAACCAGAACAGTTAAAGCTTCAAGGAGTGAAGGAACGAGAAAGGGAAAGAGGGATAAAGTGAGGGGAAAACAAAAAGCATCTTTATGCTAATAGTCTGCCAAAAGAGATCGCTCGAAACAAAAGAATCAGCGCCAGGCAGAGATGAAATATAATTTCTTTCCCTCTGTCCCTTTCACCGATGTTGCAACTGAATTTTCTGTCTTTTTCTCTCTTTTTTTCCTTTTTTATGTTTATTTTATTTTTGGCGCCATGCCAGTTAGTCTTTAGGGGATGCCCCTGCTTATTGGCTATTACAAATGCATTAAATTCCAGTTTGACTGAGTTTTTCCTTTCGTTCATTCCAATTTCTTTGCATTTGCCTTTTCCTACGACTAAAGAGGAGCCAAACGAAACGAATGCGCAGGAAGGAAAAATGATATATATATTTTTCCACATTGAAATGCTAATATGTCATTTCCATATTGTCCCTGTCTGCAGAGAAAGGGAAAAAAATAGAAAAATTTTCCCCATAATGAGGAAAAGAATCGGAACTCGCGAATTTTAGCAGGTGAGGAGTTGCACCCAAGGGGTGTGGGGGGGGCCCAAAGGGGTGTGGGTGGGGACCTGCGTCTGAAATTATCGAGAAAGTCAAATAACAGAGGAAGGGGCCAGAAAAGAGAAAACTTTTAGGAATCTGTAGTCAGCGTCGCAGCTTTTTTCGATCATAGTAATGAAGAACGCCAAAAAAATAGACGCAATCGAGTTGGGACATATTTTTTTTTCTCTCTTTGCGTTTCAATGCAGAGAAGCGTGCGCGTTTCAAGGGGTTTTTCTTTTTCATGTCGCCTTTAAAAGAAACGCCGTATTGGAAAGAAGTTTCTTTGTGAAAGTGAAGCTTTTGTCACTAGAATGGAGGCGCCAACTAGATATGATTACATTTGTATTCGAGAAACAGGCAAGTGTCGACTGGGTGAAACTGACATGGCAATGAAACGCATGTGCGTCTCCTTTTCCTTTCTTCTCGAATCCTTCAACACGATCCATATATTTTCATCGGCGTGTTTCTTCAATATGTATGCGTTGTATTGCCAGCGAAGACCCCACGTACCACCAAAAATCGCTATATAATCTCCCATTTTTTTATTTTGATAGAAACTCGACAAGATTACCTCTATATGAACGCCATAAAATTACTTGGAAAATGTGTAATTACCGTAAGTAATTCCCCTTGAACGAATCTATTCCGCGTAGACGTCTTATCCCCAAAAAAAAAAAAGGTTTTCTGTTGGATTAACTATCAGATTTTCGACGTCCTCGTCACTATGGATTCGCATCTACGAATTATGCGACGGTGAGAGGTGTCGTGAAAAAAAAAATGCATTTCTGAAAACAATTTTCGATTTGGCGTTCAAAGAGGGGGGGCGGTTCGATGAAAATCGCACTCCTGAAATCAGATCAAGCTTTCGGGTCGTTAAGCCTAAAGCGCGGAAACAGTCATAAAAACGCGGACATTGCTTTCGCAGCTTGACTCGAGCGACCAATTTACATAATGTAATGTGTCCGGTCCTTTTGCGTTGCTCCCTCCCCTCACATTCCGTGTCTTTCTTTCGCTTTTTGCTTCTTTTTGTTCTAGTCCTTGCGTCGGGGCAGAGATCCATATCTTTCTGTCTTCTCACTACTTGCTTGCTCTTAGGCATCTTGCCTGGCTTCCAGAATGATATCTTCCTCGCCTCACTTGGCTGGAATTACCATTCGTAATCTGGAGGTCGGATTCCCTCATGGCCAGTAGCATTTCAATTTAAGCATATTGACCTCAGAGTCAAATGGCTTGATATAGTTTGGCCTGATTTTCTGTCGCTGCAAGTCAATAGGGGTGTCCTAAAGTGCAATTAGGCCATTTAAAATCCATTTCAAGGAATGCGTCCATTGGCTTTTTTTTTTTGTCATCGTTGGCGCCTTTCCCCTTGGCTGCGTTTCTGCTTGATGGGATGCATTGGAGTGGAGTACTGAAGATCCATTAGCAGTCTGACACTTAACGAATGCAGATTTCAGGACCGTTGGAGATAAACAGTTCGCCAAAGGAGTCGCACTGTTTATCACCCTTTCCCATACTTTCTGTCTGCTGGAAACTCTTATAAATGTATGCAAGTTCCACTCACCAGTAATACATAAGTCCTCAGATGGTGACATAGGCTTAGGACATCAGCCTATCGACCAAAGCTGGGAGTCCCGGTTTTTTATGCTAATGTTAACGTCCCCGGTCTTTTCGCCTTAATAGAACGGATAGGGTCCGACTTTTTTCCCCTTTTTATCTTTGCGGGGCTTTAAGCCCCGCCTTTCTCGAGATTGGCGAAGAAGGGAAACGTTTTTAATAACGACTTCCTCTTCAGAAACTTCCAGACTCGTTAAAGTTTCCGAAAATTGAAGCGGGAAATTAGGATTCAGAACTTCCCTGCTTCTCGGTTTACATTTCTTGGTCCGGAAAGCTTAAAGAAAAGTAAAAATAAACAAATGAAAAAGCCGGTTTCACCATTGCATAGCTTCTTGTTTACTTATAAACACAAATAGGGAGGGGGGAAGTGTAACCCAAAATCGGAACTTCGCGTTGGTTATTGGTTTTTTCTACTTTAACCTTTTCCTTTCAAAAATACTTTCTTTTTTTTTTCATTGATCGGTTGTGTTTGAAAAAGTTGTTTCGCCCGCGATATTGCCTATTTTTGAGCCGGGTGTAAATTTCTGTCGGAATTTAAAATTTTTCTGTAGGTCTATTCGGAAGCAGTGGCGTAGGCAGAAAGTTCATAAAGGGGGTTATAGGCTTAATGGGAGGGGTTACAGTGCTACAACTCATATATTCCTATGTTAAATATACAAAATTTCATTGCGATGGGGGTTACAACCCCCAAAACTCCCCCCCGGCTACGCCTCTGTTCGGTAGCAATAGTTTCGTTTTTTGTTTTTGTTTTCAGTTCTATTTCAAAAACAAATCCCTTGTGCATTTTCTGATTTACTGCTTTAAGTCTTTGGCTTAATAATGTACCGAAGAATATTTCGAAAAAATTGAGGAATATTTAGTTCCCTCGTAAAATATTTTTTATAGCCCGAATGCGAAACGTTTCGTTTTTTGGCATATAGATGGCGCTCGCATACAAATAACTCGATGTTATCTAAATATACCTCTTTGCTTTCCGAAAACTCTTTATAACATTAAAATAATTTTACTTTAAAGAAAAAGTAAGCCCCCACTAGAAATAATATTAAACGTTTTAACTTTAGAACCAGTTTTAGAGTAATTTTAAAGCAACACCAAGCTATTTTGGTTTATGAAGAAACGAAAAAGTACATGTTAGTATGATTTAGCAAAAGCCGGCTAGTAATATTATTTCCTAAACAGCAAAAGAAAAATTATCATTTTCTTAAATTAACAATAATAACACGTTTTTTAACTTTTAATTTTATTAATATTTTTTAATGATTCGTAGATTTTAAAAATTTACATCTCATGAAATATGTAAAATCTATTATACATTGATTATAAGCATGATTGTTCATGATATTAATAATATATTCATAAGACATAGTGGCACAACCAAATACCCAAACATTTATGCACGTTATGTCATCTTTAATATTCTTTTCTCTACAAATATTTTCTTCACTAAAACGTTTAACTAAAATTTTAATTTTGGAATATAGTAACCTACTGTTACTTTGTGATTAAACATTATGCATCTGATTTTTGAAACATCGATACAAATCTGAAATATTTCTCAACAGTTAAGCGTAACAAATGAATGAAATTGAAATAGTCGAACACTGTCCAAAAGAAAGGGTTTTAAGGGGAGTTACACCTGAAAAATGAATTTTCTTATATAACATAGCCAATTTCTCTGAAAATTGCTTACAATATTAAGAACTATAAAAGAAAACTTTTCGAACAGTTTTAACCTTTATAACTCAATAAATTTTTTAGTATATCTTTTTTACTTCTTTTTTAAGTGTCATATTTGAAAAGTTCCACGTGGTATATTTTTAAAACAATTTTTTTTTTCTAAATAATCATTGAAACCATGCTTATTAGAATTACTGAACAATTGAATCGTTCATTTTGAAAAGGAGTCAACTCCATGGGAAAACAATGTAAAATAACTCCTTTTTAAAATGACCGATTCAATTATACTCTCTTTTCAATAGTTTTTGTTAAAAAAAAAAAAACTTGCCTACTATTCATAAATTGTTTTGCTCATTTGATTATATTGAAAGCCTCCAAAAAACATACAAGATACCATTCCTCATTTAAACTGCAAGTAACTTCATTATTCATTCATTTATTCATTCATTATTACTGAGTGAATATGTGCAGAACAAATTAAAATTATTCGCTGAAAATTGCATCACAAGGAATGTTTTCCGTAACGCAAAATTTCTCAAAAATTGATTTTGAGGAAAACGAAATTAAAGTTCACCATTTACACGTCTAAATCTGTGACATAAGTACACTCAAAGGCATTGTTCAATATGATGTGGCCTCATCGCATCGGAATAAGAAACTGTTCTTAGAAAGCTGATTTGCTTTATTTTTTAGCATGTAAATAAAAAAATTGACATTTTTCTCTAAATACACTACTTCTTCAGGTATAACCCGCCATTGCAATATTACGATATCTTTTTTTTAAATTTAATTATTTTATAATTAATGGAAAAACAAATTACTGAATATTGATATTTTTTAATTTGGATATTATTTAGTAGACAAATTTCATCATTTATTTTATTAATAGAATCAATAATTATTTTAAAGTATAATAGGGATTTCCGTTTTTTTTTGTTTAATTAAATTAATTTTGTTTTAAATATTTTTTAAAAACGTATAGGTTAAAATTGCAATCTAGATTTAAAGTTCCAATTTTAGCAAAAACCTTTATTTAATTTAAGTTCTTTTCGTAAACACAATTTTATTCATCATTATTACATACATTAACATTACATACATTAACATTATTACATACCGAATATCATCATCATCAACCATTTTTAATCCACTGCACGGTGGAGGTCTCTCTGTTATTACATATATATGTAGTACGGTAGGAGAAATACAGAGGAATCGGCGAAAAAAACACACCACGTTGGCCAGACGTTTTAGTAAGGACCTATCTAATATAGCCTATATATATAGCAAAAAGTATGATTGTGACATATATATATATATATATATATATATATATATAATATGTAATAATAGTTATTCTACTTTATCTTCAAATGTCAGGTGGGATGGTACAACTTTAGCTCCTGTCACCATTATATATATATATAATATACACACACACATATATATATAAGTAAAAATTAAAATTATTAACTACGAAATGATTTAAAATATACGAGATGCATAAAATTAATTATTAAATATTGAAAATAAATGCAAATGTATCATAACACAATATCTAAAAATACATGCATTGCATTAATAAACAAAATGTATACGGATTATTAGAGCCCGGATTATATGCAAATACATATGCAATTGTATATTTCAGCCATTTTTAGCGTCAGTGCATATAATGTATTGAACTGGCGGTTTTCCAACAATAAATGCATATTTGAAAGGTTTTAGTAATTTTAAATTATTTTATTATTCCTTTATCAGAAAAAATCTCTTTAACTAAAATGTTCTCTTACTCTTTTCTGAGCGTAAAGTTAAAGGAATTTGTAAACTTAGACGTTTAATTATATGTTCTGGAACTCCAAAAATATGGTTATAACTCAATGATAGCCACTGTCATTATTAGAGAAACCGAAGACTTAGTTATATTGTACTAGAATCACATTTGACTCAGAGTCAGATTAAGCACACAATTACATAGGGTAAAATTCCATACTATTATCTATCAACGATAGACGTGAGTGATAGCCTGTAACGGATAAACTACCTACAAAATTTTATGATGACTGTTATACATCTGTAGCTTCAAAAAAGGACTTTATGGCCACAAATTTGTTTAGAATATCGAGAGACACATTATTATACACCATAATAAAAATTGTTCCATATAAATAAAGCTTATCAATTTGTGTTTGTCGATTAATAATAAATTTGCCGTAGAACCTTCTTAAATTGACCGCTCTCGAGACTGGCCTGCAATGGTCACCATAGACAGGTGGTCACACTATACACGGAAAAATTTGGTGAAAGTACGAGTAAGTCTCCATCAGTTCTCTCTTACAAAAAGTGGCCACTTTATTCAGGTGGTCGATTTAGAGAGGTGGTCGCTTTATCAGGTTCCACTGTATTCGTTTTAAAAGACAGAGCATATTTTTTAAAAGATTTTCAAGCAAGTTAAAAATATTTAGGTGCATATTTATTGATTTTAAGTAGATGCTTATCCATTTTAGGTAGATACTTATTCATTTTAACTGCATATACGTGCGTATTTTGAGGTCTTAAGTGCATATATCCGCCTTCTTTGAAGTCTTAAGTGCATATACGTGCCCACTTTAAGGTGCTTAGTGCATAATGCATATATATATGCCTACTTTGAGGTGCTTAATGCATAATACATATACATGCCTACTTCGAAGTTTTAGTGCATATTTGCATACAAATTTTGCAGCTTTTTAGTGCTTATTTGCATTCAAACTTTGCTGTTTTTCAGTGTATATTTGCATTCAAATTTTGCTGCTTTTTAGTGTGTATTTTCATTCAAATTTTGCTGCTTTTTAGTGTGTATAATCCGGTCTGTACTGGTAATATTAGTAGTTCAATTAATATAATCTAACAACCTGCTCTATGTTACGTTGTTGTTTGGCCATATTAATTTCACTCTTAGTATTATTATGTACAATACAGCCTTCTTAACAGACATTCTCGGATTTCAGTCAATTTCCCAATTCTCAGTCTCAATACTTTCTATGCTCTAACACCTTTAAATAGCGGACAGATCATTTTTTCTCATGTCCTGAGGCGACCTCACTACTCGGGTGTTTTACTGTATTATACCGCACTCATAATATCGCAATATATACATCGATTTCCCTCAGCCAATCATGTTTCAATATATATAAGCTTTACTACATTAATGCAATATGAATAATTCGCCATACCGTATTGGCCAAACAAGAATTGTAAGTGCCCATCTTAAGAAGAAAAAAACTAAATTAAACTATGCCGTACATTCCAAATACGTAGTAACATTAACATAAAAAATTTCGATATTCTTTTGAATAATAAGACAGGTTTTCTACTCGCCAACTGCAAAAAAGCCAGTCAGTAATGGCGACCCTATTTGTTAAACCCTGTGAATAACGATCTAATGAAACGAATCCTTCAAGACGACCCATCGTAAAAATGTTGGAAAAAAAATTGTTTTTGTAAGGTAATTTACATACAAAAGGTTAAACACTGGTAAAATAGCAATGAAAAATGCTATTTTACCAGTGTTTAACCTTTTTATGTAATTTCCTCCCTGGTACCCTGTATTTTATTTCTATTAAGGTAAGTTAAGTCCCAGTATTTGTAATCGCTTTAAGATAGCAGAATCATCTTTACTTTCTGTTGTGTTTCTTAGGCAGCCACATCTTAAATTATCTATTTATTATTACTACTACTATTATATTCTATTATTATATTTATATTTGTATTATATATTTTATTATATTTTAATTTTATTCTAATATATTTATATTTTATTATATTCTATTATTATATTTTATTTTATTATATTCTATTATATATATATTTTTATTATATTCTATTATTATATTTATATTTTATTTATTCTATTATTATATTTATATTTTATTCTATTCTATTATATTTATAGCTTTATTATATTCTATTATTATATTTATATTTTTATTCTATTCTATATTTATATTTTTATTATATTTATTGTATTATATATTTTGTGTATTTTAATTTATTATGTTCACGTATTTCTATTATATTTACTATTTTTAATTGCTACTATTTTTATTATTGATAGTAGATTGATTGTGATTATTGTTAGTAGTAGTATTAGATTATTTTTAAATCTAGCTATTGGCAACCCTTTACAAAACACTCCACTATCTTTATTTTACTTCCAATTCGTTATTTTTTAAACTAATGTAGCAACTGATCAAATTATGAAGCTGTAAACAAATGAAAAATGCGTTTATATTAAGAAAGGATCGTGCATCAGTTTAATTCCTACTTTTCGTGGAACTTCGAACTTTTATTGATTTCAGAAATCGTTCAGGATAGCAAAATGTGGATTATAATTATATAATTTTATAGACAAATGGAAGTAAACGTTGCCAACTGGAGAAAGAAAAGTCGTTAAATAAACCACTACTGGTTTATTTTTCTTTTATTACGTATAAGTAAAGTAATGATAGTTTGTTTTTATCTTCAGTTCAATTTAGTTTATTTCCTGGGCGTCATTCAAGCAAAAAGAAAGAAAATACAATACAAATAATAACACAGTAAGGACGATGTCAAGATAGTGATGAGAATAAAGATACACATGTGCATGACGAACTTCTCATCATACATATGTGCATGACGAACTTCTCATCA
>QLNU02014802.1:163463548-163484268 GCA_006491805.2 Dysdera silvatica | reverse complement strand
CGTTCCTCTATAATAAAACAAATGTCCACTTTTAAGTTCCACCAACTCTTCACCTTTTCTTCTAACTTCACTGAGTCCTACAATGTCCCATTTGATCTTGTCAAGTTCTTCTTCCAATTCCTGAAGTTTTGCTTCAGAAGCAAGGGATCGTCCATTAAACGTAGCCAAGGTCAATAACAAACGGCAGCCTGGGCCATTCCAGTGATTCTTAGCACCCCCTGCTTTCATGCCACACTGACCGCTGCCTTGATCAGGAGCACTCCAGCACCTGGAGACTAGGGGCCATGGTTTCTGGTGTGTCAACATAATGGAGGAATTAGCCATAATTTCACCACGCTGGCTAGACGGGTTGGTGAATTAGCCCTCCCCTTCCGCCTTTCTATCCGTGTAGCAAATATTAATTTGCCACATAAATAGAAAGCTCAGCCTGCACCACTTGAAGGCGGGGTAGGACACTAGGTTACTGGCCTGGCCGGTTCCACACATCGTCACATACGTTCAGCGTGTGGGTCTCCTTCCAGTTAGATACCAGCAACCCTTTTGCAGGCCATTTAAAATGTGTATGACTATAAGGCAAAGGAGATTGGTATGATCAAAATCCCTTACAAATTAAATAATTTAGCTAAAAACACTTTTTGTTTTTCAAGTTTTAGTTATATATTTGGCAAACATTTTCTTCTGAAAAATATATAGTCTTAATAATTTTATATAAATTGTGTTAGTTTTGGTGCAAAATGGTAACTTTTGGAAGAAGTTTAGTCAAAAGTACAAGTTTTTCAAATTTTACAGTAGGTAATGTGGTATGAAAAGCACAGTTCAGGAAAATTATTTTAATAAGTTATTTATTATAACAATGAATTTCAAATTTCCCTGACTTTTCCAGGTTTTCCAGATGAGTAGACACCTTGTAATAAATCATACAGCTGATCATAGAGCTATTTTTCGAGAATGTTGATTTACTTTCATAACAGCTGAATATTCCGTTTGGAGCATAAGTGTACGCAGAAAGTTCGTAAGTGGGGTTGTAGGTTCAATGGGGGCGGGGGGTTATGGAGCTACAACTCACATGTTCCTATGTTAAATATACAAAATTTCACTGCAATATGGGGGTATATTACAACCCCCATCAACACCCTCCTGTGTACACCAATGGTTTGGAGGAACAATTGGATCAAAACAGATGTTACTTCCAGACCTGCTAACGCAATGGAAGCACTTATAAATACAATGTGACTAATCTTTTTCCAAAAGCATACATGTTATTAAAGGTTATTGCCACAATTCCGATTTCTACTGCAACGGTAGAAACAACATTTAAAAGATTGAAAACATATTTGAGAAACTTAGGAGAAAATAAGCTGAATGGAATAGCACTTTTAGCTAGCTACTCATCCCAATATTGATGTGTAACTGGAAAATTTTAAATCAGTTTATTAAACTTCAAGGCGGTCTAATTTTCGATAAGGTGCGTGTAAATCTGAATTGCACTTTTTCTGTATAAGAGGGGAGAGATTTTGTTCTACGCTTTTTTTTTTCTTTTTATTTTCAGTTTCAGCTTCCACTGCTTTACAAATGCCATGTCATCTACTGAAGAATTTCTTGGATTTGCTTATTTTTATAAATATGTCTAATGTTTGCGTTGAAATCAAAAAAATTATACCGATATACGTTGCAATTATACTGATACATGTTACATCCGTATAGTCTTTACCTCGAACAGTAGGTACATGCTATGTTTGTGTCGATGATAGCCTAAAAATTTATTCCCCCTGACCACTCAGAACCGTAGGTGGACTCCAGTTAGGAGGGAACTCTGGAAGTTACAGGGGGCTTAAAATCCCTTAACGTTTTGATGTGTTTTATTAATATAATTTAATATTCTAAATATGTAAGTACTCTAATATATTTAACATTAATGAATCAATTCTTCAGCATAAATTTTGCATCGAAAACCTACAAAGGTATAGCAAAATTTACAACTTCCCTTATCCTTATTATAGAGTAGATGAATCTCTTTGTAAGAAATATAATGTATGCAAGATCTACTACAGAAATATATTTTGAATATATTTTTAACGTCAAAGAACGATTTCCATTGTTATGCACAATTCTACTCAATATTTTTAATAATATTCTGAAATAATTTATTTTGAAAGAATTATTTTCCAGACAGGCTCAAGGGTTTGTACACACCCCCTAATACCCCCCGCATACCCCTCCAGATTTGTGATACAGCCCCCTTATTGAAATCTAAACGTATAATGTGTTCAATGGAAATAACTTAATGAAATCTGATCCACACACGCCTGAAAATCTTGAAAACCCTCCTCATATTGCTTATCTCTGAAGTCTATAGCACAATAAGCCTTAACTTTGGTCGTTGCCTTATTTTGTATAAATAGTTCTATCAAGCCTTGTATTTTAATTCTATAGACCAACAGGTCTGTAAAATAATCAATAGCATGCTTTTTGTCAACGTTATTTTTTATAACCTTGTCTAAAAGTGTAACAGTTGTTTTTACCACGTTTTTACTATCACTAAAAATGTATCTGTTGATACTATATCTGTCATATGAATCCATGTTGTTTGTAGTTTATGAATCCCGGATAAACTTGGCCGGTCCCCCGATTCAGGGCCCAGTTCCTCCTCCAGAAAAGGCCTCCATGCTTTCATATGCCCCAATTCTTTTATGTCGTAGGCGCCCGTGCGATGTGGTGTCACCTTGCCGTGGTGGACCGGCTTTAAACTAATGCCACTTAAAAAACGATTTAATCAGAACAAATATATAAGTAGAAAAAGTAAATAAACATGTATAATCAATCAGTAACTGTTCACGGAGTAAGCCCGTAAGATTTCATCACTTTTTAACCCACCCTCGTCGCTTTCATTGAACCCCTCCCCCACTTGCGGACATCCCACACAAGACTGTGGGCCCTTTTGTTATATTTGCGGGTATTTATGCCACTGATAAATTGCAAAATGGGGCAATTGCCCATGATTTGCCATCTTAAAATATGCCCCCCATATGCTTAAAATATACCCTAATGTACTTCTGACTAAATCAAATAGATTCCTTTGGAAAATTATCCTTTTAACCGATAACGAAACATTGCTACTTAGTGGACTCTCGGTGCACATAAAAGTTTAAAATTTGGTTTAGTTTGTTAGTTTTACGTCCCAAAGCTACACTTTGGGCTGTCTTAGATGGGACCGCTGGCTTTACGTAACCTCCGAACCTCGATATGTTCTCAAAGAAACAAACAGCACGCGGGGATTCGAACTCCCGTCCAGTAAGTTGCCAGGCTAACGCCTTAACGAACTACATCACTGGATGCCCCCAACAGATTAAAAAAAAATTGCCGAAAGAAATTGACGCTAATTTGCTTATTCGCTTATTTGCTCATTTTAAACTATTCGCTAATTAAAATACCTCACGCAACTGACAAAAAAAAAAAAGAGGTAAGAGATTTCATTTGGGCGGTGCCACCAGAAAACAGAGGGTTAAACCGCCTTTGGGGAGAAGCGCTGGGGAGCTTGTTAATTTATACCTTATTTACACTTTCCATCTCTAAATGGAGAGGATAAAGACGAATGGGACGGGGGGGTAGTTGGGAAGGGTTGCTGAAGTCGTCGGAGAGGAAATGCAGTGAGAGGAAAGTTTTTGACCACTCAACTCCTCCAATGTCCGCCTTTTCACTTTTGTCGCACTCGTTGTGTCAAACAAAGTATTGTGGCTTATTCTGTTTTCGGAATATAGTTTAAGACACTTGTTTCAAGCTGTAATTTCGTTTAAATACCCACGATTTATTTTATGATCATTGCTCTAAGAATTTTTTTTTCTTAACAGAATTGTAGAATTCACATATTTTTTATTTACAACTTGAACAGAATTTTGTTTGTAAAATGTATGATTTCCTAAAATTTTGTCCTAGTGCCGCTAGGTCTCCAAAAGAAGTACCCTAGCGCCGATAGGCCTCCAAAACAAGTGTCCTAGTGCCGCTAGGCCTCGACTACACCACTGGTCCTGAGGACCTTCTGGGCATCGTCAAGACGTCCCTGGGACGACCTTTGCTATCTGGGTACCAAGGTAAGATATTAGGAGTTAAGTTATATTTTGTAGTAAAATGGTTAGAGATCTCACACCACCTTATTGACGCGCGTTATGAATAATAATTTAAACATACGTGGAACATTTAAATAGTTTGAGATGTACATTTTTTATATGAATCTGTTTATTTCGTATTTATGCAATTATAATAAAAAAAAAGCCCATTATTTTGAATAAGTATGCGTGAATTTATATATACGTGAATTTATTATAATACGTGAATTTATCTTTTGAGTATGAGTTTTTAATAACGATTTCATGCGTATAGATAGCGGTGGGCTTTCTACGATACACTAATGGAGGTGTGAATTTGGAGATGACGCCCAATAGAAGATATAATTATTCTAGTGCCTATTCTTCACTTCGCGTTATTTAATTTTCTTGGGCATTTTCTTTTCAAAATGACGTTTTAGAAAATTCTCATTAATTTATTGGGTCTAACAGAGTATAAGGGTCCATTGTAAGCTTTTAATTTTGATTCTTTTAAATTCATTTCCCGGGAATCATTAAAAATAATAATAATAAGACACTGAAAATGATGCCAAGGTGGTGATGAAAATAAACCACACGTGTGGCTGATAATTCTGTTTTACTATTGGCAATACTTTTTTCTATTCCCAGATAGCAAAGATCGTCCTTGAGACGTCCTGAGGGCGTTCTGAAGATCCTCAGGATGTTCTGCAGATCCTTGGAACGTTCTAGAGATCTTTGGGACGTTCTGCAAGTCATCCGAACGTCCTAGAGATCCTTAGGATGTTCTGCAGATCCTTAGAACGTTCTGCAAATCCTTATAACGCTCTAGAGATCCTCGGGACGTTCTACAGCTCATCAGAACGTTCTAGAGATTCTTAGGACGTTCTGGAGACCCTCAGGACATCTCTAGGACGATCTTTGCCATATGCGTTGCAGCTGGAATTTCTTCGTTTATCATATCGTGAGATTATGAAATGGTGACTTCCGTCCCATTAGTTGACAAGTTATATCGGGTAGAGTCAATTTCGTTTTAAGAAATTTGACGTTATACTAATAGTACTGTGGTATTGGATGGCATTTGATTGAAAACAGAGCGATTCCACTGATAAGGTTATTTGGTTGTTCTGTTACATGAGTTTCTGTATGGATTGCTAATATCAATTGCTCTGCTGTGGACTAAATTAAAAGACATTAATTTGAATGTGCACTTTGATTACTGATGTGAAAAATCCGGAAAATTTTATAGCTACTGAATTTTTTGTCATAGCTTCGATTCCTTCAATTGAAAATTCTCTAGTATATGACGAAAGTAACAACTGTGTTTGAAACTTTAGTTTTTCTCGACATAGTAAATCGAGTCGTTTACAAGATATTGATGTTTCATGCACCGCTGATCCATAACTTTAAAATTTTGCTAAAATTATGAAAAGTTTCAAACGAACTTTATTCGTTATTACTTTAAAACGTGTCCAAAATACCGTATTTTTCTTTCTAATTTAAAACACGTTTAAAAAATTTGGATGGCATCAGAAAGTTCCCATTTTTGCCGCCAAATATTCGCGGGAAACTGATTCTCCTCTCGTGTATGTTGCAAGTTGTAAAACAAATCAAGCTATTCCCCGTTTTCTCATCTAACAACGTCATTTGCATAAATATGCACTCCTTTAGCTGATTTCTCTTTATTTTAGAACTTTCCACAATATTTTATTTTGTTCAAAAGGCCGCCAATTCTCCCTTTCCATCTGTTTCTAAAGATATTTTAAACGTCATCCTGATAAAATATGATTGAAACAACAAATGGCACAGGTAAAATTGAATTGGGATTGAAACAAAATCACCTAACCAGTATGTCACCATGTTTAAAGCGTACATTATTATTTCTAGTTTTGCCAAAGGTTGATCAAAATTATCCTTTGTCTATGAGGGAAGGATGAATTATTTGACTACGTTAATTTCATTCTCTTCAGGTTATGTCGGAGCTTTGGAGATCGATATTAAGTAACGAAAACAAGAGAATAATATGAAACGAAACTTAATAAATCTGCCCAGTTCCTTTTCCCACTCATTAATTATGTTCAATTCACAATGCATTATAAATGTTCTTGCACTTTTTTAAATTACACACGCACACACCAAAGAAATACGTGCTTCAAGTGTAACGTGTGGTAAATAACGGCTTTAAAGCTATCTTAGCGCCCCCTATCGTCCGATAATCTAATTCGCAGATTCGGGGCTCCGAATCGGATGCAAATGCCATCAGCATGGGCGTGTACAGGTATTTTAAGGTGTTGAGCTGAAGTTAAGCCCTGTTTTTACCCGACTGAGTTAAGCTACCTATACTAATATACTAATTGATCTACTACTCAGTTCTTACGATAAAATTTGGTCAAAGAACCGAATTTTTCTCTCCAACGTGCCAATTTCACTTCTGTTATGATTGAATGGCAATTTTTCGTTTGTTAACATGTAACGATCTATGTCTGCGGTCTTCGCTTTAAATGAAAAAGAGTATTTATAAGCGTATCTGGGATGGATGTGGGCAAAAATCGCTCACTTCGCGATTCAGCGAACGGTTCTGCACACCTCTGATCCGAAATTGAATGCCGGTTAATTTTCCAGATAATTATTTGCTTTGAAACGGTCTGGATAATGATTTGTTTTTAAGCGTACATCTAAATAGCATAAAGTATTAGAAAAAGCTTGACTTGATATTATATATCTTGTTTAGTCTATAGTATATATATGATATACCTGAAATTTGATTGACTGGATGAATTATGTTGTTGATAGAAGTTCTTGAAAAGTGGTTTATTGACGATCAACTTAAGATAAACACTGGTAAGACAAAATATATAATATTTAGAAATAAAAACAAAAGGATTGAATTAAAGGAGAATTATAGAACATAAATTAATGTGACTGATATACAGAGAGTTTGAGAGTGGCAATTTGTAGGAGTGACTATACATAAAAATTTAAATTGGAATGAATAAATAATAAACACTTGTAAAAAAATGAGAAGAGGCCTAGATGCTATAGCAAGAATAATCAAATCAATACCCGAAAAAGCAGGAATTAATTTATACTACTTTCTGGTTTACAGTCATTTAAACTACGAAAATTTCTCCTGGGGTAACATCGATAGAACTAAAACGAAAGAAATACACTCCATACTACGTAGAGTAATGAGAAATACTGCATCAAAATCAAATAAAACCATAGAAACTATCACAAAAGAATATGGAATTTTGAACTCACAAAATGTGCATAGATTCACAATATGTGCATAGATAGAAGTACTACAACATTGAGAGAATAAATTACGATAAACTTACGGATAAAATAAAAGTAGATAAAAGGGAAAATAAAGAACGATACGAGACTAAATGATAAATTACATATCTGTAAAATAAGAACTAATATAGGGGGCGAACACTATTAATTATTATGGAATTAAGGAGTAGTACTCATTATCCGCAGATATTAAGAAAAGTAAGAACATTAAAGAATTTAAAAAATCATTGAAACAGTATCTCCTAGGAAAATAAATAGAAGGTCACATCACATATGTGTCTCCAGTTAATTCCAACTATATGTAGCTTAAAAGTTTTAGGGTATCTTTGATTGTTTCTTTTTATGATTTATATTATAAATTGCCACGGTGCTGTTTACTAATAATTCGGGTTTGTTTATTATTTTAAATTTCACGCGATATATATCTTAACTTCACAATGTTTTTTTTTGACTTTGGAGTTAAGAAATTTTATCATTTTATGCCGTTTAATTAATTTTAAATACTAAAGGAGGATTGTGCCACCTGTGCGATGGTTAGGTGATGGGAACATGTTAGGTTTTTTGCCCTTTTCTTCCATTGCCACCTAGGCACATTCCATGGAATTCTGAAATGTTTTTTATATTGTATGTTTTGCTTGCCGAGTGAATAAATGAATTATTATTATGCAGTGAAGTTATCCGCTTCGTTTAGTGCAACAACGCAGACAAAAAATTTATTACTGCAAAGTTATTGTTGGAAGAGAGTGGTTATATATAAGGCTTCAATTTCACATAAACATATATTACCTTATGTACAGTATCGTAATTTTCGGCAATCAAAACTTAGTTGGGGGCTTTTGACCCCTATCAATCACTCCTGCATATGGTGCTGATTTAGTGGCTTATAGTCGTGGGTTTTTAGCTTTTCCTGGTGGCTTAACACACGATTTATGCAATATTTAAATTTAGAAGGGATTGGATATTGGAAAATACATCATAGTTTCTCGCTCATGTTAAGCCACGGATTTGGTAACTTCAATTTCAGCTTAATATTTTTCAAACTACATGAAATCAATTTTCTTAAGATTGGAGCTGCCAATGCATAAATAAGTAAAGAGGGGAAACATTTATATCACAAGAAAATTTATTTTTCTTCTTTAATACTTGGATTCTATGCTTCTGTTGTTACTTCATTTTTAACTAATGCTTTCCATTTCTATGATGATGGACAGAGATTGAATTATTCTAATAAATAAAATGGCTACTGTCATCGCTAACCTCAAGTAAACGATGGAAGCCTTATCTATTGCTATTTAAACACGTCGTATTAACTTCGTTTTTGATGAAGATTGACAGCGATCTCGAAACACTTTCAAAGCCACCACGGGCTTTGTTATCCTTTAGCAAAATCAAATTAGTGAGACTAAAGGTGAAGCATTGGAAACTGCCGATTTTCACAGCCCTGCTTAGTTTAAAACTCGCGTAGCCACTTAGTGACAGTCGAAGAATGGATAGCAAAGGAACGAATGGAATGAACCACTTTTCCAACGACGAGTTGATGTCTCCATTAATCCGAAAACGTTGGCTCTTCTTCGTCTCAATTCCATTTAGAACCCAGAAGAGAACCCTATACTGACAGCCCAGTAACTCCTGCGAAGAATAATTGGCTTAAAACCGTTAGTTGCAAGCTCATGATGAAGAAACGGTTTATTCGATTGTTTTGCCCAAGTCTGATAAATAGAGTCTTAAAAGTGAATTTCACAATCTAATGCCCGAAAATGGACCCATTCTGACTTTCTTTCTTCTCATATAATTTTATGTTTATTTTAGTGTATTTTTCATGTCATTCATTCATTTACTGTTGCATTCTGAAGGAATTTGAAACGTCGTCTTCGCGGTTATCTCTTAGCAATAGCTGTCCTCTAGATTTGTACGTGTATTATTATATATATATCTGTTTATTTGTTTGCTCCAGTATTCACATTATTTTGTAAATTATATTATTGTTTTGTTTAGATTATAAAATAAATAATTTAGGAATTGCTTTAAAATTGCTTGATCGGCATATTCACTACTCCTTAAAGATTACTAATAATATGAAGGAGAAATTATCATTTTTAATAGCATAGTATTTCAGAATGTCCAATATTTCTTTCTGGTAAGATGACCAATAAGATTGGAGTTCAAGCCCAAATTTTTGAGCCTCACTTCAGCTTCAAAATTTTACCACCAGATGGAGTAGAGGCTGCCTAGTTCGTGCATCCTCCTCTCTCTCTCTCTCAAACCGCACATATATTCTGTTATGCCGAGCGTATTAGCTTATAATGACGTATACTTGTTTATACAGCTTTTGAATTGTGTATGTTCTGATTGTACTGTAATAAAAATTTTTGCTAAGCTACAATAACGTCACACGGGAGATCACAGGTTAAACTACACTACTGGTACACACATTTTTTAAACCCAAAATTATCAAATTTAATGTTCGTTGTTTGGATTTTTTTTGTGTGATTAAATCTTTTAAATTAAATCCTCACTAATAATTGATTTTATTAATCGGCCAGAAAAATACCTTACTTCTAAAGTAAGTTAGTGTTAGTTTATGTCTTTGTTATGATAGTCTATGGCTTTGTCAAAGTTTATGTTTTTGGGACTGCTGAATCTCAATCTGGAATACAATAATTTCTGCCACCCACGTATAGATTATAGCTCAAACTAGAGCTTTATTCGTTTTGGAGAAAAAGAGACGCTTTCCCCATCCTGGATTCGAACCAGGGTCCCTCCGTTTAGCCCGGAGTGTCTTGGACCGCTAGACGAATGAGGACAGGAAACAACGCTCTCTTTCTCCGTATGTAAAGGTGTTAAGGTATTATTACCCTCCGCAGGGATAACACAATTGCCAAATATGGTCAACACAGACTATCTGGAAGCTGATTTCTTGTCTCACCCACCTTTTTATAGCAATATGGGTTACAGTATAGGCACGCTATTTTTCTCTAAGGATATAAATATAATTTGCCAACTATTTATTCACATTATGGCAAGTTAAAGCTGAACCTAATAACTCTTAGTACACGTTCATGTTTACACGAAAAATTAATTTGTTGTCTACTGTTGCTTATATTGTATCTCTGGAGACCAATTAAATCAAACGTGAAAAAATTCGAGTGTGTTAGCATAAAAAAATCAATTTAAATAACAAACTACGTCCTTATCCAATAATTTTTGCCACTCATGTATATGTAGCTCAAATTAAAGTTATTTTTTTTTGTTTTTGGAGAAAAAGAGACGCCGTCCCCATCCTGGATTCAAACCAGGGTCCCTCCGTTTAGCCTATAGTGTCTTAGACCGCTAGATGAATGAAGACAGGAAACAACGCTCTTTCTCCGTATATAAGGATGTATGATATTATTACCATCCGCAGGGATAACACAATTGCCAAATATGGTCAACACAAGAAAGCCTCCGGGGCGAGAATTTTGTGAGTTTTCGTGGGGGAATTTATTATACAATAATTTTTGCCACCCACGTATTACAGCTCAAACTAGAGCTTGTGTAATTTTGGAGAAAAAGAGACGCTTTCCCCATCCTGGATTCGAACCAGGGTCTCTTTTTAGCCCGGAGTGTCTTGGACCGCTAGACGAACTAGGACAGAAATTAACGCTCACTTTCTCCGTATATAAGGATGTATGTATGTATTATTATTCTTCACAGGGAATACATTGCTGTATCACGGATTAATGCCTTGGTTTTATTTTTAAATAATTTCATGTAATTTATCTTCTTATATATGACTGAGACAATTAGTTCCACATTTCAACTCCTTTTTACTCCACCCTTTTTCTATTCAGTCCTTCTTTCTGAGAATTTCAAAATGTATTCTTTTCTAATTTTTTTTTAATTATTATTGTATTGAAATTATTTTGATGTGTTTCTTTTTATTCTTAATACATTAATTTCAATATAAAAACTCATTGATATATTTTTCAGGTATCATACGATGTATTTAAATTTGTCTAATTTTCAGTATTTTTCTTCGTCATTATTCGTATAATTTTTCCTAATGTTTTTATTATTTTCATTGTTGCCCTTCTCATATTTCTGCACAATTCGCAAACATAATTATAATTTTAGTAACAATATACGAATGTATAATGCGACTCGATAATTTCTTGGAAATACTGTATGACAATCTATTTAAGTAATCGAATTACTTTACTAAAATTAATTACGAATTCTTTATCTTTATTCCAGTTAAGGTCTTTTGTTAATATCACTCCAAAAATATCTTTTACTATTTTTAATTTCTTGACCATTGATTAAATTAATTCATATTTCGTGTCTTATTCTCTATACATTTGCCAATGGTTAATTGTTTTATCCCAAGAAAACAAAACGTACAAAATATTTAACAGTTCTCAATTTTGGCACAATTAAAGTTCCCAAAATCTTTTCTTTCCTTAAAAGCTATTTGAAAATAAATCTTTATAATATCTATGTATTTGAAAGTTATATACAAATATTAGTATTAGTATATTATATTATTTGCATAATATATATATCAATACTAATATTTATATAACTCTCTAAATATTAATGTGCAAATATTAGTATATTATATACAATATATTAGTATATTATATACAAATATTAGTATATTATGTATTATTAGTATATATATAGTACAAATATTAGTATATATATATACAAATAGCCAGTATATTATATACAAATATTAGTATATTATATGCAAATGTGGTATATTATTATACAAATATTAGTATATTATATACAAATATTAGTTATGTATTAGTTATAACAGTAAATTGTTTCCCTTGAACAAAATCACCTTGCGTAGAAGCATGAAACAAACTTGTAGGGAATTTTTAAACACTAGTGCGTTCAACGAACTCTAATACAGCCAAATGCCGCCACCAACAGTTCCAAATAGAGCTTTTGCTTACAAATGATCTTAACGTTAAATTTTTATAATTATCATTCACTTCTGTGTATATCAATAGTGCTATGCTAAATTACCATTGTGTGTAGCGTTTATTATAAACAATTACATTACAACACAAGCTTACAATAAAGCAAAAATATAAAGTTGAAACGAGCGAAAACGTACAATATAATAATAATAATAAATTTTTATTCAACCCGATATACAATATTTCGTGATACATAGCTTGAGCAGTATAAAAATTATAGAAATGTAAGAGAAGATCTATATTAAATTATTTTAAGTTTTGAGGTTAGAAATGGAAGAGAATATAAAGCCGAAGCTTGTTCCGAGATTCTCCTCCAGAATGCGGTGATGTTGACAAGAGAGAGGGTAAATTTTCATATTTCTGAATTATGCTTATTTTAAAGAGTTCAGTTGTTGTATATCTTTGGCAGAAGGACGTGAAAACCATTGTAATAACTTAAGAACAGACTGAGCGTCGTTTTTACGAATTAATGAGCAAGAAGTATTATTATTATTTGGGATTTTTCATGGGCCTCATTTGAGAAAATTGTGGCACACGTCTGGATAAAGCTTACGAAATTATGTTTATCAAGATTCAAGACAGAAGTGTATCTGAGAGTCAACATATCTTATCTGAAATTTTGATTCAAAAAATGTTAAAATGTTAGTACAACAAATATTAATTAATAAGTTAGTTGTACTATTAAGAGTTACATATATGAAATTATACTATTGTATAAGAGATTATATTTTGAAAGTAGTGTAAAACTTGGGTCCAAAATACAGAATAGCTTAAGGAGGAAAAAGAGAGTTTCTATCCAGCAGCTATCACAATTTTTCTTTAGGGAAAAAACGCAAATGCCGTTGATTCTTTATGACGCACATTTCGGAATATGTTTAGTGGATAAAAGTTTCATAAAAAAGCAAAAGCAATTATGTTGCGGATAAAAAAAAACTTGAAGAGCCCAAATTGCCATTTTGTGAGTTCAGATTATGTTGGAAAGTTTTGTGTTTCTGCTTTCGTATCCGCAAAGATATTGAAGAATATGCCTTTTACATATTGGAGTGATATTTACTTGATAGAGGGAAAAGATGTTCAGCACAAAGTATGTACAAAACTGAACAGTTGCGCAGATATACGCACAAAACATTGATATTTGTAATGGGTATTGCGCATCTCTCATGTTGACTTTATTAAAAGAAATCTAATGTTGATATTCTAGTTTTAACCTAAATCCATGGTGCAAGAGAAATTCCCTGTGATCTTGTAAAATTAAAACTTCTTGTAAAATTTGAAACTACGTGTAACATTGTAACTTCTTGTAAAATTAAAACTTCTTACGAAGGAATTCTTTAACCTTGAAACGATATATTGTAATAAATATGAATGTAAATCATCATGTAAATAATTGTCTCCGTCTGAATAAAGTTTGATTTGATGTATTCATAGTTTTTTTTATATTCATTGGCGTGGTATATAATCATTCGGAAGTTTATTTTCATCCCGTATTCATATAGTAACTGACAATCATGTTTTGTCGTGTTTGTTTGTTTTTACTCATTTGAAAAGGCACGTTAGGTAAACCTGTTACTAATACGTCACTGCAACGCTGACAACCATGAAAAATGGTTGGCATTTCATTATCCCTTATTCCGTCAGCACATAGTCCGAAAGAAATGCTTTAACTGCATCTCATAACAAAAATTTAGTTGCTTTTGTTTACTAATTTAGGCTATTTGTTAGTAATTTATAACATTAATTTTCGATGAATGGACATAATAATTTTTATAATTTTAATAGTTATTACTTTGTTATAGCTGAATACGCCGAGTTATTTGCTGAACCAGATTATATTTGAGTTTCATTAAATATGTAAAACCTAACAGTTTTGAGAAAGTGAGAATAGAATTTGATCTCTCTCTCTCTCTGATTTATAATACTTTGAGGGTGATTTGTCGCATTATATCCTTTAAAAAGCGTATTAAATGTTGCATTCCATATTACTACGTCTCATTTAAAGTATTTTTTAACCAATTCTGTCCCTTCGTTTAACCAGAAACCTGTTACGGATGATTTATTACAAAAAACAGGGACTTATTGTTACGTAAGCATTTTTTTTTGTTTTTTGTCAATGACTTTTTTTTATGCATGAGCGAGACAGATTTGCAATGTTATGTAAATTTTATATAGTCTGTGTGTTTTTATTTTTACTACTATGTTCAGGGATTTTTATAATCATTTAGGACCTTGAGCTGGTTATACACAATGGTATTTATTTTGAATCTCTTACAAGGTATTACTGTCAAATGCATTTTAATTCTCTGCTAGTGTTGTATTTAAAATGTCACGATGCAGATGTGTATGGTGTATATGTGATAGCTATATTATTATAGTCATTTATTGCAAGAGAATTGTATTTTGAACGTTTCATACTAGAAATAGATTAACTGCTTTTCGTAAGTGAGAAAGTTATATGCCCTCTACATTTTTGACCTCATAGGTGAGCGTAACAAAATAGCTATTATTTTACTAAGCAAAGTCTAGCTCTGGGTTATCCAACCTTTTTGGGCAGCGGGCCATGTACAATTTTTTTACAGATCTCGCAGGCCAGGGGTTTCAGCAAGTTTCGTAAAGAAAAAAAAAGCCTCTCTTTAGAGTTTTTTCCGATTATTTATTTGTTTACATCGGATATGGAAAAGGGTCACCCTTGCCGTTTTTCTCGATTTCTGAAAAAAACGTTTTGTTTTTTTCGTTCCAAACAGTTGTCGGCGAGTTGGATTGCGGCCCGCCGGCCGCGTATGTTGGACAACCCTGGTCTATCTCATCATATATGAGCACCAATTGAGAGTTCTCAATTTGTAAGTTTTTCCAAAAAATAAACCAGTTCCCGGTCTTCCATTAAACATGCCTGAAAAATAATTATTGTAAATAATTGGACGAAGATTAGCAACTCAAGCCAACATGAACTAATTAAGCACAAAATAACTAATCCAGCAAGCTCTTTTACCGATATTTAATTTATATTAATTATTATTATTATACATTTTTTGCAGTTATTCCTTTTATTCATGAAAACCGTTAACTAGTATGATACCACTATTGATTTATTATTTGTACGTCTGTTTAATATTCTCATTGAATTACACATGTATTATATATATATATATATAATACATGTGTAATATATATCCTACATCTATAGCACATGCAGGATTATGTACATGTGCAAGTTTAATGAAATGTATTTAATTTCACATATTGAACTGAACGTTTTTAATTGATTGATTGATTGGCTTTTTTATGGCGCAAGAGCATCTGGGCTATACTTCGCCAGAACGTTTTTAATTTTATATTCTTCGTTCGCCTTTCAAGCCACTCAAACTCACAGAAACAGAATATAGTGCTTCTCCGAAATGGACCCTTTTTCAGATATGCAGAATTTTCGATAATTTGGAAATTTAGTTTTCAGTGCAAAGATGCAACGATATTACACCACTATTTTTTTCAAAAAATTTTTTTTGTCCACATTTAATTACGCATTACTGAGCCACTAATATGCTGATGGTGAAAAACATCACAAAGTGTATGTATGTGTTAAGATATTAACTGTTTTGGAAATAGTTCAATATCTTTGTATGTATGTGACACAAATTATACACGATGCGTACAGATGTGGCAAGATTTTAGGGTGTGCGCATGAAGGCTAATTCACCAAAACACATCAATTTATGGCCTCTATTCGTCAAGAAACTGGTTTTTACCTCATTCAGTAAATAAGAAAGAAATTTATGGTAACTTTGGGTTTTGGTGAATTGGCTTCATGCACATACCCTAAAATCTCGCCACGAGCCGCCACTGTTGTACAGTGTGTACACGAAGTATGTACATATCTTTATACATGCTCGATACATCTCTCATTTGAATTTGTTTCTCTCTAGTAAGGCAGGAGTTCGCTAGGAAACAAATGTGAGCATTTTTGGTGTTCAACACGTGCTTACTGAAAAATAATAATAACGAATAAGTGCATCGGGCTATTTCGGTTAAGAGAATTTCGGATATTCCGGATTCTACCATAAATAAACTCATTTGTACGATAGTTGTTATTTTGTATGCTTTGTAGTTATGTCAATAATTTATTAGCGCCAAGGCCACTAAATGAAAAACGAAAAAAATACAAAGAGACACTAGAAAGTAAAAATACTTTTTTTTTGTCAGAAAAAGTAGCAAGCTTTGGGAAGTTTCTGATGAATTTTCCTGCCACAATATTGTAGATGGCTACTGTTGTAAGATTTCGAGAAATAAACAAGAAATCTCAAATGACAGGCGACCCTTTTGTTTCAAAACGATTTGTTTCATGCTTAGAAAAAGTTTTGCTCAAGGTATGAAGCAAATATTGTTTAAGGGGCCTACTTCGCTTTCAAATTTTTAATAGTGTTTTACTTTACAATTGTCTAGGAGTCCTGTGTCGTTTGTCCATCTTCGTCTCGTGTCTCTTTTTAAATTTTCCTCGAGTCCAAAGATATTTGTATATAATGGGTGTTTGTATAAAAAAGGAAGAGTGGACTCTCTCCTCCATTTCCTTCCGAAAGTCCTGAAATAGCATCTATTTGCCACTTTCTGACAGGAAAATTTATCAAAACTGTCCAAAACTTAGTACATTTTTTAGGAAGAAAAGTGAAGGAAGGAAGAGATGACCTATCTTCTATTCTTTTGTAGCATCTTTTGTGTTAATAATAACAAAGAGAGGGGAATAATTCACTTATTGTGTTGAAAGTCTTTGAAATGTCTAGAAGCTGACTAATAAAACAAAAGAAGTGGAAGGAATAGCTATGTAGATTAATTTCGTTCACTTCCACGATTTCTGAAGCTCCAACTGAGTTAATGAGAGTCTAGCAGGAAAAGGAAAAGACTAAGAATGGGGCCAGAATGGAATCAGTGGTCTTTCTGCTTACTCCTGATGTTCGGGCTATTGAGGATAGACACGTAGTATCTTCTCTTAATATTGTTTATCAGATAGGAAAATACCTCTCCAATTAAATAATCTTATGGAGAATAGAGTACCTTATACAGAAATCTGTCAGGGCAAAAAATCGTCTATCACATCCCCGGATATTCCGTCTAAATTATAGCTCATCTTTGATTCGTGTCTTCTCTGACGCTCATAAGTTAAACTTCTTCCCATTTCTAATTCGAAATGTTTTCTCAGACGCTGGGTAAAATTACAGCCCATTGTTGATTCGTAAGAGTCTTTTTAGACTTCTGTGAGTCAAACTACAGCCCGCTTCTAACTCACAAGAGTTTTCTACTCCTTTGAGTCAGACTATAGCCCATCGTTTACTTAAGGATTACATCAGACTCTTATGAATCAGTTCACCCTATCTTTGACTCATAAATCTCTGTCTTCCGTCTCTTATATTAAATTATGTCCACTCTTTGACTCACAAGAGTCTGAAAAGGCCCCTATAGGTCTAAATACCACCCATCTTTGATTCATAGGAGTCTGAGAAGATAAGGGAGATTAGATCTTATAACACCAATTAGACCAGATGAGAAAAATTAAGATCTTGTAGCATAAATTAGATCTGACAACATATATTAGATCTTACAACACAAATTAGTTCTGATTAGAGAGATTAAATCTGATGAAGTATATTAGATCCGATAAGGCAGATTAGCTCTTATAATATCTAATTCTCCTATATGTCGCTTATGATACAAATATGTTTTAAAACTGCCATATTAACGTCATGATGCTGTTAGAATGCTTGATACGTTTATATATGTTATGGGTGAGTATTTAATAAATACGATAGATCATAATCGATAGAGTCTACTTTCGTTAAAAATGATTTTCGACGATTATATGTTTATATGTTCACTATATCCCTTTCATTGACTTAATCCTTTAAAAACTAAGATTTGTTTGAAAAAAAAATTAAAAAATTCTTATCTTTGCCTAATTTTAATATTTAACTCCTATTCTTATTTTCTTATCCATAAACTGTACTATAAAAAGCCATATTTTTACTCGGTCGAAAAACTAGTTGACAAATTCATTCTACCCCCTATATTTTTTAGTTCGTACAATCAGAAATGCAATGACCATCGATAACCGTTGGAATCGATTGCACTAAGGACTTCATCGATATCTTCGGGACCACTTTTGGCGGGAAAAAAAATGATCGTATCCTCGAAATCCAGTGCTTCCTGTTTTGCTCTATTGCCAAACACTTTGGATTTTTTATTTTCTCAGAACTGCAGCGGTCCCCACGACGTGCTCGTTTTTTACAAATACCTTTAATGGTACTTCTAATAAATAAGTCATGCTCAAGAGCAGGTCGTACCAACCATATGATACCCACTATTTGTTATACCAGTGGAAAGACGTCCGCATAGGCTATGCATTTTATATGTTTATTACGGGAATCGATGTACCTTTCCCCAGTTTCTAGAAATGGAAGACGGTACAGCAACATCTCTTAGACGTTTTTACACTTCCAGACGTGATAGCTTTCCGGAAAAAACACTCAATCCGGAAAAGTTCATTTACCGAATCCCAAGTATCTGTAGACGTGGTATCGTGACTCGTATTTCGCAAATCCGAGGATTCGTATTTACTTCCATGCCCAACTACCGTCTTATAAATGCATGCAAACAACTACTAATTTGAATTACTCAATTTTTTTTAATTGATAAAAAATTTATCTGTGCTGTGTAAGTCGGTAACTTACAACACCCATGGCACGTGAATCAAAAGCAGAAACAAAATTCTAAATGTGATCGTTGAAACCAATATATAATTGTATATTACATTGCTGTAAATCATATGTCAAGTGTATAAACATATTTCCAAAAAAAAAAAATCCTTGAATGCATTAGAAACATATTAAAAATCTACTTAATTCGTACTAATAGTTGAATAGTAAAATAAACGCATTTACACTTTTGTGGGTGGCTGTGGATATATATATATATAAAGTGCAAAATACAGAAGAATAGCAAAGAAGATTTACCAGGCATCGAACTCGAAGACGGGAGACTACTGAAGACCTTGGACGAGGGCGAAACCTACAAATACCTAGGGATAATGCAAAAACGGCAGCAGGAGCACAAGAAAGTCAAAGTCCAGCTCACGCAAGCATTCCAAGAAAGACTTAGAAGCATTGTGAAGACGAAACTGAGCGGGAAGAACACCACGCAAGCAATTAACGCATATGCGGTACCAGTGCTCACCTACTCCTTCGGGATCATCAAATGGTCCAACACTGAACTAGAACAACTCCAGCGGAAAATGAGAACCATCCAGAGAAGAGCCGGACAACTACACCCTGCAACGGCAATTGAACGGCAAACACTACCCCGGGAAGAAGGAGGACGCGGACAAGCGGACCTCAAAGACTTACATGACAAGCAGATCCAGAGCATGAGGCAATACTTCCAGTTGAAGAGTCCCCGATCGCCACTCATCCAAGCCATAATACAAGCAGATGCAAATTACACGCCACTAAACCTGTGTAGTACCGAAGAGCGTGTCCTGGAAACAGCCAACGAACAGAAACTGAGAACTTGGGCCGGAAAACCATTACATGGCAGGCACTACAATGACCTGCAACAACCACACGTTGACAAAAAGGCATCAAATTCTTGGCTGGCCAAAGGCACTCTCCAGCCAGAGACAGAAGGATTCATGCTAGCCATCCAAGACCAAGTGATCGCAACAAGGAACAATCAGAAATTCATCCAGAGAAAAGACATAGAAAGCGACAAATGCAGACACTGTCATGCGGCATCGGAGACAATCCAACACGTGATGGCAGGATGCAAGATCCTTGCGCAGTCAGACTACAAACATAGACACGATCAAGTAGCGAAAATAGTCCACCAGAAATTGGCAGCGAATGCTGGCTTTCTGACAGAAAAATGCCCGTACTACAAATATGAGCCAGAGACCGTGCATGAGAACGAAACACACAAGCTTTACTGGGATAGAGCAATCATAACAGACAAGACAGTCCCACATAACCGTCCTGACATAACCCTCGTCGATAAATCGAATAAGACCACGTACTTAATCGACATAGCAGTACCCAACACCAATAACATACAGACAACCTACACAACGAAAATCACCAAGTACCAAGATCTCAGACATGAAGTACGAGATATATGGGGTATGGAAAAGATCCTCATCATCCCGTTAGTCATCTCAGCAACAGGGATAGTACCAAAAACGCTTGCGACGAATTTGGAGATACTCAACATTGACCCAAACACCTACATTGAAATACAAAAAGCCACAATCCTAAACACGTGTCACATTGTCAGGAAGTTTCTAGACATGGCACATTAAGAAGTGATGTAAAAAGAGGCTTGGGAACATGGCGCTCTGCCCGTC